>CM038675.1:776477264-776849624 GCA_021605145.1 Aegilops bicornis
GAAAGGCCTACGATGAAGGAAGTAGAGATGTCTTTGCAGGTTCTGCATAAGAAACGTTCGATGTCATCCCATGTCACTCGAGAAAATGGTAGAGCTGAAGCTGGTGCTTCATCTCACTCAGCTAACGGAGTTGATCCAGTCACCGCAAACAACCAAAGATGTTATAGCTTGGAGCGAGAATTCATATCATCTGCTAGCTTACCATGCTAAGTGTCTTCATCAACGTTTGGGTGCTTATCCATTCCATGTATGTTCTTCAATGTTTTGCTGCTCATCCATACCACTTATGTTTTCTGAGAGAGTGAGAGTGTCATAGTATAAGCTCTGTTTTTTCCTTAGCTAAATAAGGGGTCGGCCATGAAGCGCGCGAATGTTCACGCTTTGGCGGATTCTATTTGATATTTAGTTAGCTCGCCCTGGATAAATCATGGGATGGCACGAGGTCACGCAGTCATGGCGGCATAGATTTTGAGACTGTAACCGTGCAGCTCTTTGGAGACCGTATTTAATAAGTGCTTTTATAACTAAAGAAGAAAGTTGCAACTGTTTTATGTAGCGCCAAAACTATGTTCTTTGGTTCAGTATGTAGTCAACTTTTATTGTCTCTCTTTAAGAGGATTAGTTTTTCAATTTCCACTGAACTTTCTGTTATATGTACTTGTTTTCTGCATCCACATGTTTGATTAACTTCACTAAGTTTTTGAGTGAATTTATATGACCATATAGTAGAAGACATGATTAATGCCATGCAGCTTAAACTTGTAAATATAAACATCTTTTGAAAAAGGTAAATATAAGCATATTACTGACAGTTGATAGATGAATTCTGCTAGGATTGTAGTGTTCTGTAAAAGGGGAGATAATCAAAACTGCCTGAACGAGCCAGTATAACATTCAAGCGACCGGGCAACGGTCGTTTTGCTAGGCTAGTTTGGAAGTAGAACCTTCACCGATGAGAAAATGTGGCCCTACGCACGACAAAAAGTTGTGTGGCCTGATTGTGAGGAAGCAACCTACAAGAACCACTCACTCAAGCAGTGAAAGCAGGGCCTAACAGATTATATACCCTAGAAGAGTTAAAAGGGCTATAGAACAGGTGTTAAGACTTAAAGAGCCTTCGGTGATGAACCACAATATTTCAAAGCATAATGCAGAGCAAGGCTCGCCTGTTTTAAGGGCCTGTCTAACAATTGAGATGAGGAGGAAACGAAGAGAACCGTCCTTTCTGTCCAATCAATCAGTTAGTTGACAACTTCAAATTAACCCTCAAGAACGAAGAATCCCATCCTTTCATTACGAGAGTTTTTAGCTGTCAGTTTATTGTGAACTAACTTACCATGTTAAACGGTACACGCTTCTGCGTCCCTACTCAAACAAGCAGGTGAAAGAAAGAGAGTAATGTTGTGACCAAGAGCAGTTAAAAATTCCCGTAGCTAGGACAATTTAACTGCAAAATTTGGAATTTTTTATTTGTCAGGCGACCTTCTCTCAAGAGGGAAAGGCCACCCTTAAAAAATTAGAGTATGCTGCACATGTGTGACGTGCACACGGTATTCTTTAGTAAAAGGCGAAAGAATAGTTCGCTTTGTGCCCACCACGCAGCTGCTTGTGTTCCTAGCGCGCGGGTGCCGGCCTATATGTAGCAGGATGGCAGCGGAGCTCCTCCTTCAGCAAGCGATGTGGGACTATTCCAACTTCTGCCGGAGCCGGGGAGTGCTGCCATGCGAGGTTTTCTCACATGGGCCTCAAGCATCGCTAAAGCCAGTTGGGCTGGACTCCCTTCAGGCTCTGCACCATTCTCATTTCCTTCCACGCCAGAACGCTCACTCAAAAAGGAAATATCTACCTCCCCTCAGAAAAAAAGAAAAGGAAATATCTACCTCCCCTCAGAAAAAAGACAAGGAAATATCTACCATTGACGTGAAACACTAGCAGAGATTTTTATATCCCTAGACAAAATCCTGGATTAGTACAGCAATCTTCCTCTGAAAAAACAGCTAAATGTACCACGCAAAATGATCTAACATGCAAGATCCCCTCAAAAAGGTTATACATGAGAAATTTTGTAAACCCTTGTCCCTATTCGCAAAAAAAAAAAAAACCTTGTCCCATTTCGTAAATGAATTTGTGAAAAAAGAAGACAAGCTTTTAACGGTGTTAAGCTGTTTGACGATGAAACTACACGTTTACCAGACCCGTGATAACGCTTTTATTTCTTTATTAGAAAAAAAGCCTACGAACCAAACAATACCTGAAAAGCATTTCAAGCATGAAATTGACAACATTCTCATTTCACTTGTTAAAAGAAATCACTGGAAGAAAAAGGAGAGCTAAGGTTCTCATTTCACTTGCAAATAAGTGTAGAAACGAGCAGAATCGTTTGCTGGATACACCGGAGAACAGTTATAAACTATTGAAGGCTGAACCCACCGGTTTGAATCCACACAACAAAACGTATTTTTTGATCTAAAAACAACAAACATTCTGAAAATGAACATGTGATGAAAACTTTCCGATCTCCCATATGGCCTAAAGATTTCATGCTACATCATAAACCCAGCGTATGCAGAACATTGGCGAGGGCAAAACTGGCAGGGGATACAGCAGCCAACATCTATCTATCATCCCGGTGCCGCCTCTCCCTATGCCTGCTCGCCTCACGGTGTCCGGTGTCGTCCCTTCTATGTCTATCAGCATCAGGGCTCCGTGCCCTGCGGTCACGCTCGTCTCTCCTGTGACGATCGCCCTTCCCACGGTCATCATCGTCCCTGTGGCGCCGGTCACCGTTGGGCTTATCATCCCTGTCGTATCGACCAGCTCCTGATCTCCGTCTGTAGTCTTCTTCCCCGTCGTCCATGTTTCTGCTCCTGCCATGTTGCTTGCTGTAGTCACGGTCGTCGTGCCTACCAGAGCCTCGACCACCAGATCTGTCGTGACTCTGGTGGTCGTCTGGCCTCCGACCTCCACGGCTCACAGCACCTTCTTTGCTTTGCAGGCCTCCTTTCTCGTCGTTCTGACTTCTCTCCCTGCTGATGTTCCTATCGCGGTCACCACGAGGCGGTAGCTGCGATCTCTGATCATCTACTTTTTGAACCTTTCTTCGGTCCGTATTGCGACGAGCAGTATCATCCTCGAAGACGAAATCATAACTGCAACATGAGAGTAGATTGTCAGAGCATGTAACAACGCTGTAAAAATATTGTCTAAGAGAAGGAGAAGTGACCTTCGCCGGTTATTCCCGCCTCGTTGAGTGTTATCATCTTTCAGAACATAATTTGGGGCTTTAGGTTTCTGCTCACCATCCTGGTCACAATCTCGGGCTATGTGATCTGGAGCACCACACTTGAAGCAACCATCTGCAATAAGAAATAACAGAGTCGCACATTATTCATTTGACGAGAGTTTCTGCAGGGTGCTTGAACAACAAATATCAGAATTGTAGACACATGCTGTAAAGCCCAAGGAGAACTTGAAACACATTTCTGACTTTGACATGTGGGACCCAGGTGGCAGAAAAACGTGCAGCTACTTGATTATATCTCCAATTGTCTAACAAAGTTTTGCGATACTTGCCAAACCAATAGAAATTATTGGTCACTGATAACATTTTCCAAGCACTTCTCTGGGTACCTTCAGCATGCTCCAGAAGTTTTTTTATAACAAATTTAACAAGAGCCATTTAACATAGTATGAATGATGTCATCTTTGGTTGCAGAGGAACTGTTACATCCTTGACTATGTTCCACTTATGTGATTTTACATAGGGATTAGAATTAGCCAATTAGATTCGCAGTAGAGTTCAATTTCAGAAGTTTTCTTAAACGAATTCACATTTCTTTTCTGAAGTTGTAGGACACATAATCCGTTCACATCTAATGCTGCTATGTTATACTACTACCCATACCCAGCTAACCATTAGAGCTTTGTTTACACATAAAAGATAATCCACATTTCACGACAACAATAAAAAAAATCCGCGGTCAGGACCTATACCTTTATTTCCATTTCGTTTACTTTGTCTGAACTGACCCCACAATTTTGAAACACTTTGGCTAAAATCAACATGGATCCTCCGATCATCAATCAGACAATTATCCATCTGCAAGCATAGCATGGAGTAAGTAGTGTTCTCTAGATAGTGCTATCATAGGAAATACCAATAATCAATGAAAGTGTAGGGCATAAGTAAACATTCTAAGACGACACTGAATTGTCAAAGCACCAACAATTTTGTGACTTTTATCAACGAAGAGTGACTGACATAGTACACAGAGGCACAAACTCTAAGTAACAAAATGCAAATTAGTGGATAATTATGATAGAAGGAGCTGTGAGAATAATTACAGGAATATACAGGTTGGATGCTAACCTTAAAATATGCACGTTCGCATGCCTCCTTTTCCTCGAATTCTGGAAAAAAAAAAGATCATCAAGAGAAATAGTTAGCATCTTCTATTAAACTGTGCATCTACGATGATTAATACAGGTGGAACAAGAAGTGTCGTCAAAGATATATTAGTACACCACAATTGTAGCCTTTATACTATACCAAAATTAGACCCTAGGACAACAATTGTGCCATCTAGAGCCTTCTCTGCATCTAAGATTTTCATTTATTATTTAAAATAAAAGTGATCACACTGAAGTTGCACAGGTAGCTAATATATTTTGATGTTTATTATTTCCTGTTTTCTTCAACGAGCATTCAGTTGTTAGGCATCAAGCAATAGCACAGTTGCTTGTCAACAAATTTTGTTCTGAACCTTGATTCACAACAATATAACTACCTTGCTGGAGATAACCAGATGGAATGGCTGTAGGGAGATAGGTAGAGAAAGGTTCAAGTGGGAGAAAATAGAATTCTTCATACTTGGTTGATTATGAAATAGCATCTTTATATAGTGCTGTGCATGGGTAACCCTTAGGCACACCCTAGCATGATGTGAAGTCCAAACATGTTAGACTCCTATATAATCCTATACATCCTTAATACAGTAGTGTTCCCTCAAAGACTAGTGGTCTTCCTCAGTTGGCATCCCTCGTGCTGCTAATCCACAAGACATTGTTGTCCATTAACCAGTTAGTTGGCGAACTACACTCTGCAATTGTATCCATGACTAGTAACATCAAACATGCATAAATCTCCCTCTGTTTGGACTCCCTGCTGCTGCTGATCGACAGCTCATTCATTTACCAGTTTGTTAGCAAACTACATGATGCGATTGTATCCATGGCTAGTAACATTTGAAACTTAAACGTGCATACACCATTGACTATATCGTAGGCCTAAATGGTCAGACCTGTGCAACTGTTCGATTGACAAACTGGAACCAAGACTCCCTACATAAATAAAACATTGCTATTTCTACACAATTGCTTCCTCGCGGCATTTCACTGTAGTTTAAAAGTGTAGAGGGAATACGCATACCAATGAAAGCATAGCATAAACTATCCCCAGTCTTGAAGTCACGAATTATTTCAGCTCTGCAACCAATGTATGTGAAGTTAAGGGCAGAATAAACGAGGAAATGCATGTGTTAGTTGAGATTAAGAAAGGCACTCACGATGTCACACTTCCAAAACGCGAGAAGATTGTATATAAATCTTCATCCTGCAAAATTATTGTAGTAGCCAACTTACTTATCCAGAAACATTGTTAAAAAGCGATGGGCAAAAAGTAATAAGTTCAGTTTAGGATGTCCAAATAATTAGCATTTAGCAACTTAACCAGAAGTGTCAGAAGAAAATCTACATGTAAAGAGGCAGCACAAATAAATAAAAGGAACATCTAAAGGAGCAGAAAATTATGCAAACGGTTACAAACTAATAATAACCTGTGTCACTGGGTTGAGCTTGCAAACAAATAAGACATTATCTGGTGGTTTGACCTCAGCATCTGGAATGTCTCCAACCTGAATACAACAGGTGTTTCATCAGTCATAAACACGACATGGTAACTAGGAGTACTAACGAGTAAGGTGTTGGTTTTGATATGGCACCAGGACTTACGCTCTCAAGGATCACTGCATTAGCATGTGCTTCTTTAGAGCGGATCAACTCCTCAAGCTGACCAGGATCCACTGTTTCATCTAGAGGGACCCAGCTGTCCTCTAGGCGCTCTTCTGCAACCTGTGAATTTGCACACCAAGAAGGCAAGATAAGGATGTCACTGAGACAGGTGCATTCGTACTCAAGATCTTACTGAAATGGACAAAAATGAAATAACTCGACTCACCTCATCACGTGGCTTTCCTAATGGAGAATTCTCAGGAATAAGTTCAGCAAGCTGAGGAGGATCATCAAAAGGATCATCCAAGATATATGTATGTTTAATCCTGTCAATAAAAATATTAGCGAACAGTCAGCAGGCAGAAAGAATGAAAGCAAGTTAATGCTGGAAAAGAAAAAGGCCTGTTTGGTGTTTGCCCAAATGTAGCCCATGGTAACCAAGCCAAATTCTGCAGACCGAATTGGCAGCTCAGGTTTGCCACATTTGGCTCCAAAAATGAACTGGGGGATAGATAGAACATAACCTAAAATTTTGACATCAAACCATATAGCAGATAAAAAAATTAAGCAGCCACAGCTTGAGAAGGGTGCCAAACTTTTGATTCTCAAGGGCACCAAATCAAACAGCCCGATAATGTCCTATATGCAATTTACCACAGGTGTGAATATTCTACCTTATGTCCTTGAACGGTCTTCCTTTATCATCAACATATGCTTCATTTATCTTTGTCAGTGTGTCAAGACCTTCAGCAACTGTTCCAAAGACCTGCAATTGACAGAACAAAGCGATGAACTCACTGAAGGAATTATCAACCTCTCACCCAGCGGGAAGAAAGAAAACTGTTATAAGGTTCTACTAACCGTGTGCTTGTCGTCAAGGTAGTCGACATCATCCCGCAAGGTGATGTAGAACTAAAAAAAATAGATATTAAGAAGTTAACAACAGGCAGACGTATGTCCTCAAAAATTAAAGATCAGTAGCGTTGTAATATTGTACCTGTGAGGCATTGCAATTCTCACCAGCACTTGCCATAGCAATAGTGCCAGTTTTTGAGTGCCTTAATTCTGGACGGATCTCATCATTAAAAAATCGAGCTTGATCACCATAAAGGTACCTGGAGAAAGAAGATTCAGCTTTCAGACATATCTATGGCAGTAGTAGCCAGCCTAAATTCCAGTAAATATCGAACACAAAAGACCAAATTATATGGTTCAGAGCTTAGTAACACACGCGCGCGTGCGCACATAACATAAATTGAGGGGAACACATATATTGAGAGTTCGGTAAAACAATGCTCACTTGTACACGGAATCACCACCACTGCCAGTTCCAGTCGGGTCTCCAGATTGTGCCAAGAAATCCTTCTCCACCTTGTGGAACAGACACCCATTGTAATACTTCATTCTGTTTAAGTCAAAGCATAATGTCAAAGAATGAGTACCCTGATTAGTGATTACTAATAATCGACTCACTCCATGAGCTCCTGCCGTCCATTATGTGTGGTTAAGAACAGCAGACACATCTATAATCACTGTAATTTGGAATCCTAAATATACAGCAGGTTGGAAACAAGCCACTAGAAACGCACAAAAGCTACATCACAATAAGGCACACAAGGCCCACAGCACAATCTCTACTCAGTTCTGACAATGTCATAGATAACTATGAATCAAACATAACAGCACTAAGCATCAGATGGCGACTAGAGCTCCGCTTGCTTGAAATGAGGTAAAATTGGAGGCCAATCCTCTTATCCCCAAAGCAGCTGACCTTACATAAGATGTTCACAGTATCACTAAGCAACCAGAAACCGCACGAGCACCGGAGGATGATTCGCAGAGCTACGGGGACACGCGAGTCGCACCTACAGCTACAGGCAATCTCTAATCAATCCAGGCACTGCACAACACTAAATTACAGCCGAACTAGCAGCGAACTTGCCCGCTTAATCAGAGACGAAATCAATCAATTAGAAGCCGGCCGTGTCGCCCATACAGACCGAACGAAACCGCGCAGAGAACGAGCCCTAGGTAAGGGTGCTTACTTGCAGAGTTTGAGGAAGTTCTTGGTGGTGAGGGGGCACAGGTCGGTGTGGAGATCCAGCTCGATGTCGCCCACGCTCGTGACCATCAGGACCGACATCTTCGCCCCTCGCCGGCGGCAAGCGAACGGCGGCGGCGGGTGCGGTGCGGGAGGGGGGGCGAGGAGGCGGCGGGACTTTGGTGGCGCTGGGTATTGGAGAGGGGATTCGGGCGCCGGCGGAGCGCCGCCGAGGAGGGCACGCCGTGACAATCCCAACCCTAACTTTTTGGAAGACAATGCCCGCCGAGGAGGGCTTGGGATGGAGAGGCAAAAATCCGAGAGGGTTTTCTGGAAAAGTACGTCACTGGGAGAACTGGAGGGGAACCCAGTAGATCTGTGCCGTCCGCGGAAGATCGGACGGGTGGGATTTTTTTTTCTTTGGAAACATGACGGTTGGGTATTCAGAGTGCAAGTTCTTCATGCTTTGGGTACAATTGTCATGGCCGCTTAAACAAAATTTCATCCCTCTATCTAAAAAGGTAATCACGGTTAGAGGGAATAATTTGCTCTCTCGGGTCTCTGACTTGATTGACCCGGCATCTGGAGATTGGGATATACAGATTGTGAACCAAACTTTTTGGCAAGTGGATGCCCAGAGAATTCTCGCCATCCCTCTTCCGGTTCATGGAATGTCAGACTTTGTGGCTTGGAGTCTGACTAAAACGGGGGTGTTCTTTGTACGGTCTACGACTGCTATTTTATGTCTTTAGATTTTAATCATGTCATCTATGAGCATTGTAATAGAGAGAACAATATGATGGCTCATGAATTGGCTAGAATAGCTAGTTTCACCCCTCCTAGTATTTGGTTGGAATTACCTCCTGTTGAGGTGATACCTTTGATTGTAAACGACACAACCCTTGTGACAATTGAATAAAGGAGGATGATGTTTATAAAAAAAATTCATCTCTCTCAAGAAAAACAAAAAATTCATCAATATTCAAAGAGAATAGGAAGAAAAAGGGTCGGGCTAGTAGAGTTTTTTTTTTGTTTCGAATCGTTAGAAGTTTTTTTTAGTTAGCTCAATTGTTGAGAGCATCCCTGTTCGATTCAAATTATTTGACACTCAATCCAAATTTTTCTTCGAGATCCAGATTATTTTCATTTTTTTTCAGCTTTAGTTTTTTAGTTTGATGTCGATTCTTTTAGAAACGTTTGATGTCGATTCTTTTAGAAACAGACATAAGAAGTATCCGGGTTGATTTTAACAACGTAAGGATATCGAACATAGAGAGTTAGGATTCCAGTTGTATCTGAAGCAATCTCGGACACAACTCCAGAGAAACTTAGCCGGGGTAATGGAACAAGATGCGACTAGTGCCCTATGGCGCACAGCACAGAGCACAACAACCATTGCTCGAGCCATGACACTTTTCAAGATTGATGGTCGTTGGCACACGGTCCTGAGCAGCCTACCACAGGAAAATACAGACTTTGGAAGGAACCGAGATGTCCAAAGAGCCTTGGCATACTGAACCTTAGGCCCACGGACCAATTTGGCCAACGAACCTGGGTGAGTTACTTTGCCTTTTACGGGTGAATCCAAAAAAAAAGTTGTATGTTAGCTAAAAGTAGACCGATGAGAACAAAACTATGGCACCCCCACACAACGCACCGCCACACGACCTATGCTATCATCACAAACTGATGTAAGTTGACAAGAATTATCCATTGAAGCCATCCATAAATGACATAGTCATCACCATCGTGGTTAATACACTACAAGAAACCTGTTAATGCATGACGGATTTCTCTTGACAGTTTTGAAAACCGTCATGAACGGTCTAGTACAGCCCGGCAGGCCCGCGAAAAGCCCGACTAAAGCCCTAAACTTTTACCCGTATAAAACCTAACCCTAACACCCTTCCTCGTCCCCAATCTCTTTCTCCATCCGCCGCCGCCACATCTGGGCTCTCCTCGTCCCCGTCCTCCGTCGCACACCTTGCCTCTCATCGTCCCCGTCCTCCGCCGCCACGCCTCTCCTCATCCCCGTCCTCCGCCACCACCTCCCTGCCTCGAACCGATGACGGCGGCCCGAGATCCATGGCGACGGCGGTTGTAGCGGCCCGATGGAAGCAGTGGCCAATCCTAGCCGGCGGCGCGGCGCCGGCCATGGATCCGACCAGGCCTCCTCCTCCGTCTCCAGCCGGCAGCCTGCCTCGCCATCCGCAGTTTCGGAGCATCAAGCATCGGACGAGGAGCGGACGACGACCGTGACCTGTGAAAGGCCCGAGCTCGACCACGCCGGCGACGACGCCGCCCCGCCTAAGGTCCCTCCCTACTTCCCCCTCGTATCCTTTCCTTCGTTCCTTCCTTCTTTCTCCCATCACCAATAATTTTTTTTTGATTCGATTCAGATCAATAGGATCTCTCCGCCTCTCCAGTTCCATGGACGGACGACCGGGACCCCACACTCGAGCCCGAGGAGCTGGACGAGGTTGACAGTGAGGTCGTCCGCCCCGCCCACCATGATTCCCCACAGAACAAGGTCGACCCTCTCGCTCTGGTTTTCTTTTCTTTCCAAGTGATTGCTCTCAATTTTTCTTGGACTGAACCTGATGCAGAAAACGTGGCCACTTCCTTTCCTTATATTCGCATGTTACTGCCAACGACAGAGTAGCACTGCTGGCTATTTCCTTCTTCCTTTCTCACCGTGCAAGCACTAGCTGTGTATAATTCGTGAGATGTGCTAGTGAGTTAAGCAAGTACTAGTTTATTTTAGTAAGTAAACACCCATGAGATGCTCATGTTGGTTCCTTGCTACTCTGTGCATGCAGGAAGGATGTAATTGCCAGCGGGGTAGGTGATGATGCTATCTGCCTTTTCATTTGAGGAGAAGAGTACAATCATATCTTATCCTTTCCTTTGAACATTTCAAATCTCATGACTCTTGATTTATCTCTATGGGATTTACTTAGCTGACCATTACATCCAAGTTACATTTGTGGCAGATAGTGGGGTGTGATGTTCCAACATGTATTGCATACTTTAGTAGACCAGACTGTCATTTATTTTAGTGTCAAGGATGATGCAGTTCGTACTTGTTTTGCTCAGACTTTCCTATATTCCATAGTTCTATATTTTTCTTCCTTCATGAAAATAGCCACCATATGTTCTGTTGTGATATTGATTGGTCAATACCTGAATACAGAGTTGTATTTGTTGATATACCAGATTTGCATTTCGAGCATAAATCATGATACATAAAACATATTTTGTGCTTTACTAGAGTTTTGAACTTAGAATAGACACTTGCCAATGGCAATAGTATTTTTGATGCCCAACGACCTTGCAGCTGTTCATAGATCAAAAGCTCTACATGCACCTTCCTTCTATTAAATATTTATAGTAGAACATGTCTTGTTGTTTATTTTCAAGGGCTAATGTTGTTGTCCGAAAGGAACTCCATGAACCAGCTTCAAATAGCTCTTGTATTCATATGGAATTTGATATTTCAAGCACTGGTCTTGTGTAAGTTTCTTGATATCTATTACAGATCCAAAATATGTAAAGTTTCTCTATTGCTTGTCCATTTGGTTTCACTTCAGAGTATTCAGAAGCATTTGTGAACAAGTGCTATTTAGTGTTTAGTTTTCGAAACTTCACTTCTTGCATTTGTTTTTCCTCATGTAGTTTTGATCTTTTATTGCCAACTTAAATAAAAGAAAGTGTAGCAGTTTATGCTTGTAATTTTTTTAGCCAGGAAGTTATTACTAGATCTACTATCCCAATATTTTTTTATTTCCTGAATCTACACTAAAGGCCTACATCTAGACACGTTCTAAAAAGAAAACTTTTTTTCCGCACTCTACTTTGTTTTACTTATTATAAACTGGTAGGGTTAGATATCTATAGTTCCTAAAGCTTAGTCATCTTAAAATAGTACAACCATAGTTTGTATCCATACTTGACGAGCTGATAATTATTTTCACTTATCCAGATTTGTCGACATGCTGGTTAACTTGCTTTTATGCCTTTGTTAGTGCAGGTACCAAGAAATCAGAGGCTCCTTTTTTCAAAACGAATACGCAGTGAAATACATTGAGAAATCAGAGGCTCCTTTTTCAGATTGGTTCCAAGAAAATGCGAACTTCTTAGGAATTTTGTTTAGAGGCTCCTTTTTCAGTTCTGTTCCAAGAAAATGCAAAGTGATGTAGTAATAATGTTTGTAAATACTTGATGAGCTATCTATGTAAATATGTATTTTTGGTATCTAAACATTGCCGTGATTGTAATAAGTTTGGGTTGTTGTGTGAAAATAAAATTTATTTGTGGCTTTGTTTGAATATTAGGCGTGAAATTTATAGATAACAAAAATATCTAACTGTATCTCCAACTGATGTGGGTTCAAGAATAAAAACACAAAAACAATTGTCCGGTAGTGTCCACGTATGCTGCCATGTCATTCTAATTGGTCTAAGAAAATCCAACATGGCGTATGTCCATGACGGCTTGTTCCGTCACAGAAGATTGGGCTTGGGCGGGCCTGGCGCAGATCCATGACGGCCAAGAACTGTCATGGAAGCTGCCATGTCAAATTATGACGCGATATACATGACGGATTACAAATCCGTCATGGAAGGGCACCGATGACAGTTTTTTGTTGGTCAGTGACGGACTAGAACTGTCATGTATTAACAGAATTCTTGTAGTGATACAACAATTTCAACAATCATGAACTACCACCAACACGCCAATCATTCTAACTATGTCGAGAAAGGTATGTATTCTTATTGGTTTGGTTAGTACCACAAGTGGTGGACTAAAGCCATGTTTGTTTGGGCTTTTGCTTTTGCTTTTGCAGCTTTTTCACTTTGACCAAAAAGCCATAAAAGCTCCTAAATAGGTGCTCCCCAAAAGCACCTATTTAGGAGCTTTTATGGCTTCTTGGCCAAAGTGGAAAAGCTGCAAAAGCAGAAGCAAAAGCCCAACACAAACAGGGCCTAAACAACCCACATTTGAACATCACCAGCTCCTATTTAATTTCAATACAGTTCCTCCTATGCTCAACTCATTTTATGTTGGACCACCATGTTGGGGACATGACAGCTCTGATTTCTGCATCCAACCTTGTGAAAAAAGGGCAGACCAATACATGCTCTTGTTGCCACCACAATCGTTGCCACACATTGCACGCTAAATGATCCAAAGTAGACACCTAAATATCCCCTGATCAGCAATCCACCAGTCATAGTCGGCTTTGAGCACGTCCAAAGAGGGGGAACAATAAACATCTCCATTGGTTGATCACCCAAGACCAAGGGGGAGAGCAACACCCCGAATGACGCACATGCATGCATCCACTGATGTCAATGGTGCTCATGTGCATCCCTATAGTTCATCATATTCATTACCGGCACAATATTTCACTTGGAGTTGCCATGATCCCCTCCAACTTGCACCAATGGGCACACCCCACAGCTCACCACCTTCACCATGTGCTACTCTCCATATATTTGAAAAAACGAGATCCAGTCTCCTGATTGACGATCCCCACACGAACAATACCCAACGCCCTTGTCCACATCACCTAGCGTTATGCCTGCAGGCCACCACCAAACCTACCATGAGGCATATTCCCCCCTCTCACATATCCCCTGTTTGGGGTACCTACCTCAAGGTGCGTCATAAACAATCAATGCATCGTGGAACTATAGCCCTGCACCACATCATCACCCAAGGCAGGCCAAAGAGAGCACCACATGACGGGAGCTTGAAAAGTGCAACCAAAACAAACAGAAGAGCGCTCCCATGCATTAAGACTCATAGCACGACAACCGCTCAGTAGCGGGCCTGCGGCTACTGACGCGAGCGAGGAGACACAAGAGAAGCTATAGGGTTAGGGCTGAAGTCGCCCTCTATGGTGCAACATGGGAGCACAAGTTCTTGATAGTTTCTACATCGCCGTACTAAGCGAAACTAGTTGGACATGCTGACACCTTGAAGTGCACGATTGTGGCACATTCAGTTTGTCTGCCCACGCGCCCACAATGTTCGTGATGATATCATATATGCGCATGATCTTTGATCACAAACATTGTGTGTAATGTAAATACAAAAAGGGATCAAATATGCATGTAATGTGCATGCATACAACGACTATATATTTAATGTATGTAATGTAATTTGCATATAGAAGGATGAACCATATATACATATACCTATGTGATGTACGTACATACAGAGGCTCAAACCATGCATGCATATACCGCTAAAAAGGTAGAAACCGTACTACTGCATGGTATAGCAGTCTCTGTCAAAGGAAACTCATATGGCTAGCAAGAAACCTCGCACATTTACTACAACTACACTACTCTACACGATCTATGGTAAAATGATAGCTATATGGGGAGCTGTGAGTAACTTTACATACAAAGATGCATCTCTATATATTTACACAGGGGGGCATCGATCACATCAGAGCCAAGAAGATGAGACAGTGAGGTCGAGGCTCAGGTCAAGGTTCAGACCAGCGGTGTCTGAGCGGCGGCGGTCTTCGGCTCCTCGATCCCTCGACGGCACGGCGGCAGACTCCTCGGTGGTCGTGCTCGAGACATCAGCGTCGCTGCTCACGACCATGGCCTCCTCGTCGCACCGGCCGATCGACAGCTTCAGGTCACATCCCGCCGCCGGCTGCTGATTCTTCTGACGCGTTCTGCTGTCAGCGTGACGTGCCCAGCCGGTCACCTGCAATAACAGTATCCATGTCAGGCGGATTAATATTTTCCAGTGCTGATATTACAACAGAACTGGAGACTGGACGGTCAATACACGGCACCGTGTTTATGCCATGGTGGTAGTTCGGCGGAGTCTGGTGCCTGCCACCTAACGAACTATACTTACTAATAACATGAAGCTTCTAGCTAGGCAACATATAGCACATGCCTGTATCTACTGTATGAACGTTTGATAAATCAAGAGGATGAGTACTCCTAGGTTTTTGTAAAAATGGAGTAATTTGTTTGCGTTATCTTTGCTTCTGGATTTGTTCTCATGCTTTTCTCTAGCTAACAAGAAAAAAAGGACCACTTCATTGCTAGTACTTCTACCTTCCATGGCAGCCTCCCTCTACTCTGCTCCCAGCTCCTGAAAACCTCTTGGATCGACGGTCTGCACAACCAGTACGTTTGATTAACAACTCGATCGGTTACACACACGAACACACCAATTACAGTTAAAGCTCTGAATTAGCAGCCAATTTTGGTACTAACATTTGGTACGGCGGCGACGAGCGGTGGCCGTGGGGAGGCACGGTGCAAGAAGAAGCGTCGATTCTGCCCGAAGCCGCCGCCATGTCGTTCCCAAGGCCATTCGACGACGTGTCGACGGCACAGTGACCCCGATGGCGATCCACAGACGCATTGGGTGGACCACCGTTGCTGTTGGTGTTGCTAGAGCTTGATCTGTACATCTGGAGATGGCTCTTGACGTGAGATATGCTGACTCCCTTGGCGCCCATCAGCTGAAGAATTCGCTTTGGCGTTGCCTCTGCAGACGATTCAGATATGCGACGAGAGTGTCAACACCAGGCCAGCCGCGCGAACGTGTACGTGAAGAAAGAATTGCTACTCTTGGTTAAAATTCGGATCGGGAGAGCTAGCATGATGGATGCCGGATTAACGATACACGTGCTTTCGGAGTATACTATGGTGTGCTATAGGTGAGGAAAGGTTAACCCAAAGATTTTCTTTCTTTGGACGAAATGACAGGAGAGCTGCCATTTATTGCTAAAGTAACATCGTAGAGATTACGACGACGAAGGTGTTAAACATCATTTGCCCAATTAATTAGTGACGTCCTTGAGCAGCAAATAAGTCATGTCAGCCAATAAATACGGGAGAGAGAGGGGGGGGGAAATCTCATCTTGTTCATCAAATCATCATGCATTCATATCACGTGGGGTGTTCTGTCTTTCCTTTACTTCCATGATGATCTTGAACCAATTCCGGCCTAATTAACCAACCACAAGACTAAAGCAAGTATTAAATGAGAGAAGACTACCCTTATTAATCGATCTGCACCAAAAACACACACAAAATTTTGAATAGATCGATCGCCCGGCAGTGAAAATCAATGGAATCACCAAGTTTTCATGCTATAAACTGTGCAATTAGCCGAACGCCATGTATGTGGCCGTGAGAGAGATCTACATGATATATCTGAGCAGCAAGAAGCAAGAACTGACCGTCCTGGCCGCCGAGGCAGTCGACGGCCTCGATGAACTGCCGGTGCAGCTCCTCAGTCCACCGCATCCGTGGCTCGTCGGACCGGTTGTACTGCCGGACGCCTCTCCTCTCGAACCCTCTCATGCTTTATCGACCGATCTCTCCCTGCTGCTAGAGCTATAGCCCTTCAGCTCGATCCCAAGCTTCTGGTACACACACGGCCGATGATGCTTCTCCAGAATCGAGTTCCAGTATATATATGTAGAGAGAGAGAGAGAGAGAGAGAGAGAGAGAGTTCTGGTTTGGCCAAACTATGATGAACTCTAAGCTGGAACACTATTTTTTATAGGGCCGATATGGAATGTGTGAATCGGAGAGAGAGAGAGAGAGAGAGAGATGGCTGACTTTCGTGACCTAGTCCAGTCAAACATCCATGCTCACATAACTTGCTCTCAGAAAGGTACTCCCTCGGTTTCAAAATAGAACAAATGACCCAACTTTGTACTAAATTTAATACAAAGTTAGTACAAAGTTGAGTCATCTATTTTGAAACGAAGGAAGTAGATACCTAGAGAACAGACGCCGGGAAGAGTCAAGAGGAACAAGCCCAAATTCGAGAAAACGTTGGCCTGTCCGCATCCACGAGAGACATCCAAATTCTTTCACATATAAGCTATATTTATCACATATATATGGGTCGACCAATCGAGGTCACGCTATTAACTGATTTGTCTGGGTCTCTTCCCTGCACAGTGACAGGCATACATATGAACAGTCACCCATTTGACAAAAAAACAAAACAATGACATTGTCCATTTCGTATGTGAAATTCTAGCTTGTTCAACATCGCAGCATTGATGATCCGTAGCTTTCCGTGTCGCTAGGTTTGACAAACTTACTCAAGAAAACTATATTATATAGCATTAATAGCAACATATATGTACGACCTACGTTTGTTGATACATGAGTACGTTGAGCAGACTGCATACACAGATTTAATTAGTACATCAAGCCATAGCTTAAATGTTTAGAGTCAACTCAACCCTCTGCATGAAGTGCTAGGATTTCTCCAAGGAAATGGGAAACCGGCACGTAGTGAATTCTGTATATGGCCTTGATGCATGGAATCTTACACGTCCATGCGAAAAGCGCGTGTAAAAGCATGTGGAAATGGCTATATTCGTTTGGAAAATTCAATCTGAAGAAGTATGTAGAGAGTTCGAGTTGCTAACTCTATTGGTTGCCTTGTATTGATTGGGGAAAGTGATGGCGAGCTAGACATATATGAACCTTTTAAACTATAGAAAAGTGTATATATGAAAACCTTAATATGTATGTGTAGGAGGGGAGCATATATGACTTGGTAAATTCACATAATTATGCCATTTGAATAGTTTTAAGGATCAGATCGACTATGCTGCAAAATTCTCTTCTTCTCATGGGATTTATTGATCAACAATTTATATATGTGGCTACTGTTGGAACCTTGTAGGATAAAATGCCATCAAGTCAAGGTAGCAGTTTGCGATTACCTATCAACATTACTGCACCTAGCAAAGCTCGTGATGTCACCGTCAAAGAAAATGAAGCATTCTCTACGTATGGGAAATGAATTTTGGACTCCGGGACCACATTCTTAGGCCAGGAAAAAAGGAGAAAAAAGTTGCATCCATCTCAATCAACAAATCCAGATTCGTGGATGCTTTCCCGTTTAGTGTAGATAGGCATTTTGGAATTATATCTCTAGCAAGCTAGATGTAGCTAGTCAGAAATTAATTCATCTATGATCTTGTGTGAAAGTGTGATTTCTTGCCTACTCGGTCGTAGATGAACCTAAAATGTAAATAAGAAAAAAGACCAGTACATAAAGTTTCACAAGAATTTTGTAAAATCTCATACGTATTCAATACATTATCTTGCAAGATACGTGTATATGAATATTGTGGGATGAATTATATTTTTAAGCAACAAATATAACTAATTGAGACCTGTAGAATAATCAAGCTTGAGTTGTTTGTGTGTGTTGCTTTTCAATTTTGTTTACGTCTTTCTCTTGCGTGAGGATGGAATATGAGAGTATTTAACACGTTAAATATATAGAGAGAAGTCTATTCTGAACACAAAATTATTGTGCTTGGTCTTTATTTTTTAACATGTGCCTGGTCTTACTTCGAACCCAAACTATGGAGTTGTCTAAATTAAAGTTTAAGCTTTCTAAACCTGTTTAAATAAACCAATCAACATTCGTTTAAATAAACCAATCAGCTTTGTAATGATGGGTTGTGTGTACGTTCCTCTAGATGCAAAGACTGGGGGGTCTCCTTCCATTCTCCAACCAACATTCGAGATGGGACTAGAATGGGGATCAGAAGTTGCGATGGGAACCTCAACCGCGTGAGGAGCTTTGCCACTGAATTGTTGTTGCTCAGACCGTCGTCCGTCGACATGGACGCGTATGTGCGTACACCTGTCGCCCTAGGAACGACCGTTTGAATTCCATGGCGCTTGCACGTAAGTACCAAAGCAAGCAGGCAAGAGATCTGAATTGTATAGTAGGCTTTAGTCTTGAGACCGTTCCAAAGAGAATTAGACAAAGCTCAACCACTCGACCGGAGGATATACGTGCACCCATACAGATGTAACGTACGGAAATGTTTACCTACGCATGCATGCACGTACGTAAAAAATATTCGACGTTTCCATTGCACACGCGCTAGCTATATATGCTTGTATGATCGCAAGCCACATGAAAATATAAAATGCAGCCGGGTCTATCTATCTATCTACTATTCATGGCCATCACCATCGATGAGACTAGCTAACTCTAGAGCTATTCCCCGCCAACAAAATAAAAATAAATTCCATGAGCTTTGCCAGCCTAGGAAGGACCATGAAGACTTATTATTGATCAGGAAGGAATTCAGGATCATTCATCTACTTACGTACGGACCCTTTGTCTTTCTGCAAGTCACGTTTGTTCCACGCTACCGCCTACGTAGGCCCAGCATAATATATATCTAGCGTTCAAAAAGGGATCTACATTAGTACACATAAGCGAGTGTATATATTGAGAATTAGTGGACAACTACTCAACCTACTCAATAAGAGAATTAACGAAGACAAATGTTTGATAGTATGCGTATGTAGAACGTTAAACATATAACAGCTAGCTAGAGATGACCCATACGCATGGGTCATGATGCAACTACAGTGTCGGAATCCGGACTAGTCTTGGTCGATGCTTAATTCGCTAACTAATAATTAAGTCAACCCTGGTTACACACGGCTAATTCAGCGTGACAGGGGCTGCTCATAATTTTCGGCCGCCTTTTCGCATGGTATACCAAGTTAATGAAGGGTTTACCACAATCTTTTCTTGCAAAAAAAAAAGGTTTACCACAATTTTCTCCCTGGCTCGGCGATCGATTGGCTAGTGCTCGTAGATACCACAACCAATTCACATGTCATACGTTTTTCTTAGTAATTAAATTTGTTCGCCATAGAGATTTGTACTCCCTTTGTTTAAAAATATTTCATCCCTTTCTTTTAACTCAGCATATAAGGTTTGTCGGCAGTCAAACTTCATAAAGTTTGACCAATTTTATAGAAAAAAATATCAACACTCACAATTCAAAATCAATATCATTATATGCATTATGAAATTAATTTTATATTGTATAACTTTGGTAGATGTTGATATTGTTAAATATAAGTTTAATCAAACTTTGTGAAGTTTGACTTAAAAGCAATCTTATACCCGGAGTAAAAAGAAATGGAGGGAGTACTTCACATAGTAATTTTGTCTTAAGTCAAACTTTGGGAAGTTTGACCAAGTTTGTAGATAACAATATCAACATGGTCAATACCAAACTAATTTTATTAGAACCACCTGGAATATGTTTCCATATTGCAGTTATTTTGTATTGTATATGTCATTATTACGTTAATATAATATTGGTTAATCTAGACAATATAATGTTTGACTTAAGACAAAACTTATAAACAAAGTGTTTTGAAATGGAGGGAGTACTTACGTAGCCACATGATACGTATCGTTTCTTTATCTATACTCTGAAATGGTTCCATATAAAAATAGTTAACTCAATTATTTTACCGCCAAATAGTAAATTAGTTATGCTTTCTACCTCATTTAGCATATTTTTTTCTAAATATACCCCATTTAAGCATGTTCTTAGTTTTCACCTATCTTAACTTTTCCTGGTTATAAGTCGGGTAGCCCCCCTCCTTAGTCCGACGTGGCATAAATTTATGATGCTTGCTACCCTATTTAGCATAAATTTATCTAAAATATTCCATTTAAGCAAGTTCGTTTTAATTTTCAGTTGTTTTGACTTTTCATCGATAAGTCGCATAGGCCCTTCCTTTGTCCGACGTGACACACCAAGTTACTCCCTCCGTTCCAAAATAGATGACTCAACTTTGTATTAAGTTTAGTATAAAATTAAATCATCTATTTTGAAACGAAGGAAGTACATGTCAAATCAGTATCGCCAACTTCAGGATTGTATCTGACACATCAATCAGGAAGGACAAGTTGGTTAAGCCTAACCAGGTCGCGTGCTCGGCCTGAGCCACCAGATTCACTCCCATTTCTTATTGTGTGGAATAGTTTAGGGTCCATAATTGCGATGCTAGTTGCAACCTAGTATTGGAGGAAGCGAGCCTAGCTCACTTGGTTAGGGGAGTGGATGTACAACACAAAGATCCAGGTTTAAGTCTTCACGGACGTAAGTTTGGGTTATTATTTATAAAGAAAATCATAGTAAGGGTCTCCCTTACTGCTTTCCTATTAAAAAGGCAACCTGGAATTGGAGAAAGTGTTGGCGGCAATGCTGAAGCAAGATTGACACACTGGTCGGTCGACTGTGTTGAAACATGATGTACTCCCTAAAAAACGTTTTTATATTATGAAACAGAGGGAGTAGATGCCCAATAAAGGAAGATATATAAAGATCAGTTGGCGCCACATGCCCTTAAGATTGGTTGGCGCCACTTTATCTTCCTTCCTAAAGCTAGTTTTATGGATAGAAAAAAGATAGGTCTTTTTTTTTAACATCAGTATAGACACAAGCGCTCATATACACGCGCATATACTCATCCTTATGAAGGCACACCCGCAGACCCTACCCCTATGAGCACCTCCGAAAGACTGAGCCGGTATATCATCTTGAAGTTTACGAAGTCATCGTAGGCGCATCGTCGTCGACGGGAACGGCTTTCCCACTGAATATACATCGCCGGAAATCCTGAAATAAATCCAGGAATAAATGCGAGCACCAGGATTTGAAGCCTGGTGGACTGGGATACCACAGTCCCTGTACCATCAAACCATAGGTTGGTTCGCAGAAAAAAGATAGTTGGTGGTGCACGCAGGTATAAGTTAGTAAAAAGTTGGGTTATCTATTTTGGAACAGAGGGAATATATACATACGTAACTCGGTCGTAGACAACAAAAAAACTTCGATTTGGTGCGCACGTGCACGTGGTTGTGTGTTGGATGCTAAATCTTGATCCTACCAACTCGTCACTTTTTATCCTGCCGAACCGAATGGAAAATGCTGCCCCGGCCAAAAAGTCCTAAAAAGGCAACACTATCCAAACTCCAAAGCTTCCACGGCGCCGCAATGTGACACACACAAACCCACAACCGTTGGCCTCCGTGTGTGCACACAACACGGAAGCATGCCTCATAAAACATTCGAATAGTACGTTTAACTATATTATGCTCTAATTCAAATGTTCCGTCACATACATGATAAGATTAAAAGAAAGATAGTACGTTTTAAAAAAAAAGAAAGATAGTATGAACGTCGACAAAGTTCGGCATACATGACAATGATGATTATCAGCTGCGTGTAAGTAACCTTTAGGCCTTGTTTGGATGCAGGGCTAGCTATTTCCAGGGAAAATTCGACCTGGATGGAACACTATTGGCAAAATAAAAGCCCCGCGGAGAATCACGTGACCATTT
Organism: Aegilops bicornis; assembly: GCA_021605145.1. NCBI lineage: Eukaryota > Viridiplantae > Streptophyta > Magnoliopsida > Poales > Poaceae > Aegilops > Aegilops bicornis. The sequence continues at coordinate 776,499,514 of CM038675.1, forward strand.
GGGAGAGAAGGGGATGCTAGCGTTCTTCTTTCCTAGCCGGGGCAGAGCAAATCGCAAGGCAGAGAGCAGCAGAACTTCGCAAGCGGCGCGACATCAGAAGGGCAGGGAGAATTTCTCCGATGTGACGAGGCGAGGGTTTCTTAGCCGGAGAATCGGGGTGGGTTGAGGATGGAAAGGCCTCTCCCTCTCGACACCAAACGGGCTTGCGTAAAGACCGGGGCGAAATTAACTCGCGCTCTTCCCACCCAGGGAAACAACGGGGATCCCGAGGGGATCCCTTGTTACCAAACTAGGCCTTATGTGGATTTCTCCCCCACTCCTGATTAGTTTTTTTTAGGATCACTCTTGATTAGTTCATCCGAATAGTATTCCGTGTGGACGTACGCGCACCATCATGTACGGCAATTAGTTACCAGCAATCATGTTTTTTCAACTGTGTGCAACGACCAAAGCTCCCCAAGAATTATTGTCTCTTCTGGTTAACTTTCTTTGAAGCCTTGCAAAAAAGTGTCAAAGCCCCGGTCCGAACTCTGTACAGAATGGGCAAAGTCAACCAGACTTACACCCAAAGTTTACAGTTTTTTCTTTTCTTTTCAATCCATCATGACAACAAGTCGAGTTTTTCTCCTGTCCAAGGATTCGGTGTAACAAGTAGGAATGCATCATGTTTTTGCGATCGATGTTGCTGGTTATCCATAATGAAGCTTTAGTAGCCATATCATACACAACAGGTGCTCCCGAATATGTTGCTAGAACCCCCAGCAGTGGTCTCGTAGTAGTGTGTTAAGTTCAGGTTGGTGGTTGAGTTGGCCATGGTGCCTTGTTTGCTCGCATTCCTGCTTATCGTGTAAATTTTCACCCTGTTTCAACAATTATCCGGAGTACCGTCTTCTACCAATTTAGACTAGTCTTAAACAAAGGAACCGAGAGTGACTATAACCTAGCCGGCTAGATTTTTTTTTCAAACGTATTAAACGTGAATGCCTTATCTGACTTTGAACACCATGTGGCATGTACGGTTAGCTATATCAAAATGTATTAGCAACTGTCTGAAGTTTAAACATTTTGATGGAGGAATGGCAAAGTTTTTTATTTGCGGGGACAGTAGGAATGGCAAAGTTAACTAGACATACATCCGAAGTTACCCTTTGAATGTTTTTTTTGTTTGCGCACATGCGTTGATCATGTTGACATGTTCTTGTCTGGGGTTTCGTTTCGGTGATATGGAATGTGAAATTCACCAAATCACTAGAAATTTTTTGGGGGGTTGGAAATTTTCTCCGGTTTGGCATGGGAACTTCAATCGAAAAAACCAGCCGCCTATATTTTCTAGTGTGGATGAACACCGTGACATTGTAAAGACTAGGCATGCATCCTGTTGTGGCGCTCAATGTTGGTGGTTATCCATAATGAAGTTGAAGAGTCGGAAGTGATGGGTGATGCCAATGATTTTGCTCGACGGCCTTGGTAGTGGTTCCATAGTAGTGTTGAGTCCAGGTTGGTGGTCAAGTCGGCCGTAGTACCATTTTTATCCATGGGTGTGTTTATCATATGGATTTTCAGCCTTTTCTGTAATTAGCTCAAATACTCTTTCCTACGAATTTAATAGCGTGAGGGCTTTGGACTCTGGTTTAGAAATCAATAACTAACTGTTTCTTGAAAGTTGAAACTCTATGCCAGTTGTGTCGGAGATAAGATCTAGGAGGATGGACATGTGACGACATGATGATTGTTGATGATAGGGTGGCGAGCTGAAAGAAGCCATTGGTGAAAAGCTACAGTGACCCGATGCTTTCGTGCGCTTTGGCTTGCTGGACTAAATCCACGATGAACTAGTCCGTGCATTGAACCCTAGACACTATGTGCTAGAACAATCGGTCCGTGCATAAAAGTCAATACTACACCGACGTGTATAAAAGAATCATCCATACATGAAACTTGTGATTGAATCACTTTGTCCCTTTACCTAAGAAGCTGGGGAGGGGGAGGAGGTTTTACCATGGGGCAAGTTGTTTGACGCGCAGTTTCATCCACACGTAATTTTTTCCGGTTGGTGCAATGTCAAAGAGGCGGTGCCTAGCCTAGCGAGCAGCCACATATTTTCCGCGAGTTTGTCACCAGAATCTATAGAAAATCCTCACAGCCGGCAAATAGTCAACGTAGTTTTTTCCTCGTGACTACAGTGTTCTTTCTCATTCTCAACACCGACTTCTCTCACAGCCGAATCCACAACGGTCCAATCACGTCGTACCACAGTTTGTGACTGCGACTGTCTGAACATATTTGCGGCCCAAGGCAATTATAAAGAGACAGCCCAATAACAGCTACTCGGATGAAATGACGAAGCGGCCAGGTGAAGGTTGAGACCGCTTGACGGCGGAGGTGGTCGACGTCTCCTTGACCTCTCGCCGGTGCCGTGGCCTCCTTGGTGGTCATGCTTGAACCGTCGGCATCGCTACTCGCCGCCCGCTCCTTGCACCTGCCCATCGGCAACTCAGGTTACAGCCCGCCGTCGGCTGCTTCTTCTTAGACGTGTACTTGCTATGAGGGTGACGTTGCCAGCGGATCACCTGCAAAGCAAGAAAGATAACTGATTTGAGAAATCTTTGCTTCATCTGGATTTGTTCATATATACTTTTGACTGTTCTATTTATCATGTGCGTTAATTCATGCTTGTGATCTCTAGCTAGCTAGATAAAAGGATAAGCACTTGATCGCTAGTAGTACTCCTAGGTATTAAATATTAGAGAGTATTTAAACTAAAGTGCGTACTTGAACTGTGATATATATGGGTTTACGCTATGAAACTGGAAAAGATGTCACGGCAACCAAAAATGCAGCCATGGCAGTATTTTTTTTTTCTTTTGCCTGGTATAATGTATCATTGACGGGCGCAAACCGGCACCCGTCACTGGTAGCAACATCATCAGTGGCGGTCAGCATGCCCGCCACTAATGCAATATTAGCAGTGGCGGGTGCTCCTGAGGGCCGCGATAGCCGCTGATGGCATTTTAGCGCCCGCCACTCCTGGGCATTCCTATGTAGTGTCGAGGGCTACACCCATCGGGTGCACTATCATGTCGCCAGTGTCTATAGAAGACAAAGTAAGCATGGCACGCTGCAGACACTGCCGGGCTCGATCCTTTGAAGCCGACCATCTTCAACGACAAAATAAGACAAGGAGGTCAGACGCCTTGCACACCCCGCGCGGCGAGCTCGAGTCTCCCTTTCGAGGCTCCAGGCCCGTCAGATCACACCAGCTTCATCTCCGCGATCCAGCAGTCGGATATCTCCAACAATAACGAAGATAGGGAGGTCGGACACCTTGCTTGCCATGCACGGTTGTCCTCGACTGCCTCATATGGGCGACGAGCCTGACAAATCATGTCATCTACAATCCCTTCAAGGCAAGCCAACACAAGACCATTTTTCCTTCCAAGGACTCTCTCAAGACCTTGCCAAGCAGTCCAAGACGACACATTTGGTTCAACCTAAACTCTGGAGTAGCCAAACTACCGACGGAAGAATACTCTGAGGGTACCCAGGAGGCCGCACGCCTGGCAAACCCAGGGTGAAAACCTTGTCTGATTCTGGACAGACCGACGGAGGTGGCGCCCATGGGCATCGTTCCCTTCTTGTAGGCTTCGTCGCGGTTGCACCTTGACCTCCGTGTATCTTCGGATGAAAATATTGTTCCTTTGGATCAGGTAATAGTGGTGTTCCCACATCGTGCCCGCCTTGGAGTTCATGGATCATGGGCCCTCAGCTTGGTCTCTTAGTGTGTTCACTATTGAGAGCTTCGTCATCTCCTAGTGATGCTTAGTGTATATCTGTTGTTTGCTGGGAATTGTACGGAGTGGTGTTTCTTATCCTTAACATTTTGTATTTTGTCTTGGGTGCGTTGTGGTGTCGTGTTGTATGACTTGAGTTGTTAGGTGGTTGTTGCTTTATATACTATAAAGTAAGGGCGAAAGCCTTTTCCTATAGTATATATAGAAAAATGAACCATATACATATACGTATGTAAAGTACGTACATACAACGGCTCAAATCATGCATGCATATACCGCTAAAACATTAGAAACCCCTAGTGAGTATGGCAGTCTACAAAGAAACTCATATAGCTAGCGAGAAACCTCAGAAATTTACTACCACTACACTACATGATAGCTATATATGTAAGTAACTTTATATAAATACAAAGATGCATGCAGCTCTATATATTTACACAGGGAGGGCATCGATCACATCAAAGACAAGATGAGACGGCCAGGTCGAGGTTCAGGTCAAGGTCCAGACCGGTGGCGGAGGGGGAGCGACGGTGACCGCCGGCTCCTCGATTCCTTGCCGGCGCGACGGCCTCCTCAGTGGTCGTGCTCGAGACGTCAGCATCACTGCTCGCCGCCTCCGCCTCCCACCGACCAATCGACAGCGTCAGGTCACACCCCGCCGCCGTTTGCTGCTGCTGCTGCTTCTGACGTGTGCTTCTGTCAGCGTGACATGCCCAGCCAGTCGCCTGCAACAACATCAGCCATGTCAGGGGGGATTAAGATGCTTCAGTCCTGATATTACAATAGAACTGGAGACTGGACAGTCAATACACGGCAGCGTGTTTGTGCCATGGTGGTAGTTTGGCAGAGTCTGGTGACTGCCACCTAACGAACTACTTACAGAAATGAAGCTTCTAGCTAGACAATATACAGCACATCTACACATGCATGTATGAACGATGATGGAAAGCAAGAAAGAGGAGTAATTTATTTGAGTAATTTTGCTTCCTCTGGATTGGTTCATAGTTTGTACTCATCGATGTACTCCTAGATTTTTATACATATACGTTAAGTCATGCTTTGTCTCTAGCTAGCAAAGACAAAAAATAACACTTTATTGCTAGTAATCCTACCTTCTCTGATGACATGCTGGAGTTCCATGGCAGCCTCCCTCTACTCTGCTCCCAGCTCCTGAAAACTTCTTCGATCGACGGTCTGAAAAACCAGCACGTTTGATTAACAACTTGATCGGTTACACATACGAACACTAGCTACAGTTAAAGAACTGAATTAACAACCAATTTTGGTACTCACATTTGGTACGGCGTCGACGAGCGGTGGCCATGGGAAGGCCGTACGGGGTAAGAAGAAGCGTCGTCAATCCTCTCCGAAGCCGCCCCCATGTCATTTCCGTTCCTGTGGCCATTCCGTGGTTCGTCAACGACACGGTGGCCTCCACGGCGATCCACGGACGCATTGGGTGGACCGTTGCAGGTGGTGTTGCTAGAGCTTGATCTGTACATCTGGAGATGGCTCTTGACGTGAGATATGCTGACTTCCTTGGCGCCCATCAGCTGAAGAATTCTCTTCGGCGTTGCCTCTGCAGATGATTAAGATAGTGTCAACACGAGACGGCCAGCCGTACGTCAAGAAAGAATTGCTACTCTTGATTAAATTCTGATCAAGAGAGAGCTAGCACGATGAATTCCGGATTAAGGACACACACGCTTACGAATCACTATTGTCTTCTGTAGGTAGGATTAGGAAAGGTTAATCCAAAGATATATTTTTCTTTGACAGGAGAGCGGCCATTTATTGCAAAAGTAATCGTAGAGATTACTCTACGAAGGTGTTAAACATCGTTTACACAACTAATTAGTGACGTTCTTGAGCAACAAATAATTCAGTCAGCCAATAAAGGTGGGACAGAGTGGGGAAATCTCATCTTGTTCATGATGCATGCATATCACATGGGGTTTTCTCACCTTTCTTTTCTTCCATGAACTTGAACCAACTCCGGCCTAACCTATGGCACAACTAAAGCAAGTATACTAGTAATGAAGAGAGGACTACCCATAATAAATCGACCCATACAAAGAAAAGCACGATTTTTAACAAATCGATCGTCTAGCAGTTCAAATCAATGAAATCGTCAAATTTCATAGTACATACATAAATATCATCCGTGCATGTGAAATGTGCAATTAGACGGGAGAGGGAGGGGGGAAACATCATCTATATCTGTGACGCAATAAGCAAGAACTCACCATCCTGGCCGCCGAGGCAATCGACAGCTTCGATGAACTGCCGGTGCAGCTCCTCGGTCCACCGCATCCGCGGCTCGTCGGACCGGTTGTACTGCCGGACGCCTCTCCTCTCAAATCCTCTCATGCTTTATCGTCCTCTCCGTGCAGCTAGCTAGAGCCCGGCCTTCAACTCAATCCGACCGATCCCGAACCCAAGCTTCCGGTACACACAGCTGAGCAGAGCTGATGATGCTTCTCCAAGTTCCAATATATATATGGAGAGAGAGAGAGAGAGAGAGAGAGAGAGAGAGTTTTGGTTTGGCCAAACAATGATGAACTCGAAGCTCAAGTACTATTTCTAAAATAAAACCGTACTATATAGGGCGGATGTATGGAATGTGTGGATCCGAGAGAGAGAGAGAGAGAGAGAGAGAGAGAGAGAGAGAGAGAAGGCTGACTTTGCTGACCTAGTCCAGTCAAACATCTATGCTCACTTAACTTAGGTAGCTGCCTAGAGAACAGAGGCCAGGAAGAATCAAGGGGAACGAGCCCAAATTCGAGAAAAAGTTGGCCTGTCCACATCCATGAGAGACAGCCAAGTAGTACTAGAAATTCTTTCGAATATAAGGTATATATCACATATATATGCGTCGACCCATCAAGCTCAGAATATTAATTGATTTGTCCGGCTCTCTTCCCTGCACAGTGAAAGGCATGCTTATGAACAGTTCACCGTTTGACAAAAGAAAACCAACACGTTGTCCACCTCGCATGTGAAATTTAAGCTTTGTTCAACGTCGCGGGATTATTGATGATCCGTCACTATCGGTGTCGCTAGGCTTGACAAAATTACTCGAGAAAACCATTTTATATAGCAACGTACGTATGGCCTACGCTCCTTTTTTTTTGTATGGCCTACGTTGCTTGACACATACTACATATGTAGAGCACACTGCGTACGCGGACTTAATTCAGTCAAAGTCTCACAGAGTTAGTACATCAAGCTATAGCTGAAATGCTTAAGAGTCAATTCAAAACATCTTACACACGAGCAAAACTGCTGTCCTCCTAAATGGCATTCCCGGCCACCGGATTCAGTGCAAGAAAGGCCTGCGGCAGGGTGACCCAGCCTCTCCCTACCTGTTGCTCATCGTCGCCGATCTACTTCAGCAACTCATCATCCAAAACTCCGAGCCAGATCTCTTCCACCACCCCATCTTTACCCACCTGCCACCCACCATTCTCCAATACGCCGATGATACACTTATTGTCGCAGCCGCCTCCCCCCTTGCTGCCACAGCCCTCAAAAAAATCCTGAACAACTTTGCGCAAGCTACCGGCCTCACCATGAACTTCTCCAAAACCACCATGGCCACCCTACACACAGATGAAAACCTAGCTGATGCTGCTGCTCTCGCCATGGGATGCTCGCGCGCACCCTTCCCTCAAACTTACCTAGGACTACCCCTTGCTCCCACCAAGCCCCCCTCCAATGCGTTCGCCCCCTTGATTGCACGATCTCGGAAATTACTATCTGGTTGGCATGCAAAACTTTTGGACAAAGGCGATCGACTCATCCTCATATCCGCGGTCCCCGACTCCCTCCTTATGTACTTCATGTCTGTTTTCCGTATCCCAAAAAAGATCCTCAAAGTCATCGACTCTCTAAGGAGGTCATTTTTCTGGGCTGGTGAAGATGCCTGCTCGGGTGCTCAGTGTCTGATTGCGTGGAAAAACGTTTGCTCGCCCAAAAAATTCGGTGGTTTAGGGCTCAAAAACCTACACGTTCAAAACAACTGCCTCCTAATGAAGTTTGCCATCAAAGCACACTCCTCCGTTCAGTCACCTTGGCTAGATTGGCTAGACCTCCAACACCCAAACGCCCTCGTTTCTTCAGGCCCCCAAACCTCCTTCTTGTGCCGCACGATAACCCAACAGATCCCAACCCTCCAGTCAATCACCTTTGTTCTCACAAACAGTGGCACACACACATACTTCTGGTTGGATACATGGCTCACACCAAAACCCCTAGGTACCACCTTCCCGCACCTCTTCTCGCAGTCCATCCTACAACTGGTTAAAGTAGCTAACATTTTGCGCTTCGGTATCGAAGCCAACATCCGTAATCGTCTCTCTCTAACAGCAGAACGAGAGCTTGCTTCGCTTTTGGCTGTTTTGTAGGACTTCACGACGTCGACTGAGGAAGATCAACGGTTCCTACTCCAGGGGCATGACTTCTCCACCAAGCAAGCATACAGCACACTCATGACTAAGCCAGGCACAAATCCCATTGCCCCCCCCCCTCATCTGGGGCATCAAGGTTCCTCGCAAGATCAAGATTTTTGCTTGGCTTCTCTTCAAAGATCGCCTCAACACTGATGTGAACCTCGCTCATAAGCATATAATCTTCTCCAACCTATGCCCTCGCTGTGCTACATCTCCACTCACATCTTCATCACTTGTCCTCTTGCCAATAGGATTTGGCAACGAGTAGGCTTCCTGCCCTTGTCCGAGGACCTCAATGAGCTTTGGGATACCCCGCTGCCCCATCACCTACACAAGAATGCTTTGTTCTTCGTCCTCCTCGCCTACTCTGGAAGATTTGGGCAGCACGTAATGACACGCTGTTTAGGAGAATCGATCAAAGTTCTGTAATAACAATTAGGAACCTGATCTCTGACCTAGACCTTTGGTCACACCGTCTCGACTTGGGTGACAAGGAGGACGTCTTCTCGTGGCGTTCCTTCCTCTCTGCACGTTGCACCGTGCCGCTGTAATTCTGTACTCGCTGCTTCTGCAGCCGTTTGAGTAATATATTCAGGTGGGGAACTCCCCCTCCGGTGATTCTAAAAAAAAAGAGTCAATTCAACTCTCTGCAGGAAATGCTCGAATTTCTCCAAGGAAATGGGAAACCGAATGCTCATAGTGAATTCCATATATGGCCATTGATGGAATCTTACACTTCCATGAGAAAAGCGTGTGTGAATGCATGTGGAAATGGCTTTATTCCTTTGGAAAATTCAATTTGAAGAAATATATGTATAGAGTTCAAGTTTGTAACTCCACTAGGTGCCTTGTATTGATTGGAGAAAGTGATGGTTAGCTAGACGTATATGAATTATTAAGGTATATAAATGTGTATATACGAGTGCCATGATATGTATGTGTACGAGGGGCACATATTTGGCTTGGCAAAGTCGCATAGTTACGTGGCTGGAATAGTTCCAAGGATTAGATCAACTATGCTGCAAAATTCTCCTGTCCTCATGGGATTTATAGACCGACGGTTTATATATGTGGCTACCGCTGGAACCTTACAGGATAAAACACCATCAAGTCAAGGTAGGAGTTTGTGATTACCTATCAACATTAATGCACCTAGCAAAGCTAGTGACGCCACTATCAAAGAAAATGAAGCATTCTCTACGTATGGGAAATGAATTGTGGACTTTGGGACCACATTCTTAGGGCAGGAAAAAAGAGAAAAGGCTTGCAACCGTTGATATCTCAGTTTAGAATATAGATATGGACAATGACGCGGCCTTTTGAAACTCTTTCCCTAGCATGCTAGGAGTGTTCCCCCAAAAGATATAATTGGTCCAACATTAATTAATCCGTGAGATTGTGTCAAACTGCATTTTTTTCCTACTTGGTCATCTGGATGAACCAAAAATGTAAAAAAGATCCTATGTGAGTGTATGCGTGTATATTGCATTCCTCCACAAAAAATATGTATATGCTTATTGTGGGATGGAGTATATACTTTTTAAATGGTTAATAAATATAACCACTTGCATCTATTCATTAATCAAGTTCGTGTTACTTTTCATCAATAAAAGATTGTGCTGATTTTCAATGTTGTTTACGTCCTTTTCTCTTGTGTAAGGATGGAATATGAGAGTATTTAACACGCCAAATATACAGAGAAAAGTCTATTTTGAACACTGAGTTTGTGTGCTCGTTCTGACTTCAAACCAAACTATGCAATTGTCTAAATTAAACCTTAAACTTTCTAAACCTATTAAAATGAACCCTAATTCTGTTTTGAATTCATGGTGTAGCGCATGCATGTACGCATGCACACAATCAAGCAAGAGGTTTGAATTATACTCCCTCCATTCCATATTAGTCATTGAGACCGTTCCAAGAGTTGGACAAAAACTCACCCACTAGAACGTAAGATATACGTGCACCATACAGATGTCCGTACGGACATGCTTGCATGCACGTACGTCAAACATATTGGACGTTTCCAGTGGACACACGCTATATATGCATGTATCATAGCAAGCCACATAAAATAAATTAAAATGCACTGGGTCTATCTATCTACTATTCATGGCCATTCTCATCACGATCAATGAGACAATAGCTAACTTCGACGACCTACGTATGCTAGCCGAGGAAGGAACATGTGTGTACAAAGTCTTGCCAGCTTTTGTGCGTGCAAGACTAATCTAATCAAGTCGGGCAGCTAAGTGTAGCTAGTAGAGGTTAAAGTCAGTGTTGGTGTTTTGAATAAGTACTCCCTCCGTTTCTCAAAAGAAGGCCTATGAATTTTGTCAGAAATCAAACGGGGATAGTTCGACCAAATTATAGGAAAACTTGTCAACTTAGTAACAACTACAATACCAGATAGTTATGGTACATACATAAATTTTGTTGCGTATCTAATGTTATTAATTTGATATTATACTAGTTAATGCCTTTTTCAAGAAACATGGTCCCACCATTTGACTTCACATGATATTTGTTTTGCGGATGACTTCACAGGAAATATGTAGGCATTTTTTTCAAAGACGAAAGGAGTTCCATATAGTAACACTGAAATACATCTAAATACATTTATTTGAGCGATAAGTAATAAGGATCGGAGAGAGTATTACTATTTGAAACTAATCAAAGACGGTGCGGGCTTCTTTAACTATCATGGAGACTTCTATATCTCTATATACTACTTAAAAAAATGTAAGCTTCCATGTTTCACTTTTCTTTCCACTACCCCTTCGTCCAACATTTCTTGTGTGATAATTAATCACCTTATTTTACTTATCTCTTGAACCAATTTCAATTTACTTATCAAACTTCTCATCACAATAGAAGGTAAATCGTGTGCAAGATTTGATAAACATTTATTTACACAATTGCATTAATATAGGAAGGCAAATCATAAGCTAATCTCTACTACCTAAAAGAACTGTAAAGTTCCGTTTCCCCTCTTACGTCGTTATTTTCGTCCGCCCTTCCCCACCCTTCGTAACTCCATGCCCACCGATTTTTTCCCCGATTTTTAGCACATAATAAATAGTTCATGGAAACTCCCCTAATTTTGGCTGCAAATTATGTCCGTGAAAATCGTCTGTAGCACCTAATAAATTTGTCCTTCCGTTTCTCACCTCCTACCATTTCTGTTTCTCTACTACCAAAGTTTCGCTCCTTCCATGATCTCGCATTAATCACACATTCCATACGGAATGACTGAGATTGATTCCATCAATCACGTGGTCTTTCCTGCCTTCCATGTGTGCCTACCTACTTGAGAACCCAAGATTATTTACTATGACAGTCGCCTGGTCAATCTTCATTCTACCACCATCAAACCCATGAGTTTCTTGGCGCTTGTATCTATCGCGCTCGCCACGCCCCTGGTAAATCCCGCACATCTTGCAGCTCTGGCTTAGTTGGCGTCCCCGTTGCGCCGTATGGCCATTCAAGGAACAAGCTAGGACAGTGTAATTATGAAATGACGAGGAGAGGGAGCGGGGAGGCATGATTGCGAGCTGCAGGACGCGGCAGTGGAACTCGCATCAGTTTACGCATGGAGAGCGGCCATCGTCATCATGTCCTTCATTGTCTGCGACTACTGGCTATCGCATTGTCTCTACATCGTCGATCGATCTCAGTCCCCATTGTTCGTACTACAGTCCCTCACCCGGTTGTCTGTGACCAGATCGCCATTGTCTGCGACTCCTGGACATATGTTTTTGCTCTTTGTTGATTCCTTGATTGTGCTGGATGTGAATCAGAATGCTTTGCTACTCGTACGTTCCCTTCTCTGAGAGATCTCTTTACTATGTTGATTTTTTTTGTATAAAGCATTTGTTTGTACACTTGTTAAGAGCAATAGAGCCGAAGAGATTGATGCCTTGTTTGTGCAGATTTTCCACTGACTTGAGTCCTAGCAGCAGTCATTTCTTCTTGGTTTTTATATTAACAAATAAGGTAATTCTTATTATGAACAACTAATCGCATCTCTGCTTAGTGCATATAATGCTAGAGCAGTAGAGAGCTTATGCATGATTAGTAGTCAGGTTTGGAATTCATCATGGTGCATTGGTGCATTGCATCAGGAAGGATAACAAAAATAAATTACAAAGGTTGAACAAGTTTATGCGAAAATATACTTTATATTCAAGTGTGTGCGCTTTCCTGAGTATATGTTTCTTCTTCTTCTTCTTCTTCTTCTTCTTCTTCTTCTTCTTCTTCTTTCGAAACGGCTGAGTATATGTTTGAAGTCTGCATTGTTGTACCCGGTTGATGAATGATTACCAAAGTAGTTTGCATTGAATGCGACGAGAATGGTGCATTTGTTTGCACTGAACTATATTCTCCTTCCGTTCCTTCATATTAGATATACCGGTTTTTGAGAGAAATTCCAATTTGTAGGTGTATATATATTTTTTACTCCCTATATGAATTGTCTATTCCAGCCTTAAAGAACATGCCACATCCATTTATTTTTGGAAGCCATGCTGCAATCGTGCAGTGTGTTATTTTTTGAAGGATAATTAATGTACCCCTATAATTATGCATCTAATCACCAAACTAAACAAGGGTTTTTATGTTCCAAATGCTCCTCCATCACTGCCCGTTACTGTGCCCAGAAAATAAACAGAATAACATCATGTTATTGCAAGAAATTGTCCAGGTAACGACTCACTTTTTGATACAGCAGCTACAAATGAACAAGAACAATCACGATAAATTGTGTTCATTCTTGGTTGGATAAGAAATGCACCATTTTTATTTGTTTACCATTCTTCACTATTTTGTTTTGTGCAGGAGGTTAAGGAATATCGACACGTGATTTGTGACGGGTGAGAATATAAAATAGAGTAAGGTCATCTCCAACTTCAACATGGACCCCTAAAATGGACACTGGATCTATTCATGGACCGGTCCAGACAGATGTCTGGATACTAATATGGGAGCCGGTCATCCAAAGCTAGCCGCAACTGTCCGTTCACATTTCAAATGAAATTTAACAAAAAGAAAAAAATTTGATAAAATATCTGAACTATTCAAATTTAGATATTTTTTACATAAAACCGGACGATATTTCGTCCGGTGAACTAAATAAAATAAAAAAAATCTAAATTATCCTATACTTGATGGTGACCTCGTACGCGTCACTGGGCTTCTAGCAACAGAAGGGCGCGGGGTCGCGGCAATGTTTCCCAGCGGCCCGTTGGCGGTCGCGGATTACCCTCTCCGCTTGCGCATGGCTGTGGCCACCGCGGAAATTACATCTCCTCCTTCTCCGAGGAACCGACCGCCATAGAGGAAGAGGCCGAGCTATGATCCGCCCATCAGCTGTGCCAAGACCCAGGACTTGCCAATCATCGTTGAGTGGAGGAAGAGGGGAGTGGGGGCGGTGCGCGGATATGTGGAGAGTGCAATGTGGACGGTGCCAAATCCGTGCTCAAAGAGCTGCGGCCAGAAAAATAGGTGGTTAGCCTGCTTCAATGCGGCACAGCGACCGGAGTTGGTTTCTCAAGATAACGCTTACACATTGAAGTGGCGCCAGTCTGGTCGTGTCGGTCAGTGGCGCCCTCCCATCCGGACACATCGCACGTCATCAATGTAGTCCGCTGCGACTCGGGCCGGCATGAATGCGGCACGGGAAGCGGCACGTCCTTTGGGGAGATATTGCCGGAGAGGGTTTTGGGTTGGATCTGGGTGTCGGATGCTTAGGTGAAGGCGGTCCGTATGCCCGCAAAGCTCCCCGGGTTGGGTTTCGGTTCGCGGGAAGTCGAATGTCCGGACCGGTCCGTGGGCGGATGGGGTACCGCGTTGATGGTAAAATGCGTCCGGACCGCTCGGTCCTGAAAGATACGGTTTGAGAGTCAATGTTGGAGATGCCCTATTCTTATTATTTGTGGTGAAGGATGGTTTTCCCTAGAAATGTAGTTGGCTGTCGTTCCATTGCGTGTCAAAGTGTTTTCATTTGCTAAATGTTGTCGGAGTTTCCATTTGTTGATGAGGGGTGGTTGATTGGAGGGAGGTAGGGAGACAAAGACGTGATCATTAGTTAATCGTAGTGCTATTAGAAACCATGCTCAACATTTATGTGGGGCATTTTTACAGGATGGGTGCACATAATAGCCAAGAGGGAGGGAGCAAATGAAATATATTTGCATATATAGCTATGAGATAAATATAAACTAAACATATGTACAAAATAACAGATGTACACATATGTCACATTGACTTTGAATTATTGCACATAGCGAACAAAGTAGAATAACGAATGTACACACTTTGCATTGTTGCCCGTAGCAACACACGGGCATTTAACTAGTGTAGTAAAATATTTATACCCCGGTGCAACACACATACATCCTATTATTTTAAAATCAGGATGGAATTTAGGATTATCCAACTACGTATGTTTTTTTTTAACATAGTACAGACACAAGCGCTCATATATACATGCATACACTTACCCCTATGAACGCAGACACGCACACCCTACCCCTATGAGCACCTCTGAGAGACTAAGCCGGCATATCATCTTGAGATTTTACGAAGTCACCGTAGGCGCCTCGTAGTCGATGGTATCGTCTTTTCCCACTGAACGCGCATCGCCGGAATTCCTGAAATAATTTAAAGATAAATGCGAGCATCAGGACTTAAACCCTGGTGGACTGGGAATACCACTATCCACATAACCATCCAACCACAGGTTGTTTTGGCATACCTTTGTCTTTCTGCGTGCCATGTTGGTCCACACTACTGCCTACATGCGTTCGGTACAATATATTTCTAGCGTTCCAAGTGGGATACGTGGGTGAATGTATTGGAATTAGTAAACAACTACCGAAACTATTCAATAGCTGGGATAGGGGCTTGCTGGGAAAATTTTAATCCATTTTTAAGGAGCTGCTGCTACCTCGCTTCTTGAGCAGGACACAAATCTTAAATAAACTAAAAAGAACACCTAAAACCAAATCAGGAGCCCTTCCATCGACAAGGACCGGGGTCCACCATGCCTCCATGGCTCTAAGGTGGGAGTAGCTCGCAAGGAAGGAGAAAAACTGTCGCCTTAGGAGTTTAAACATGTGTGTACGTACTCCCTTCATATAGAAATATAAGCTTGTTTAGATCACTACTTTGAGGGAGTACTTAACTCGATGGATTTCGATACACCCAAACTTTTTGATTGATTGGGTGCACGTGCATGCGTGGTTGTGTGTTGGACCCGAATTCCCAGTCATACTACCAACTCGTGTGACTTTTTATCCTGCCGAACCGAATGGAAAAGTATGCTCCGTCCAAAAAGCCCTAGAAAGGCAGCACCCAAATTCGTGGTTCCCCGCCGGACGGCATCGTCTCGCTCGCATTTCATTTCCTTTTCGGGGAAACTAGAACTCCAAAGCTTCCACGGCGCCGCAATGCATGCAACACACGCAAAACACAAACGCTCCGGTCTTGCATGTGTGCGCACTCACGTTGCTGCATGCCTCACGACACATTCGATTAGCCGATCGTCTTTTTTTCTTTTGAAAAATCAACTAGCGCTAATTCTTTTTCAACCACGTGATACATGAGGATGCATGTACTACGTTATCGAGAGAGCACTTTCTTTAAATATATGCAGTCTCATAGGACTAGTACGTAGTAAGAGATAGGAAATGAAAAGGTTTGGCAGTGTAATTTCCAGTGAATATCAGCTGCATGTAAGTAACCTTCATCCAGAACTTTTCACTTGGTTAGTTGCTTTGAATAATATTTGACACGTATACCATCGGCATCGTGTACGGCAGATAGTTACCCTGCTGTGTTTTTCAACGGCATGCTGTGACAGTTGCCTCAGAGAGCAACCATCCAAAGCTCTTCGGGAGTTATTGCTTCTGCCGGTTATTCTTTTCAAAGCTACCAAAAACGTCAAAGCCCTGTCTGAACTTTGAACAATTGATGGAAGAATTGGCAAAGTCAAGCAGACATAGACCCAATGTTACCATCCAAAGATTTTTTTTCCCAACCCATCAAGTTGGCGCATGTCAAGTTTTTCTACGGCCAAGGGATTCAGTTCCGTGGTACGGAATGTGAAACGAACGCCCAATCACTAGAAATTATTGAGTTTGGAGTTTGAAATTTTCTCCGATTTGGCATGGGAAGTTCACCATGGTAAAAATATTCCATTACTCATATTTGCTTTTGTGAATGGACACCACGAGGTTGTAATGACTAGGAGTGCGTCATGCTGCGGCGATCGACGTTAGTGGTTAACTGGTTATCCATGAAGAAGTCGAAGTAGCCATATTGCGAGCGATGGATATGATGCCAATGATGCTGCTCTTTTTTTATGTTGCTCGATGGCCTTGATATTGGTTTTGCAGCTGTGTATGTTAAGTTCGTCTTGTAGTCACGTTGGTCGTGGGTGTTCTATTTCTTTGTCGTGCGGGTTTTCACATGGGCTATGGAACCCCCTCTCGAAACACTAGCAACTTTGTGTCGCCAAATCTATGTGTAACCTAGTCTTTGCCATGAATGTTAGATCTGGGGGGATGGACTGGTGACGTTGTGGAAACCGTTGATGATAGGCTGGTGAGGCTGAAGAATTTGTTCGTAACAAGCTACAACGACTGCAGCCTTTCGTGCAATCCCCATTGGCGGTTCAAACTAAATTTTTGGCGAGTTACTTATTCTGTTTAAACCTTTTTTGCAGGGACAGTCCATAAGATAGCCTTTTCTAAGCCCATGTCCAATGCAAGATGCCTGCTTAGGCGCTTGAGAAAAATATAAAAATATATATTATTTTGACAGTCTTGGTAAGTTTCAGTCGACTGAGAAGTCTTAGTCGATGTTATATCGATGAGATATTACATTGATAGCCGTGCAATTTTTTCTTCACTTTTTTTTGTGACGCCCGGATAATCAAGCTACAGTAACCTCTGCTAATGATGCCACGTTACTTCAATTACTATCGCTAATCCCGCGTTAGTTCGAAACTGATTAAAATTCAAATTCAAAATTTGGCAAACAACAAAAGTTTTCAAAAATTAAAACAGAAATGTTCGAGGTGTGCAAATAAATACCTAGGAGTTTATGGTGTGGGACCCATGCTTTTATAAAAGACCCAAATACTTAAAATGAATTGAAACAGAAAAGAAAATAAATAAAGAAAGGAAAATACAGAAACAGAAAACAAACTAACAAACAAAAAAAATAGAAAGGAACCCCCACTGGCCCAGCTGGCCCATCCGTTGGCCAGGCCGGCCCAACTGGCCCAACCGGGCACCCCCACTCCCCATATCCCCACTACCCAAACCCTAACCGGCCGCTACCCCCACTCCCCCGAAAATATCCCCCCCTCTCCCCCCGATTGGATCGGGATCGAGAGGAGGGCGCCACCTCGGCCATGACGATGCGCCAGACGGGCGACGATGCCCGAGCCCGATGCCACCTCCTCCGCCACCTCGCCTCCCCGCGTCGGCCTCCTCCACCCCGGCCCGAAACACCACCCGCGGCCCCGTCACTGGATCGCCGCCGCCCGGAGCTGCCCTCACCCTGGAACTACCACGCCGTCGCCGGACTGCCTCCCGCTCCGCCGCGTCGTCCCCGTCGACCACCCCGAGCCTCCCCGAGCACGCTGCCATTTACCCTACGGCCACCGTGAGCTCCGTCCTCTCCTCCTCTCTCCCCCGTCCCTCGCTCGCCAATCGACCGCGTCGTCCGCGCCTAGGGCCAGCCCCGCATGACGGCTCCTCTCTGCTTGCTGCCTTGATGCGTCCCTGCCTGCGCCATTGGCCTTGACCCGGCCTCCCGTAGCCCTCCCCGCTCCGTCCGTCCTCGACGACCACACCTGCGGCCCCTGCTTGCCGGCCAGCGTGAGCCCGCCGCCGGCCCAGCACACGCACCACCCACTGCTGCCCCTTGTCGTGCACGACGCCGCGTCGTCGCCCTGTGTCCCATCTCCGCCTCCCGCCTCGGCTCTGCGCAGGCCAGCCGAGCAGCGCCATGACCCTCCCCATGCTCCTCCCGGTCGCAGCCGCCGGAGCTCCACGCCGGTGCGCTGGCGCCCGCGCCCACCAGCCGCCCCACGGCTCGGGTACGCACCCGCGGGCCAGCGCCCGTTCGGGTTGTGCCCGTTAGCACCCAGCGCCCGTGACCCGCATCCGCCCCCTCGTTCGGGCGCCGCCCCGTTAACCACCACCCATGCGCCCGCTAAGGCCTTGGGCCCATGACACGAGGGGCCCACGCCCCAGAACGTTTAAAAAAAGAAGAATTAAAAATAATAAATTAAAATAAAATATCAATTAATTAATTAATTAACTAAATAATTAACTTAATTAATTCTGTTTAGATTATCTATTCTTCTATCTATCTATCTATCTATCTATCTATCTATCTATTCTATTATATAATTAAAACAAGAGTAAAAGAAGCGACATGGTGATTCCACATAGGCTAAAATTTATACGCCGTTAATCTTTGATTTCGATGGTTGAGATTAAAAAAGTAAACGTTACATAGAAAAACCAAACATTGAATACACCAGTCAAAAGATGACACGTTCATGTGTTGTAACCACGCAAACAAAATAAAAAAACTTGCACATGGGACAAAGAGATCTAATGATAGGAAACAAAACCTAAAAAGGAAAAAAATCCTTTGCATTAGCCTATCACGTGTATGTGGTGGAAACTTGAAAAATATGGAAAGAAATATGCTTTCGATTCACGTACTAACATAACACAGGAGATCAAACATAGAAACACCAAATCAGATTTATTTAAAAGAAAACTCCAAATCAGACTTATGTTACAATACGTGAGAAATAGGAAAAGAAACCAGATCCACGTACAATATCCACACGATCCTTCCTCATACACAAAGTAATTCCAATTCCATTAGCTCCTCGCGGAAGGACAAAGCACTTCTGTGATTGCCTCTTCTGATCCTTGCCAAGAAAAAGCAGATCCGTGATTGGCACTCCTGATCCCTGCCAAGTCGTATCCGTGGACTGCTCGGCAGTCGGCTCTTCCTTGCTTCATCTTCTCCAATCGAGCACGTCAGGCTCTCTCCAAGTCTCCATGTCGCCACTGATGAATCAACGGCGACATAGCTCGATCTTGAGCGGCAGCAGGGAGGGTCATGTTGCCATCCGCCCTTTTTCCTTTCCCCGAATGAGATCTATCATCTATATGCATGCATCCTTCAAGCCATGGCCCCTAGATATCCTGTCAGTTTGACATTAGTCAATTTTGTTGATGAGATATATGTTTTGTGATGTAAGGAGGTTCTATTTGTGACTTTGCAATCAATATATGCAGGTATAATCAATATATGTAGGTACAGTTCTTAGATCAAGCCATGTGCACAACCTCTACATTTAAGTCAGGTGATTATAGTGTATTAATTGGTTGTGTCTGGGCTATTTTAGTTACCATTGATTTACTGATCTACAATGCAGTTTTATTGTTGCACCAGTTAATGTTGACTCAAGTCCCTGCAGTAGATGTAGAGGAGTCTCCTCTCATGGTTTCTCTGAATTGTTGCTAGGTGCTCGATGAAAAATCCCACCGAAGCAAATATTTCTTTCTTTTGCTGCAGGGTTGTCAGGTGAAATTGGAGGAGAATTCATGCACCAGCCTCAGACTGCTCGATGTTGCTCTGATTATATGAAGCACATAAATTTATATTAAAGCAATCACTGTGAGAATTTTTTTGGGAGGGAGGACGTCCATGGTGTGCAGTCAGACGTAACTAGATGTGACGCATGGCAAGAGGAGGATGTTATGTAGGTACTGTCGTTTGTAGTAATACTATTTAGTCTTTCATATTGCTGCTCTTGGTACGTGATTTGTTATGCAAACTAGAAAGAAAAAATCTAATTTGTATTTACGTCAAAACATAACTGGCAGTTGTTAACGTCGGGTATGAATTTTTTTCTTCTACTGAAGGAGTTAGCATTTGGAATAGATCGTCTCTCCTGTAGGTGCTGCCAAATCTATGTCACGGCAAGGTGAAGTATTGGTGATGTTATTCTGCTTACCATTTTCATATAACACCATCAATAGGCCTGCATACATTTTATATTAACATTGGCATACTTAGAACAATAGTTTATGGAATTTGGCTGTGTTGTAGTATCTGTAAATAACAAAAAGAGAAGAGGACTTAATATCACAAGAATATATGCTTGCCAGAATATGCATATATTTGGATTTAAAATTATTATTAAGATAAGAATCTTAAAGAGAAGCTACAGAATGCAAGTGGAAAATAGTTAGATTTTGTTATGATCGACAAGTGAAAGGAAAATTACTCCATGACAACCTACTACAGTAAAATATAAATCATATTAACGACTCATAAGATATTAGATTCATGCTGTCATTTTTTACATGTTGTGGAATTAATGTCGTGTTATTTCTATTTGCAAGTCAAAACATTCTACATTTTCAACTCCTATAACTACCTTGATGTGAGAAATATGTACTTCACTTTGCCTCATGCATGTTTTGTATGCTTAGTAGAATATTATTTAAACCGATTTACACCTTATTTCCATCATGTGATGTTTGACCCTGTACAGATAGGATAGGTAAATGCAAATTTGAAAGACCAGAGATCCTAACTGGTGGGAATATACATTCGGATCCATGTAGTACACTCAAATAGGAAGATGATGTTTCTCCCGATCTTCAACATCAAAGGAAAAATCCGTTTTCTATGGATGTAAAATCGCTCGATGTTTCATAATGGGGTTGTTAAATTGCATACAACCATAGCATTTATAATTCGATTTTGGTTAGTCCATGAATGTCTTCACAAATAGGATCTGGAGCCATCGTATGTGTTTCCTTATGATATCCGTTCAAACTTAAAATAGTGGCATATGCAACTTGCAACCCTTCTCAAATTAAATTTCTGTTGGTCATCATTATTTCATAACAATAGAAAATAAGTCGATATTACTTCCGCAGTATATGAAATGAACATTACTATCATCATATTTTTACTTGAGATGAGCATTGCTAATGAGAATAGCTGCTTAATTTTATTTTTATTTTATTTTCTATGGTCAGGAGTATTATGAGATATCTGAAGAAACACAAGAAGAATATACAGTTATGCACAAGAGTGGTTAATTTCTAATGTTTTTGTTTTATAAATATCTGGATAGTAAGTGTGGTTGTCTGTTCATCGTGAAAAAATGTACATTTGTAGTCGTAACTACATGCAATATTCAACATGTCTTCTGTGAAGCTGTTCTCTGTAACTATTTTAGTTGACATGTCACGAATCGTTCATACTATTGTGCTTACTTATTAAATTCTTACATTGGCACCCATTTCTTATATCTGAATAGGCTTAGTCAAAGACTAACGAACGTATATCAAGCAAAGCTATGCCCTCGCCAACCATTATATAGATTGTTTAAGCTAAAAGCTTGGAAGATGTATGATATAATATCCGGTCCATTATAGTTCCCTTATTTTCATTTAAGATTAGGTATGGTTTTTTTTACATCCCTGAAGATTAGTACGATCACTGTATTGTTGAGGTCGCATACTTTGAACTATAGTGTCCCTTGCTCAAACTTCTGCAGAACCGTGAAGTCTCGGTAATACTATGTTTATTTAACATGAGTTCAAAGGCTATAATATCAATCTAGGATTGTTCGTTCTTTTATCTATGGCTCAACAGTGATTTTATTAGATTTTAAGATGTGGAGTTCAAAAGAAATAATCTCTTCTACAAACCAGTTGCATTCTGTATCTCCAAGCATGTAAATGTGCGTGAGAAGTTGAGAGTAGAATTTTATATTGGAAGACATATAGTCAGTTTATTGCTTTCGGGTTAATACGTTTTAACTAAAATATTTGTAGTACCACTATCTAACTTTGCTTTCCAACATCTGGAAGGAAAAATGTGCTGAAGTGTTTACATGTAGGTTATACTACTTCCTAAATATTCAATTTCTTTTTGCACTTCTTTGCTGGCTAGCATGTCCTTAATGTTTTTTGTTGTTGTTGGAACCATTTTGTTCGATAGTTTAATGAAATCACATGGAAAAATATGTAAATTTCCTTGGTTTCTAAATTAGACCATTTGCAAATGCATGAAATTTTTAAGGTGCTCTTTGATTAGCTTGATTCAGGGTTTGGGCATAGGAAAATGCAGGATTGCAATTTCATGTCCGCTCTAATCCAACATGCTTGAAGTTGTACAAAGCTCAGAGAAAAAAAACATCAGTATCGCATACAAATTTCAGTCATCGAATCTGTTTTTATATGAAACTCGACATATCTTCTGTAGGTCAGGCTACAAGATACGGTCTAGAGTGTTTGAAATATGGAGCTATAAGCTGGTACTTGGAACAACTAAAAATATGTTAGATATTTATTTTGTGGTGATGCAACTCATTCTAAGGACACACATATTGGTTGTTTTTCTATTCATAAAATCATCTTTTTCCTAAT
The DNA here is from genome assembly GCA_021605145.1 of Aegilops bicornis. Lineage (NCBI taxonomy): Eukaryota > Viridiplantae > Streptophyta > Magnoliopsida > Poales > Poaceae > Aegilops > Aegilops bicornis. Next base: position 776,522,245 of record CM038675.1, read on the forward strand.
TTCTCATTAACATTTTTCATGTTTAGCCTACAATCTTCATCTATAATTTACTCCAGATATAACCTAAAAAATACAATAACATTTCATGGAAATAACATAGCTACATTGACACCAAATATGTTCTCACAAAAGTCTTTGGCAATTGTTTTAAAACTTTCTAATGTCTATCTAATGTCACCAACATTACGAGTCGACATTATAAATATATTTGTAGAATATGTGATCTAGCCGCGCAAATGCGCGGGTCACCCCGCTAGTTAAGATTAATTAACCTAATTAAGTACTGTTAATTAGCTAAACAGTCCCTAACAGGTGGGACCCACCTGTCAGGTTGACCAGTCAACCATGTTGACTGCTGATGTCAGCATGACATCATGCTAATGTCATAAACCCAATGTTGAAATAAATTAAATAATTAATTAAATTCCAGAAATTAATAAGATCTTTAGAAAATCACATCTTTTAATCCGTAACTCGGATGAAAAATACTTGCTACATGAAAGTTGCTCAGGACGACGAGACGAATCCGGATACGCAGCCCGTTCATCCGCCACACACCCTAGCATGCCGAACACGCAACTTTCCCCCTCCGGTTCATCTGTCCGAAAACGCGAAACACCGGGAATACTTTCCCGGATGTTTTCCCCATTCGTCGGTATCACCTACTACTGCGATTGGGCACCCCTAGCATAGTTACTTGTCATGTCATGCATCTATATGCATCTGTTTGCATGGTATTCATTGTTTCTTCCCCCTCTTCTCTCTGGTAGACTACGAGACCGACGCTGCTGCTGCCCAGTACGACTACGGAGTTGACGACCCCCTCTCTCTTGCTAGAGCAACCAGGCAAGCCCCACCTTTGATCACCAGATATCGCCTACTCTTCTCTATACTGCTTGCATTAGAGTAGTGTAGCATGTTACTGCTTTCAGTTAATCCTATACTGTTGCATAGCCTGTCCTTGCTACTACTGTTGTTACCTTTACACCTTTATCCTACCGCTTAGTATAGGATGCTAGTGTTCCATCAGTGGCCCTACATTCTTGTCCGTCTGCCATGCTATACTACTGGGCTGTGATCACTTCGGGAGGTGATCACGGGCATATACTATATACTTTACACTGTTACATTATCTGTGATACTGTTCGGAGATGGGGGCTGAAAGGACAGGTGGCTCCTGTTGGGGAACGTAACAGAAATTCAAAATTTTCTTACGAGTCACCAAGATCTATCTATGGAGAGACTAGCAACGAGGGGAAGGAGAGTGCATCTACATACCCTTGTAGATCGCTAAGCGGAAGCGTTCAAGAGAACGAGGTTGAAGGAGTCGTACTGCCGTGATCCAAATCACCGGAGATCCTAGTGCCGAACGGACGACACCTCCGCGTTCAACACACGTGACAGCCCGGTGGCGTCTCACGCCTTGATCCAGCAAGGAGAGAGGGAGAGGTTGAGGAAGACTCCGTCCCAGCAGCACAGACAGGCGTGGTGGTGATGGAGGAGCATGGCAATCCAGCAGGGCTTCGCCAAGCACCACGGGATAGGAGGAGGAGGAGAGGCAGGGCTGCGCCAATAGAGGGAGAAACTCATGTGTTGGGCAGCCCCCAAGCCTCAAGTATTTATAGGGGGAGGGGAGGGGGCTGCGCCCCCTCTAGGGTTCCCTCCCCAAGGGTGGCGGCAGCCCCCAGATGCCATCTGGGTGGCGGCCAGAAGGGGGAGAGAGGGGAGGCGCGCCTGGGGTGGGCCTTAGGGCCCATCTGCCCTAGGGTTTGCCCCTCCCACTCTCCCTTGCGCCTTGGGCCCCTTGTGGGGGGCGCACCAGCCCACCTGGGGCTGGTTCCCTCCCACACTTGGCCCATGCAGCCCTCCGGGGTTGATGGCCCCACTTGGTGGACCCTCGGGACCCTCCCGGTGGTCCCGGTACGTTACCGATAAAACCCGAAACTTTTCCGGTGACCAAAACAGGACTTCCCATATATAAATCCTTACCTCCGGACCATTCCGGAACTCCTCGTGACGTCCGGGATCTCATCCGGGACTCCGAACAACATTCGATAACCACATACAAACTTCCTTTATAACCCTAGCGTCATCGAACCTTAAGTGTAGACCCTACGGGTTCGGGAGACATGTAGACATGACCGAGACATTCTCCGGTCAATAACCAACAGCGGATCTGGATACCCATGTTGGCTCCCACATGTTCCACGATGATCTCATTGGATGAACCACGATGTCAAGGACTCAATCGATCCCGTATACAATTCCCTTTGTCTAGCGGTATTGTACTTGCCCGAGATTCGATCGTCGGTATCCCGATACCTTGTTCAATCTCGTTACCGGCAAGTCTCTTTACTCGTTCCGTAACACATCATCCCGTGATCAACCCCTTGGTCACATTGTGCACATTATGATGATGTCCTACCGAGTGGGCCCAGAGATACCTCTCCGTTTACACGGAGTGACAAATCGATCTCGATTCGTGCCAACCCAATGTGAGACACTTTCGGAGATACCTGTAGTGCACCTTTATAGTCACCCAGTTACGTTGTGACGTTTGGTACACCCAAAGCATTCCTACAGTATCCGGGAGTTGCACAATCTCATGGTCTAAGGAAATGATACTTGACATTAGAAAAGCTTTAGCATACGAACTACGATCTTTGTGCTAGGCTTAGGATTGGGTCTTGTCCATCACATCATTCTCCTAATGATGTGATCCCGTTATCAATGACATCCAATGTCCATGGTCAGGAAACCGTAACCATCTATTGATCAACGAGCTAGTCAACTAGAGGCTTACTAGGGACATGGTGTTGTCTATGTACCCACACATGTATCTGAGTTTCCTATCAATACAATTATAGCATGGATAATAAATGATTATCGTGAACAAGGAAATATAATAATAACTAATTTATTATTGCCTCTAGGGCATATTTTCAACAGTCTCCCACTTGCACTAGAGTCAATAATCTAGTTCACATCGCCATGTGATCAACACTGATAGGTCACATCGCCATGTGACCAACATCCAAAGAGTCTACTAGTGTCTTAAACTAGTTCACATCACCATGTGATTAAGTCTCAATGAGTTCTAGGGTTTGATCATGTTTTGCTTGTAAGAGAAGTTTTAGTCAACGGGTCTCACAGATTCAGATCCGTATGTACTTCGCAATTCTCTATGTCATATTGTAAATGCTGCTTCCACGTTCCACTTGAAGCTATTCCAAATGGTTGCTCCACTATACGTATCCGGTTTGCTACTCAGAGTCATTCGGATAGGTGTTAAAGCTTGCATCGACGTAACCCTTTACGCCGAACTCTTTATCACCTCCATAATCGAGAAATATTTCCTTATTCTTCTAAGGATAATTTTGACCGCTGTCCAATGATCCGTTCCTGGATCATTCTTGTACCCCTTGACTGACTCATGGCAAGGCACACTTCTGGTGCGGTACACAGCATAGCATACTATAGAGCCTACGTCTGAAGCGTAGGGGACGACCTTAAATCCTTTGTCTCTCTTCCGCCGTGGTCGAGCTTTTAACTCTTAACTTCATACCTTACAACTCAGGCAAGAACTCCTTCTTTGGTGATCCATCTTGAACACCTTCAAGATCATGTCAAGGTATGTGCTCATTTGAAAGTATTATTAAGCATTTTGATCTATCTTATAGATCTTGATGCTTATTGTTCAAGTAGCCTAATTCAGGTTTTCTATTGAAAATCATCTTTCAAATAACCCTATATGCTTTCCAGAATTCCACATCATTTACGATCATCAATATGTCAACAACATATACTCATCGGAAATTCTATAGTGCTCCCACTCACTTCTTTGGAAATACAAGTTTCTCATAAACTTTGTATAAACCCAAAATCTTTGATCATCCTATCAAAGTGCATATTCCAACTCCGAGATGCTTACTCCGGTCCTTAGAAGAATCATTGGAGCTAGCATACCTTTTAGCATCCTTAGGATCGACAAAACTTTTCCGATTGTATCACATACAACCTTTCCTTACGTAAACCGGTAAGGAAACTCGTCTTGACATCCATCTCGCCAGATTTCATAAATGCAGCTAATGCTAACATGATTCCGACGGACTTAAGCATCGCTACGGATGAGAAAATCTCATCGTAGTCAACTCCTTGAACTTGTGAAAAAACTCTTCGCCACAAGTCGAGCTTCATAGACGGTGACATTACCGTGCCACGTCCGTCTTCTTCTTAAAGATCCATTTATTTCAATGGCTTGCCGATCATCGGGCAAGTCCACCAAAGTCCATGCTTTGTTATGATACATGGATCCTATCTCGGATTTTATGGCTTCTAACCATTTGTCGGAATTTGGGCCCACCATCGCTTCTCCATAGCTCGTAGGTTCATTGTTGTCTAGCAACATGACCTTCAAGACAGGATCACCGTACCACTCAAGCAAAGACGCATCCTTGTCACCCTACGAGGTACGGTAGTGACTTGATCCAAAACTTCATGATCACTATCATAAGCTTCGACTTCAATTGGTGTAGGTGCCACAGAACAACTTCCCGTGCCCTTGCTACACACTTGTTGAAGTGACGGTTCAATAACCTCATCAAGTCTCCACCATCCTCCCACTCAACTTTCCGAGACAAACTTTTCCTCGAGAAAGGACCCGATTCAAGAAACAATCCCTATTGCTTTCGGATCTGAATTAGGAGGTATACCCAACTGTTTTGGGTGTCCTATGAAGATGCATTTTATCCGCTTTGGGTTCGAGCTTATCAACCTGAAACTTTTTCACATAAGCGTCGCAGCCCCAAACTTTCAAGAAACGACAACTTAGGTTTCTCCAAACGGTGTCGTCTCAACGGAATTACGTGGTGCCCCATTAAAGTGAGTGCGGTTGTCTCTAATGCCTAACCCATGAACGATAGTGGTAATTCGATAAGAGATATCATGGTACGCACCATATCCAATAGAGTGCAACTATGATGTTCGGACACACCATCACACTATGGTGTTCTGTGCGGTATTAATTGTGAAACAATTTGCACAATGTCTTAATTGTGTGCCAAAATCAGTAACTCAGATATTCATCTCTATGATCATATCATAGACATTCTATCCTCTCGCCACGAAGATCTTAAACTTCACTCTGAAATTACTTGAACCATTCAATAATTCAGACTTGTGTTTCATCAAGTAAATATACTCAACATCTACTCGAATCATCTGTGAAGTAAGAACATAACGATATTCATTTGCATGCCTCAGCACTCATTGGACTGCACACATCAAAATGTGTTACTTCCAACAAGTTGCTATCTAGTTCCATCTTACTGAAACCGAGGCTTTTCAGTCATCTTGTCCATGTGGTATGATTTTCATATCTCAAGTGATTCAAAATCAAGTGAGTCTAAACGATCCATCTGCATGGAGTTTCTTCATGCGTATGCACCAATAGACATGGTTTGCATGTCTCAAACTTTTCAAAACGAGTGAGTCCAAAGATCCATCAACATGGAGCTTCTTCATGTGTTTTATACCAATATGACTTACATGGCAGTGCCACAAGTAAGTGGTACTATCATTACTATCTTATATCTTTTGGCATGAAAATGTGTATCACTACGATCGAGATTAAATAAACCATTCCTTTAGGTGCAAGACCATTGCAGGTGTTATTCAAATAAATAGAGTAACCATTATTCTCCTTAAATGAATAACCGTATTACGATAGACATAATCCAATCATGTCTATTCTCAACGCAAACACCAAATGACAATTATTCGGGTTTAATACTAATCTTGATGGTAGAGGGAGCGTGCGATGTTTGATCACATCAAACTTGGAAACACTTCCAACACATATCGTCAGCTCACCTTTAGCTAGTCTCCGGTTATTCCGTAGCTCTTTTATTTCGAGTTACTAACACTTAGCAACCGAACCGGTATCTCAATACCCTGGTGCTACTAGGAGTACTAGTAAAGTACACATTAACATAATGTATATCCAATATACTTCTATCGACCTTGCCAGCCTTCTCATCTACCAAGTATCTAGGGTAATGCTGCTCCGATGGCTGTTCCCCTTATTACGTAAGAACTTAGTCTCGGGTTTGGGTTCAACCTTGGGTTTCTTCACTAGAGCAGCAGCTGATTTGCCGTTTCATGAAGTATCCCTTCTTGCCCTTGCCCTTCTTGAAACTAGTGGTTTCACCAACCATCAACAATTGATGCTCCTTCTTGATTTCTACTTTCATGTGTCAAACATCGTGAATACCTCAAGGATCATCATATCTATCCCTGATATGTTATAGTTCATCACGAAGCTCTAGCAGCTTGGTGGCAATGACTTTGGAGAAAACATCACTATCTCATCTGGAAGATCAACTCCCACTCGATTCAAGTGATTGTTGCACTCAGACAATCTGAGCACAAGCTCATCGATTGAGCTTTTTCTCCCTTAGTTTGCAGGCTAAGAGAATTGTCGGAGGTCTTATACCTCTTGACGTGGGCACGAGCCTGAAATCCCAATTTCAGCCCTCGAAACATCTCATATGTTCCGCGACGTTTTGAAAACGTCTTTGGTGCCTCAACTCTAAACCGTTTAACTGAACTATCACGTAGTTATCAAAACGTGTATGTCCGATGTTCGCAACATCCATGCATTTACGATTGGGGTTCAGCTCACTAAGCGGTGCATTAGGGACATAAGCTTTCTACTGTCCGCATAATCGCTACTGTCATCATTCAACTATATTTTCTCTAGGAACATATCTAAATAGTGGAACTAAAGCGCGAGCTTACGACATAATTTGCAAAAGGTCTTTTGACTATGTTCAGGATAATTAAGTTCATCTTATGAACTCCCACCAGAATAGACATCCCTCTAGTCATCTAAGTGATTACATGATCCGAGTCAACTAGGCCGTGTCCGATCATCACGTGAGACGGACTAGTCATCATCGGTGAACATCTTCATGTTGATCGTATCTACCATACGAGTCATGCTCGACCTTTCGGTCTCTTGTGTTCCGAGGCCATGTCTGTACATGCTAGGCTCGTCAAGTCAACCTAAGTGTTTCGCGTGTGTAAATCTGGCTTACACCCGTTGTATGTGAACATAAGGATCCATCACACCCGATCATCACGTGGTGCTTAGAAACGACGAACTTTCGCAACGGTGCACAGTTAGGGGGAACACTTTCTTGAAATTTTAATGAGGGATCATCTTATTTACTACCGTCGTTCTAAGTAAATAAGATGCATAAACATGATAAACATCACATGCAATCAAATAGTGACATGATATGGCCAATATCATTTTGCTCCTTTTGATCTCCATCTTCGGGCCTCCATGATCATCATCGTCACTGGCATGACACCATGATCTCCATCATCATGATCTCCATCATCATGATCTCCATCATCGTGTCTCCATGAAGTTGTCTCGCCAACTTATTACTTCTACTACTATGGCTACCGGTTAGCAATAAAGTAAGGTAATTACATGGCGTTGTTTAATGACACGCGGGTCATACAATAAATTAAGACAACTCCTATGGCTCCTGCCGGTTGTCATACTCATCGACATGCAAGTCGTGATTCCTATTACAAGAACATGATCAATCTCATACATTACATATCATTCATCACATTCTTCTTGGCCATATCACATCACATAGCATACCCTGCAAAAACAAGTTAGACGTCCTCTAATTGTTGTTTGCATGTTTTACGTGGCTGCTATGGGTTTCTAGCAAGAACGTTTCTTACCTACGCAAGACCACAACATGATATGCCAATTGCTATTTACCCTTCATAAGGACCCTTTTCATCGAATCCGTTCCGACTAAAGTGGGAGACTGGCACCCGCTAGCCACCTTATGCACCAAGTGCATGTCAGTCGGTGGAACCTGTCTCACGTAAGTGTACGTGTAAGGTCGGTCCGGGCCGCTTCATCCCACAATGCCGTCGAAACAAGATTGGACTAGTAACGGTAAGCATATTGAACATCATCAACGCCCACAACTACTTTGTGTTCTACTCGTGCAAAGAATCTACGCAATAGACCTAGCTCATGATGCCACTGTTGGGGAACGTAGCAGAAATTCAAAATTTTCTTACGAGTCACCAAGATCTATCTATGGAGAGACTAGCAACGAGGGGAAGGAGAGTGCATCTACATACCCTTGTAGATCGCTAAGCGGAAGCGTTCAACAGAACGGGGTTGAAGGAGTCGCATTTCGTCGTGATCCAAATCACCGGAGATCCTAGTGCCGAACGGACGGCACCTCCGCGTTCAACACACGTACAGCCCGGTGGCGTCTCCCACGCCTTGATCCAGCAAGGAGAGAGGGAGAGGTTGAGGAAGACTCCGTCCAGCAGCACAACGTGGCGTGGTGGTGATGGAGGAGCGTGGCAATCCAGCAGGGCTTCGCCAAGCACCACGGGATAGGAGGAGGAGGAGGCAGGCTGCGCCAATAGAGGGAGAAACTCATGTGTTGGGCAGCCCCAAGCCTCAAGTATTTATAGGGGAGGGAGGGGCTGCGCCCCTCTAGGGTTCCCTCCCAAGGGTGGCGGCAGCCCCGGATGCCATCTGGGCGGCGGCCAGAGGGGAGAGAGGAGGCGGCGCTGGGGTGGGCCTTAGGGCCCATCTGCCCTAGGGTTTGCCCCCTCCCACTCTCCCTTGCGCCTTGGGCCCCTTGTGGGGGGCGCACCAGCCCACCTGGGGCTGGTTCCCTCCCACACTTGGCCCATGCAGCCCTCCGGGGTTGATGGCCCCACTTGGTGGACCCCCGGGACCCTCCCGATGGTCCCAGATGCGTTACCGATAAAACCGAAACTTTTCCGGTGACCAAAACAGGACTTCCCATATATAAATCTTTACCTCCGGACCATTCCGGAACTCCTCGTGACGTCCGGGATCTCATCCGGGACTCGAACAACATTCGGTAACCACATACAAACTTCCTTTATAACCCTAGCGCCATCGAACCTTATGTGTAGACCCTACGGGTTCGGAGACATGTAGACATGACCGAGACGTTCTCCGTCAATAACCAACAGCGGGATCTGGATACCCATGTTGGCTCCCACATGTTCCACGATGATCTCATTGGATGAACCACGATGTCAAGGACTCAATCGATCCCGTATACAATTCCCTTTGTCTAGCGGTATTGTACTTGCCCGAGATTCGATCGTCGGTATCCAGATACCTTGTTCAATCTCGTTACCGGCAAGTCTCTTTACTCGTTCCGTAACACATCATCCCGTGATCAACCCCTTGGTCACATTGTGCACATTATGATGATGTCCTACCGAGTGGGCCCAGAGATACCTCTCCGTTTACACGGAGTGACAAATCCAGTCTCGATTCGTACCAACCCAATGCAGACACTTTCGGAGATACCTATAGTGCACCTTTATAGCCACCCGATTACGTTGTGACGTTTGGTACACCCAAAGCATTCCTACGGTATCCGGGAGTTGCACAATCTCATGGTCTAAGGAAATGATACTTGACATTAGAAAAGCTTTAGCATACGAACTACGATCTTTGTGCTAGGCTTAGGATTGGGTCTTGTCCATCACATCATTCTCCTAATGATGTGATCCCGTTATCAATGACATCAAATGTCCATGGTCAGGAAACCGTAACCATCTATTGATCAACGAGCTAGTCAACTAGAGGCTTACTAGGGACATGGTGTTCTCTATGTACCCACACATGTATCTGAGTTTCCTATCAATACAATTATAGCATGGATAATAAACGATTATCGTGAACAAGGAAATATAATAATAACTAATTTATTATTGCCTCTAGGGCATATTTCCAACAGCTCCATCCCGGTAGAGGTGGGCCTGGGTTCCCGACGGCCCCCGACTGTTATTTTGTGGCGGAGCGACAGGGCAGGTTGAGACCACGTAGGAGAGAGGTGGGCCTGGCCCTGGTCGGCATTCGCGGATACTTAACACACTTAACGAGATCTTGGTATTTGATCTGAGTCTGGCCATTTGGTCTATACGCACTAACCATCTACGCGGGAGTAGTTATGGGTATCCCGGCGTCGTGGTATCAGCCGGCACTTCGTGACGTCGGCCGATCGAGTGGCGCCGGATTGGACCGGAACGCTCAGTAGGCTAGTGCGCTTCGGCAGCGTCAACGTGCAGGTGTGCTAAGGGCGATGGGCCCAGACCCCTGTGCGCTTAGGTTTAGACCGGCGTGTTGGCCTCTCTGTTGAGCCTAGGTGGGGCTGCGACGTGTTGATCTCCCGCGGCGGGCATGACCCGTAAAAGTGTGTCGGCCAAATGGGATCAAGCGTGTTGGGTTATGTGGTGCACCCTGCAGGGAAGTTAATCTATTGAATAGCCGTGATCTTCAAGAATGTGACGACTTGGAGTTGTACCTTGACCTTATGACAACTAGAACCGGATACTTAATAAAACACACCCTTCCAAGTGCCGATAGAACCCGGTGGTCGCTCTCTCGTGGTTACGAGGAGGGGATCGCCGGGTAGGTTTATGCTATGCGATGCTACTTGGAGGACTTCAGTCTGCTCTCTTCTACTTGTTGCAAGACGGAGGCTGCCAGAAGCGTAGTCGTCGACAGGATTAGATATCCCCCTCTTATTCTGGCTTTCTGCAGTTCAGTCCACTGGTATGGCCCTTTACACATATACCCATGCATATGTAGTGTAGCTCCTTGCTTGCGAGTACTTTGGATGAGTACTCACGGTTGCCTTGTTCCCCCTTTCCCCCTTTCTTCACCCGGTTGCTGCGACCAGACGATGGAGCCCAGGAGCCAGACACCACCGTCAATGACGACTACTACACCGGAGGTTCCTACTACTACATCCAGCCCGCGGACGACGACCCACTGTGAGTAGTTAGGAGGATCCCAGGCAGGAGGCTGCGCCTCTTTCGATAGTATCCCGGTTTGTGCTAACCATCTTAAGGCAACTTGTTTAACTTATGTCCGTACTCAGATATTGTTGCTTCCGACTTCGTCTATGATCGAGCACTTGTATTCGAGCCCTCGAGGCCCTGCTTGTATTATGATGCTTGTATGACTTATTTTATTTTTAGAGTTGTGTTGTGATATCTTTCCGTGAGTCCTCGATCTTGATCGTACACGCTTATGCGTGTATGATTAGTGTACGATTGAATCGGGGCGTCACAAGTTGGTATCGAGCCGATTTGCTGTAGGAATCCCCCTTCCAACTCCTTGGCCGAAGTCGAGTCTAGACATTGCAAAAACTTTTACTAACATGGCTGTGTGCCTTATGGGCCCACGTCGCCATTGGGTGGTACTAGGATCTTTTACTCCTCGACCTTTACTCTGGGGCTCTGACATCTCTTCTATTCGGGTTAAACGATTTTACTAACTCGGACTCTAGGTTCTCGATAATACTTTCTCCCGTAGAGCCCCTTATTACAGATGATCGTCTGCTGCACGTGAAGACCCTGAAGATACTCTCCGCTGTTAACCCGAGAACTTGTGTTCGTCACGTCTGCAATTCCCTTCCATCGTCAACCCTTATGGATAACTCCTTGCAGTTGTTATTCTTACATTCATTCCCAGTTTGTCTTGTTATTACAAGATACCCCGAAACACTCGTCGTTGTTTCGATAATCCTTTGAGCTTACTGCCTTGCTGTTCTTTGTCACCTGAATGCCCAAACGGATAATTCCTCGCACTTGCCGAGTATCCCCTCATCCCTAGCCGTTCATGTGTTTCACATAAGTCCTCGAAATACCATTCGATTTTCTGAAAATCCTCAGTAGCCCATTGCTCTTGAATTCCTTGCCTTCCGGCATTATGGTTAATTCCATACTTCCAGTAATCTCCGTTGACATCCTCTGTCACTAACATTTCGAGTCACTTGATACGATATGTTGTGAATGCTCGCAATCCTCCATCAGATCCTAGAATTCATCCTTCCGGCTCAGACGTCATTTTGAATATGAGCTGGTTCTCGCCAATCAAATTGTCGTCGATTGTGCCCCTAAGTATATTGAATTTATCCATCCTTGATCAGAGCGTCTGCTTCTGATCCTTCGCTTTGTAAATCATAATTCCTTTGCAATTGAGCTCTAAGTTACTCAGTTGTTTCTATAATCCAATGTCTTTGCATTGATTCTTCCTCTGGTTGTGAGCCAATACTCACCTCAGATCCTTTACGGACCATCGGAACCTTGTTGGATTTTATCAGACAACATCCTTCATATTCAATCACTTTGGAAGTTCTTTTTGTTGATACATAATGCCTTTGGTAAATCATATTCCGTGATTTGGGCAACCTTGCTCTGCTTTCGAGCTGGTGATATTTACTATTGAAGCTTGTGGGATATGTTTCCATGATCCCCCGATGGGTTGAACCTATGCCTTCCATAATATGTGTGAACTCGAAAGTTTTCACGGGTCATACTCCTCTGGTAATTCACCAGGTAGGTTTTGACACTGAAATCATTTTTATTTTGAGGAGTGAATGAAAGGTTATGCATTGGATAAGTGGGAGTCGACCTTGAACTTTGCGTTCACGCCCATGGACACGATGTGGATCTTATCAAGAAAGTTTCTCATAAAATAATCGCCCCCTTTGTTATAAGTTCATCTTGTATCTATGTTTGGTCATTTGCAACCGTGGTTCCGACCATGATCGTTCTTCTTTGATTCCTTTTCTCGGGCAAGTTTAAGTACTTGTCTTCTGTGGATCAATACACCATTCCAACCTTTACTTTGATCTTTCGTCGAGTATTACCCCCCTGGTATCTCGAGATTATCTTGGAACTGCATAACTTCTTATGAGTTCTTCATCAAGTACTACATTCTCACTGATTACAATTTTTCATGGGCTCTGAGTTAATAAACACTCAAAGACTCCAATAAGTGAATCAATTCCGCACTTTGATTCAATAACTCTAAGTATTCTTCATTGCTTATGAGTTTATTAATCCTTCAAGTCATTTCTAGCCTGATCGGCTATATCATCATCGTGCAACTTTTTAACTGTGCTACCTGGCCCCTCTTTCCGGAGCACAGATTTAGATGGTAAGCTAATCTTCCGTGATCTTCCTCGTCATATCATTTCTCCTTGAACAGACTTGATTTTGACTTTGTGTCGTACCCTTGGTTCCATTAACCTTTCGCTTCATCATTCCTTTGACTTGATGTCATCGCCGGTTTATTACATCTTCGAGGAGCCTCTCGACAAAATTTGTCGTGATCATGACATTTTGACTCCTTCCAGAATATCAATCAAATTCATCATGACAAGTACCATCCTTGCCCCTCGATGAGTTGTGTTATCATCGACAACATTATTTCTTTCCCTCCAACACAAACTTGTTAATGTTTTGTGTTGTACCTTGAGTTCATTTCTATCCAACTTATGTTATGATTCTACCGCGGAGTATTACCGTCTTTGATGTCAGGAATGTTGTGAGGATTGCTCCACCTCTTCAGAATTCTTGCTATAACGATACTTCTCACCATCACCATTCTTTCTTGGTCCCCGTGTTAATTCCAACAAGTGAACGGTGTTGTTTGGATTCTTTCCTTCTAGCAACCCTATTTCTTTGAAGTTAATGGTCGAAGGTTCATTCTTAGGCTATTGATTATTGAATCACCATTCTGACATTGGTCGTGCAACCCAACCCATATTTCGGGCGCACCTTTCAACCATTGATAAATTGTGTATGTTTTCCTCGAGCATACATCAATATATCATTTTTGATCTGAAAAATGTTATCTCCTTGTTCACCTAATTGTGGGGATCCATCTTCTGGAAATCTCAATGAATTGTCGCTAAGTTCATCAGCCACCTTCTCATCCTCTCCTTGTTTAATGATGAACTATGATTCAGAACTTGCTTCCATATTTCATTTCCCGAGAATCTTGCAACACCATCTCGTTAAATTGTGTGGCACCCCTTCCTTCTCAGGCATCATGAGCCTGTGAGATCCCGACACCAATTGGATCTGACCTCGGTCAGGTATGATGGTTGGAACATATATCCAAGAGTTATAACACTGGTCTTTTATGATCCAGCAAGGTGATGTCGTGCCTAGCACACCTGTCCGGAGGACCTACTGCTATAATTTCTTTTTTAGCAAGGTTAACCATTCTTTCATGAGGAAATCATAGGACTTATTCTATGAGTTGTTCATGATGGAAGCCTGGTGTGACCAAAGTCTGAACTTTGCTTAAAGACCATGTCAATGCTATCTCGAAGCATGTATGCGGTACTCCTATCATCAATAAGAACACTTGCAGCACAATGCTAAATGTTTTCTTGCTCAATTATCCAAACACCGTTGTATGGGTAATGTCATGAAATTTCTCTCCCCTTACCTAAAGAGTTCTCTACATTATATCCTGCCATGGATATCTTGCTCTGCTTGTCCTTGGGAAGGATATACCCTTGAATGATGTGTTTAAACACCTTTTCCTTTCCATTGTTCTATTCAATTTGATGATCACATCTTTCTTTCCATTGGTTTGTTTAACCTTTCTTGTGATCTATATGTTCTAAGCAATACTATTCCCTTCTTATGTAAACACCTCGGTATACAATTCTGTCAGTAAGACCCTGTTACTTTTGTTGGTGACATTCGGTAACCACCGATTGACGCGAACTTTGCCTACTGGTCCGCCTCGTTTCAACGAGCAGGAAAATGGTTCTCTTCGTCCCTCGCCCTTGGTACCAACAATGCTGCCAACATAACTGACCGGTTATTCTCTGACATGCCTTGCCGTCACCCCTCTTCCTACTTTTTACCCACATGGTGGGCCCATAACCCACAGTTCCACAGGATCGAAACCTGACTCTACTGTACACCTCCTGTTCCCAAGGTTGTTCCTCGCGCATGGCCTCGTATATAATTCACGAGCCACCTTCTGAGAGATCTTCAATTCTGGTATCAGACACCAAAACTTATTCCCATTGCTCTGGACCCCTTTTACACTTTGTTTCAGGCACTGAACGATTGCCTGGCTGCTTGAAACTTCTTATTGTACCTTCAGACTTTAATCTCGATGTGTTTTATTTGTTCAACTCGAGAGGTACTCGTATGATCATTCATGGGTTAATCCCAGATTATTACCCTTATAGCATTCTGTCGTTGCCAATCTGCCCCGTTACCTATTCGTAACAACGATGGAAATCCCGAAGAAAGGATGACAACTTGATCATGATGACCTGAAGTAGAGAAATGAAGACATCAATGTAATGGATCGACCTCTTCGAGAAGAGCAACCAAGACTGGGAACACCCGCTAGAATGTCGTAACCTATTCTCCCCCCTTACTTCCCCTCTTAAATCTCGGGACGAGATTTCTTGTAGTATAGGAGAATTGTGACATCCGGATAATCAAGCTACAGTAACCTCTGCTAATGATGCCACGTCACTTCAATTACTATTGCTAATCCTGCGTTAGTTCGAAACTGATTAAAATTCAAATTCAAAATTTGGCAAACAACAAAAGTTTTCAAAAATTAAAACAAAAATGTTCGAGGTGTGCAAATAAATACCTAGGAGTTTATGGTGTGGGACCCATGCTTTTATAAAAGACCCAAATACTTAAAATGAATTGAAACAAAAAAATAAAATAAATAAAGGAAAATACAGAAACAGAAAACAAACTAACAAACAAAAAAAAATAGAAAGGAACCCCCCACTAGCCCAGCTGGCCCATCCGTTGGCCAGGCCGGCCCAACTGGCCCAATCGGGCACCCCCACTCCCCATATCCCCACTACCCAAACCCTAACCGGCCGCTACCCCCACTCCCCCGAAAATACCCCCTTTCCCCGATTGATCGGGATCGAGAGGAGGGCGCTCACCTCGCCGCGACGACGGTGCCAGGACGGCGCCGATGCCCGAGCCCGATGCCACCTCCTCCGCCACCTTGCCTCCCGCTGGCCTCCTCCACCCGGCTCGAACCACCACCCGCCCGTCACATCGATCGCCGCCGCCCGAGCTGCCCTCACCCTGGAACTACCACGCCGTCGCCGGACTGCCTCCCGCTCCGCCGCGTCGTCCCCTTCGACCACCCCGAGCCTCCCCGAGCACGCTGCCATTTACCCTACGGCCACCGTGAGCTCCGTCCTCTCCTCCTCTCTCCCCCGTCCCTCGCCGCTAATCGAAGCGTCGTCGCGCTTAGGCCAGCCTCGCATGACGGGCTTCTCGCTTGCTGCCTTGATGCGTCCTGCCGCGCCATTGGCCTTGACCCGGCCTCCGTAGCCCTCCCGCTCCGTCCGTCCTCGACGACCACACTGCGGCCCTCGCTTGCCGGGCGTGAGCCCGCCGGCAAAGACACGCACCACCCACATCGCCTTGTCGCACGACGCCGCTGCGTCGCCTGTCCCATCTCCGCCTCCGCCTGCCCGCGCCAAAGCCGAGCGGCGCTGCCATCCCCATGCTCCTCCGGTTGCACAGGCCGGAGCTCCACGCCGGCAGTGGCGCTCGCCACCACCGCCCCAGCTGCACGCAAGGGCGCCGTTCGGGTTGTGCCCGTTAGCACCAGCGCCCGTGACCCGCATCCGCCTTTGTTCGGCGCCGCCCGGTAACCACCACCCATGCGCCTGCCACGGCCTTGGGCCCATGACACGAGGGCCCACGCCTTAACGCTTAAAAAAGAAGAATTAAAAATAATAAATTAAAATAAAATATCAATTAATTAATTAATTAACTAAATAATTAACTTAATTAATTCTGTTTAGATTAACTAATTAAGATTAATTAACCTAATAACTAGTTAACCTAATTAATCTGTTAATTAGCTAAACAGTCCCTAACAGTGGGACCCACTGTCAGTTGACCAGTCAACCATGTTGACTGCTGACGTCAGCATGACATCATGCTAATGTCATAAACCCAATTTTGAAATAAATTAAATAATTAATTAAATTCCAGAAATTAATAAGATCTTTAGAAAATCACATCTTTTAATCCGTAACTCGGATGAAAATACTTGCTACATGAAAGTTGCTCAGGACGACGAGACGAATCCGGATATGCAGCCCGTTCATCCGCCACACACCCTAGCATGCCGAACACGCAACTTTCCCCCTCCGGTTCATCTGTCCGAAAACGCGAAACACCGGGAATACTTTCCCAGATGTTTTCCCCATTCGTCGGTATCACCTACTACCGCGATTGGGCACCCCTAGCATAGTTACTTGTCATGTCATGCATCGATATGCATCTGTTTGTATGGTATTCATTGTTTCTTCCCCCTCTTCTCTCTGGTAGACTACGAGACCGACGCCAGCCGCTGCCCAAGACGACTCACGGAGTTGACGACCCCTCTCTCTTGCCGTGAGCAACCAGTGCAAGCCCCCTTTGATCACCAGATATCGCCTACTCTTCTCTATACTGCTTGCATTAGAGTAGTGTAGCATGTTACCGCTTTCGATTAATCCTATACCGCTGCATAGCCTTTGTCCTTGCTACTCATGTTGTTACCTTTACACCGCTATCCTATCGCTTAGTATAGGATGCTAGTGTTCCATCAGTGGCCCTACATTCTTGTCCGTCTGCCATGCTATACTATTAGGCTGTGATCACTTCGGAGGTGATCACGGGCATATACTATATACTTTACATCGTTACATTACCTGTGATATCGCTCGGAGATGGGGGCTGAAAGGACAGGTGGCTCCATCCCGTAGAGGCGGGCCTGGGTTCCCGACGGCCCCGATCGTTATTTTGTGGGCGGAGCGACAGGGCAGGTTGAGACCACCTAGGAGAGAGGTGGGCCTGGCTCGATCGGCGTCATGGATACTTAATACGCTGAACGAGATCTTGGTATTTGATCCGAGTCCGGCCATTTGGTCTATACGCACTAACCATCTACGCTGGAGTAGTTATGGGTATCCCGGCGTCGTGGTATCAGCCGGCACTTCGTGACGCCGGCCGATCGAGTGGCGCGCTACCGGATTGGACCGAACGCCTGTAGGCTAGGTCTGCTTCCGTCACAGACGCAACGTGCAGGTGTGCTAAGGGCGATGGGCCCAGACCCCTGTGCGCTTAGGTTTAGACCGGCATGCTGGCCTCTCTGTTGAGCCTAGGTGGGGCTGCGACGTGTTGATCTCCCGCGGCCGGGTATGACCCAGGAAAGTGTGTCCGGCCAAATGGGATCAAGCGTGTTGGGTTATGTGGTGCACCCCTGCAGGGAAGTTAATCTATTCGAATAGCCGTGATCTTCAGTAACAGGACGACTTGGAGTTGTACCTTGACCTTATGACAACTAGAACCGGATACTTAATAAACTCACCCTTCCAAGTGCCAGATATAACCCGGTGGTCGCTCTCTCTCAGGGTTACGAGGAGGGGATCGCCGGGTAAGTTTATGCTATGCGATGCTACTTGGAGGACTTCAGTCTGCTCTCTTCTACTTGTTGCAAGACGGAGGCTGCCAGAAGCGTAGTCTTCGACAGGATTAGATATCCCCCTCTTATTCTGGCTTTCTGCAGTTCAGTCCACTGATATGGCCCTTTACACATATACCCATGCATATGTAGTGTAGCTCCTTACTTGCGAGTACTTTGGATGAGTACTCACGGTTGCCTTGTTCCCCCTTTCCCCCTTTCTTTACCCGGTTGCTGCGACCAGACGATGGAGCCCCAGGAGCCAGACACCACCGTCAATGACGACTACTACACCGGAGGTTCCTACTACTACATCCAGCCCGCGGACGACGACCAGGAGTAGTTAGGAGGATCCCAGGAAGGAGGCCTGCGCCTCTTTCGATTGTATCCCAGTTTGTGCTAACCATCTTAAGGCAACTTGTTTAACTTATGTCTGTACTCAGATATTGTTGCTTCCGCTGACTCGTCTATAATCGAGCACTTGTATTCGAGCCCTCGAGGCCCCTGGCTTGTATTATGATGCTTGTATGACTTATTTTATTTTTAGAGTTGTGTTGTGATATCTTCCCGTGAGTCCCTGATCTTGATCGTACACGTTTGCATGTATGATTAGTGTACGATTGAATCGGGGGCGTCACATTTTTTCTCTCTTTCATGTTATGTCACTTGACTGAGACTTGATTTAATCTCAGTCGGCTGAGATGTAGCCACATCTTTTTTTACACATAGTTTATCCTACAACGCTTGCCTCCAATCCAGCTGAATCCGTGCGGTTGAAGCGCACAGCGACATATATGGTATCGACGCAGCTAATTTTTCCCAGGATCGGGGACGGGAATCGCTGGAAACGGGTCCTGGCGTCCTTCTAGGTGCCCTAATTGACGCACAATTTCATCGGTTTTTTTTTTGCTTGGTGCAATGTCAAGGAGGCGGTGCCTAGCCTGGCTAGCAGCCATAACTTTTCTGGAGTTTGTCGCCGAAAGAATCTGCAGGAAATCATCGCGGCCGGCCGGCGAATAGTCGGCGTAAGGGAATCTTTTTCCTCGTGGCTCCAGTGTTCTTTGCTCATTCCCGACGCCGACTTTCTCACAGCCAAATCCACAGTGGTCAAATAACATCACATCGTACCACAGTTCGTGACTGCGACCGGAGCCGGATCACCTGACGTGTGGGTCCGGGTCCACACGTCAGTGCGTGTGCAGTACGTTGGAGCAGCCACGTCCCCTGCGACCGTCCGAACGCATCTGCGGCCCAAACTGTTTATCACGAGACAGCCCGGCCCGTGACGGCTCCTGGAGTGAAATGACGAGCGGCGAGGCCGAGGTTCAGGTCAAGTTTCGGACCGGTGGCGGCTGCGGCGGAGCGGCGGTGGTGGACGGCTCCTTGATTCTCGACGGTGCCGAAGCCTCCTCGGGGTTCATGCTCGAACCGTCGTTGTCGCTGCTCGCCGCCTGCTCCTCGCATCTGCTGATCGACAGGGCCACAGGGGTCAGGCCTCACTGCCCGCCGGCGGCTGCTGCTTCTGATGCGTATTGCCGTCAGCGTGACGTAACCAGCCGATCGCCTGCAATGACACATGTATAGCTAGTTCGTTAGCCATGTCAGCAAGCTAGGTTTCGCTGTTGATCGATCTTGCAAGATCATATATCACCTGGACAGTCAACAAACGGCGGCGTGTATATGACTCTAAAGTTCGGCAGAGTCTGGTGCATGTCACCTAACGTACAAGCTAATAATAACAAAAATGAAGCTTCTAGCTGGCTTGAGAACCTATATAGCACATGCATGTACGAATGATGGTAAGCAAGCAAGATTATTACTTTGAGTAATCTTTGCTTCCTATGGATTTGTTCATAGATCTTTACTGTTCAATGTACGCACACTTATTCGTGGTTGTCACTGCCAATAATGTGAAGTTAAGTATGCAGACTCCCTTGGTGCCAATCAGCTGAAGAATTCCCTTCGGTGTCGCCTCTGCGCTGTACAAGACAGGAGAGAAAATTGTTAGCACCAAGATTATCAGCTGTGAAGAAAAGAACCAATAATTGCTCGTACTATTGGTTAAGGCTGTGTGACGAGAGAGCTTGATGGATGGCAGATTAAGGACGCACGCATGTAATACGCGAATTATAGTGTGCTACAGGTTGAAAATATCAATCAAAATCATGCAGAATGGGCAATTACCCAGTCTGCATGCAAGCATGACGTCCCGGAAGAATCAAGAGGAGCAAGCCCAAATTCGATAAAAATTAAGTTGGCCTGAACACGTCCACGAGAGACAGTCAACTAGTATTCATATAAATAATTCCTTCACACATAAGATAATATATATCACATGTATACGAGTCGACCTGTCGAGCTCACGCTATTAATCGATTTGTCTGGGTCGCTTCACACAGGCATACATATGAACAGTTCACCCGTTTGACAAAAAAATAAAGACGTTGTCCATTTCGTATGTGAAATTTAAGCCTGCTCGACATTGCGGCATTTATTTTCTGCCGCCCTCCGTGTCGCTTGGTTTGACAACTAGTAACATTGTACATAGAGCAACATACATGGCCTACGTTCGTTCATACGTACGTACATAGAGAGGACGGCGTACGAAGACTCAATTTAGTCAGAGGTAGAACGTATACATCAAGCTATAGCTGAAATGTTTAAAGTCAATTCAACTCAATTTAGTTTTTGTTGTGCCATGCCCGGACTTCTCCAGGGAAATGGGAAACCCCCACATGTAGCTAATGAATTCCCTATATGGCCGTCGCTGGATTCTCACGTTTCCGTGCGAAAAGCCCATGTAAAAGCATGTGGAAACAGACACATTCTTTTAGAAAACTAGATAATACCCCGCGCGTTGCTGCGGAAACACATGCTAAATATTAAGATCCTTACTTGAGTTATCGGTTGGAGAACTATAGATTATCATTGAAAGTCCATCAGATTATGACTAAGAAACAACCTTGCTTCTAAACATGCATGATTGATATAAATACAGATAAGCTTCGCCAACTTTAAAAAGAATTGTTTTACATATAGGAATATGAAGAATTAGTGAACCACAAAGTTATGCTGAAAAAATATATTTCCTGTGAACAACCTAATATCACAATGTAACTACAATAAAGTCAACCACAAAGTTCTCATAATTTGTGAGTGTTACATCTTATCTAAGTACATAACAGTACTATACGGCACACATACTTACAGTCAATAGTGATACTACATACCAAAAGGAATTTTTAAATACATATATAGTAGTAGAGGCATTCCATATAAGGTGGTTGAAATCTTGACGATACTATTTTGTCTACAGATGCTATTTATTAAATCATGCTTTTATTTCTTGAGAACATATTTCTTTGATCGTGTCAAGATCTTGAACGGAGTGGAGCTGATCAATTCTTCAATAAACATTTTCGCGGATTTCTCTTGTCATGTTAAGATATTGAACAGAGTGTAGCTGATCAATTCTTCAATAATCTGTTCTTTTATAAAACATATGTTATCATCATAAAGATAAACCAATGGTTACGCAGTTGACCATGGCAATATATCTCAACAAAAATAAGTAATAATTACCTTCAACCCCAGAAATCAAATTATAGCTAACAAAGGATTTAAGCAGAAGAATGGACATCCACTGAAAAACATGAAGTAACAAAGGTTATGAAACATAAGATTCAATACCATAAAAAAACATGAGATAATATTTGTGTTGAAAACTACAATTTTTTTTTTGTTTCCCAGCTGTAAATTCCACCCTCTAAGTCCTAGTCATATGCGTTGGCATTGCTCCTGCCATTTTCATGTGCATCACAAATAGCAAGCACAACCATTAATATATGCTTCCTTAACCTGTAGTCGAATTCTGATGAAATAGACCGTCATTTAAATCTGAATCACCTTCAAACATATAGTCAAGGGTGCTATAAATGAAAATTAGGGATGCTACTTCCAATGGTACATCGCTTTGCTTGTCTTCCTGTCAGCATCTACAAAGGTTAGACATCAACTGTAAAACAATAAAGCAAAAGCCTGAGTTTGGCATTGAGGGAAGTGTAGCGTACGCGGTACTTGAAGGCCGCAGCTTGTTCTTTGGACTGAGTGTTGAGATTTGATATACAAATGTATGGAGAGTTGTCTGCACATTAGAATACAACAAAAACAATATGGAGGTGAAAGAGATTAATTTAGCACGTCATATATGACACGAAAATTGCAACATGGAACCCAAGTCAGGGCATCAAAATCAATTAGAACCTAGAACTTAAAGATTAGGATGTGTCTCACCTGGCATACTGAAGACTTCAAAAGGATAGTGTGGCCGGTCGTGGAGAACATCCTAATGGATAACCATATCCATCAGGGCTAGCTAGCTGCAGCTAAAACTCCCAAGTCCCAAGTTCCCAACCATGTCAAGTTATGCACAACTGCATGGATGCAAGAGAGGATGACCTGGATCTAGAGGGAGGTGTTAGAAGATCAACCGAAGAGGGATAATATTTGGGTTGTGGGTGGTGCGCGTGTGGAAGAATGTGAATGCACAGGAATGGAGAGATCAAAAGATAATTTTAATTGCCTCTTGGTGGTGAATGGAGATTAATTGCAAAATTGGGAAGAAATTATGATGCCTTCGGTTACCAACCCTATCAAGATGAGAAAGGAGTTGAAGTCTCAAGAGTAAATGGGAAGTGATGCTACCGGAGGAATGAGAAAGAAAATGTACCGATGCCCCCATCGAATTGGGTGACATATCATTAGTGTGATATTTCTTTATAAGTAACAGTCGCAGCAAAAGAAATCAAATATAGCAGAACAGAATGCATGACTTGACTTGACAGACAACGTCCCAGTAGTCTGAAATTTCCTAGTTGTAGAAGCTCAGCTTGCCGGAAAAAACTTTCCATGCATCACCAGAGGAGAAAGTTGCAACCGGAGGGAGACAAAGTTGTCCGTAATTGCGGGTGCTGGATTCAGTCCACGCCATGGTTGAGGCTCTCACCGGGGTAGCACTCGAGTGTACGGTCGTCGGGATCATTGCACAAACCGTGAAATCACCATAAAAATCCACGGGGATTTAGCTAGATTGCAAGTAAGGCGCGGCGCCACCCATACATTAGTAAGATTGCTAGATTGCTAGATTACATAGTGTGCACGCATACATTAGTGGTGAACTTGTGATTCAGTCTCAGCAAGCTAAAAACTACTCAAGAACAATGGGATCACATGACCTCCACATCGAGAAGCTTAGTCAGAAGCAGTGAAGTAAATGGGCGGTTCTCACCTGAAAAGCTATGTGGCAAACCGGAATTTGGAGTCATGGGGAAGACGTAGATAGAACCGGATTCCTCGTCAACGACGACAGTAGCGGAGCACAACAACTTAGCCGGTGACCAAACGGCGGATGGCCTGCGTCCCCACCGCACCTTGCAGCAGAGGAAGGGGGTGTGCCCAGCCCGATGGTGCTGCCCCTCGACGACCTGGGCAGCAGCAATGGAACCACGCCTGGTCCGCGTCCCAGCGCCCAGGAGGCGCCGTACCGGCCGCCACTGATCGGCCGAAACAGACGGCAAATAGCGGTAGGGAGCGGTGGTGGACGGGCAGCGCTAGCAAGCGAGGGGGCGGCCATGTCGCGGTGAGCAGCGGAGCTGGCCTGGCCATTCGCCAAGGCACGGTGAGCAGCGACGCGAGCAAGCGAGGGGGCGGCCAAGGCGCGGGGAGCACCGGCGCTGGCGTGTAGGTGGCAGTGGGATTCAGCCCGGCGGTGGAGGAGGCACGGGCGCCGTGGGCGCAGCGCACAACGGGTGGAAGGGCAAACCCGAGGAAGGAGAGGAGGAACAGTGAAGGATGGGCGGCGCTCCAGAAGTGAGGCCAACTCCACCGCGCGACCCCAAACGGACGTCCGTTTTATCCGGATTCTGTCCGTTTGGGTAGGGATTTGGGGTCGTGTCCGGGCCTGCCCTGAGATGCGGTGGCCGTGCGCCCAGCGGGCGGCCGCATCTATTTGCCCCATCCTGTCCGTCAGGCCAAAAATGCCCATATATTCATATGAAAACTAGTTTGCACGTCCAAATATTAATTGTCTGAAAATAAAAATAGTTTTACAACCCAATCAAAATTGTCTCTAATAAAATAGTTTTACAACCAAATCGAAATTGTCTTCAACGAACATAAAATGAACCAATACATCTATTGGTTGCCAATGTGATCCCAGACGTGCTCAACCAAGTCATTTTGAAGATTCAAGTGAGTGTGCCAATCACGCATCTCACGGTGGAATTGGACAAACTGTTCAAATGTGGCCGGGTCTTGGTGCAGGGGCTCAATATTTTCACCTTGATAATCAAATCCTTGGTCGAAGATACTCTCGCCACGCCGTCCTCGATTTATCATGTTGTGCATGATCACACAAGCAGTCATCACCTCCCAAAGCTTCCTTTCATCCCATGACAGTGCAGGTTTTCGAACGATACCCCACCGGGATTGAAGCACACCAAAAGCACGTTCCACATCCTTTTTAGCACTCTCTTGCATTTGGGCAAATCTCTTTCTCTTCTCACCTTGGGGTTTCGAGATTGTCTTCACAAAAGTTGACCACTGAGGATATATACCATCTGCTAGATAGTATCCCTTGTTGTACTGATGGCTGTTGATCTCAAAGTTGACAGGTGGGGAGTGGCCTTCTGCAAGCCTCGCGAAGACTGGAGAACGCTGCAGCACGTTGATATCATTGTGAGAACCTGCCATACCGAAGAAAGAATGCCATATCCAAAGATCTTGCGATGCCACCGCTTCTAATATGACAGTGCACCCGTTAACATGCCCCTTGTACTGGCCCTGCCAAGCAAATGGACAGTTCTTCCACTCCCAATGCATACAATCTATACTGCCAAGCATGCCTGGAAAGCCTCTAGCTGCGTTGGTCGCCAACAATCTCTTTGTATCAGCGGCAGTTGGCTGCCTCAAGTACTCTGGGCCAAACACCTCGATCACAACCTGGCAAAACTTGTACATTGACATCAGACATGTTGTCTCACTCATACACACATACTCGTCCACCAGATCGCCTGGAATACCATATGCAAGCATGCGGATGGCCGCGGTGCATTTCAAGTAAGAGGAGAATCCAAGCTTGCCAAGGGCATCCGTCTTGCACTTGAAGTATGGGTCATGAGCAACCACTCCCTCTCGGATACGATTTAACACATGCCTTGCCATACGAAAACGGCGACGGAATTTATCCGGCTTGAAGAGCGGGGTGTTGGCAAAGTAATCGGCATAGAGCAGGGCGTGGCCTCTCTCCCTGTTGCGGTTCAGGTTGGGAGCACGGCCAGGGAGTGACCCCCTGTACCGAGGAAGCTGCCGTTGAATATGGTCGTGAACGACCAGTGCAGCCACCACAAGATCTTCATCATCCGACGACGAATCGTCCGATGAACAAAGGAAGTGATGAAAGAAAAACTCGTCTCCACTGTCCATACCTTTGATGGAAAAAGGTCGAACACCTTGCAGTCGTGGTGGCGAAGAGGCCGCGATGATCACCTCGACGCAGCAGGGGTGGTTGCCGGCCGGCCACTGGCCGCTCTGGAGCTCTCCTTGGAATCTGCCTCGGCCTCCGTGGTCCGTCGCCGGCAGTCGTGTCCCCTCCGCCACCGGCAAGGACGGCGACGGCCAAACCTCCCCCGATAGACGACCAAAACTACGGCGAAAGCGCGGGCGTGGTGGCGGCCATGTCGAGACGTGGTTTGGTATGGACGGCAGGGGGGCTGCGCGGTGAGGAGGCGGCCAGAGAATAGGGGCGGCGCTGGCGGCGGGGCGGGGCGGGGAGAAAGGGTGAAGCGTTGGGAGCGGAGGGATCGGTAGTGTCCCGACAGCGGGCCACGGGAGGGGGGGGACAAGGGCGCATGTCGCGTCAGTCTGCTGGCGTCTGCTTTCACCCCAAACCGAGCGCGACTTTGGGCCGGGGATGGGTCAAAAACGGACGGAATCCGAACATTTGTCCGTTTGAGGCCACGCGCTGGGCCGTCTCTTTTATCCCTTTTACCCTAAACGGACGGGAACGGACAGGATATGGTCGCGCGGTGGAGTTGGCCTGACAGGCTGGGTTGGATCGATTTCTTTATAGTAGTAGATCGATTGGGGTTTTTGTACAGGGAAAGACTGTTTCTTTATAGATTGAGACGATCGGGCTTCTTTGTTGGGCATCGGTGCATCATTTAAAGCTGATTATCTTGTGGTGGGTGCGTTCTGTAGTTGTAACTGAATGGAAGATGGAAACGATGGTCTCTTCGATGACCAGGGAAGACTATATGCCAATTACTATAATTCAATCACATGATTTGTAGTCAACCTTATGATCGGTCTCTCTTGTAATCGCTGACTTGTGATTGGCTTGTATCTGATGACATGACATGTTGAGTTGGACCATTTGCATGTTAAGAGAATACATTGTAGTGGGGAGCAGCTTTTTAAGAATGTAAGATGTAAGATTCAAATTGAGAAGTAGTATATACAGTTCAAGTTGCTATTTCATTTTGACACCATGTATTTAATGGAGAACGAGATAGCCAGCTAGACACAATTTTTTTAACTTTCACCAACTATAAATGTATATATTCCCTGCCTTGGTATGGATAAGCACATATATTATGACTTGGCAAATTAAGTCATATAATTAAATAATTTGATTATTTCCAAGGAGGCAAGGATCAGATCGACATACATATCAGTGTGCTGCAAAATTCTCCTTTTCTCATGGTAGTTTATCGACCAACAATTTATATATGTGGCTGCCATTGAAACCTTGCAGGATAAAACGCCATCAAGTCAAGGTAGCAGTTTGTGATTACCTATCAACATTACTACACCTAGCAATCTACGGACGGCACAATCGACGAAAATGAAGCATTCTCTATGTGGCTGCCATTGAATTGTCGACTCTGGGACCACATTCTATAGACAAGAAAACGAAGAAAAGGTTGCACTCGTCAATATCTCAATCAACAAATCCAGATTCATGCATGCATTCCTAGTTCAGTTTAGATTATAGCATGCTAGGGGTACTTTTCATAATGACTAATCCGTGAGCATTTGTGAAATTGCATATTTACTCCACTCCTTGGTATTCTAGATCACTAGATGAAGCTCAAATGTAAAAAAAAGAGTACATATCATTTATAAATAATTCTGTAAAATCCACACACACACATATATATATATATATATATATATATATATATATATATATATATATATATATATATAGAGGATGGGTCTATTCTACAACTGATTGTAGAATAATATTCTACAATAGGCAAGTCCATATATAAGGTAGTTTCCAAGTGGACACCGACCCGACCAGGCAACACCTGCCCGGATCCCGAAATCAGATCCCCGATCCCGCCGCCCCCTCCCGACCTCTGGGCCACAAGACCTCTCCTCCCCGGCGAACCATCCCACCTCACACAAGCACCTCTCCCTCCCGACGAACCATCCCACCTCCCTGGCCAAGACCTCTCCCTCCCGGCGAACCATCCCACCCCCGCCGCACGCACCTCTCCCTCCTAGGCGAACCATCCCACCCCCGCCGCGCGCACCTCTCCCTCCCCGGTGAGCCATC
This sequence comes from Aegilops bicornis, assembly GCA_021605145.1. Classification (NCBI taxonomy): domain Eukaryota; kingdom Viridiplantae; phylum Streptophyta; class Magnoliopsida; order Poales; family Poaceae; genus Aegilops; species Aegilops bicornis. Next base: position 776,550,237 of record CM038675.1, read on the forward strand.
CCACCCCGGCCACAAGACCTCTCCCTCCCCGCGAGCAATCCCACCCCTGGCCACAAGACCTCTCCCTCCCCCGGCGAGCCATCCCACCCCGCCGCACGCACCTCCCTCCCCGGTTAACCACCTTCTTCCCACGGTGAGGCTTCCCATGGTTCCCCTCCGGCGGCGAGGACAGAGCAGCGAGCGGCGCGAGATCGACGAGATCTCGACCGGCGGCGACGCCCCAGTTAACCACCTTCTACGGGTGCGGGGTTATTACGGGTTCCAACGTCGAGCACAAGCACGAGCTCCTTCTCCAGCGAGAGGTGCCAGGTAAAAATGTACTTCTCTTCATCGTGGCATTCTGTGGCATTCTTTTTACTCCGGCAGGCGGCGAGGAGATTGAATGAAAATTTGACCTGCTGAGTGGAGAATTACGGGAAGTACAAAGGTAGCAGTAATGAGAAGTACATACAATATTTAGGTAGAAGTACAGAGCAGTACAACATGCGAGCGAGGAAGTACCTGCTGAGAATTATTCCTGATAGGGAGGCAGTACCATAATTACACTGAGAGAAGTACCGAGTAGTTTGAAGTAGCAGTACATGGTGTCCTTTATGCTAATTTGGTACTCATCTTTTGCAGCTACTGCTTGGAGCTGTGAAACTAGCAAGCTTAGGGAAGTGCAAAAAGGTTATGTGTAGTGAAGAGTAGCAGTACAGAATATCTTGAAGCAGCAGTGCAGAGCAACACAGAAAATCACTACAGGTGAAATCTATAAATATCGATTTCGAGAAACTTCCTTATGTCAATTTAGATGAGCTCTGACAATTAGTTTGTCGTTTTTCCGTTTAGTGCGAGACATCATGCCTCCCCGTGCAGCAAAAGTGCCTACTTGGTCAAGAAAAATTACCAATAAAATGAAGAATACGAGAACGTCTCCAAGATTTAAGCAAAGTTTGACTCATTTGCCAAATCGGTCAGCTGACTCAACTGCAATTGCACATGTTGTTACACATGAAAACGTCGATCCCTATGCTCGAACTGAGGTGAGGTCCTCAATCAAAAGAAAAATGTTTACAACTCATTGCTATATATCGTTACTAATTGCGATTCTGTTATAATAACTGTACTACAATACTACACTTAATACATTTGGATTTTGGATTCTGAATACCTATTACATTTTTTAAAGCAGTACCACAATATCTGTGAGAAGAAGTACAGATTTACAAATCTTGTTTTGTGTCACGATATTCATGCTCATGGTTAACAAAAAAAGAAGTATAGGTTTTGATTTCAAAGAAGTACATCTAAGGTACAGAAGCAGTACAGCCATGAGAAAATCTGACAATTCCTCGTCAATTTTCTGACCACTTTCAGGTTGATGATTATGGTTTGCCATTGGATGCTACTCCACTCGTCACGAATGCAGTGCCTCTGCGGTGCATAATGGAAGATCCGCCAAATTTTTATGTCACTGGATATTCACCTGATCCTAGCAGCATGGAGCCGTCGCCGCAACCTCCGAGCAGTTTTGTTTTCTCTGGATCATCAATATTGCCGAAAGCTGGCCATACAAGTAAATGTGTTGGGCCACAAGTGCCACCACATATTGAGCGTATTGTGCGTGAGGTTTCAGGTATGCAGAGTAGCCGAACAAAAATTCCTGAGATTGGAGCTTTACATCCACCATATGTGGATGTGGATTCTGCGCATGCTGATACAAGTACGCTCAACATGCATAAAGTACGTGCGGCTTGCCACACAGCTGGAAACACCACAAATCGCCGCCCTAAAATTGTTCCTAGAGTAGCAGGTTTGCATCCTCCGAGTCGTAAGCAGCCAGGTGTGGGTGATCATACGCTGCCTCCACGTCCACCTTCATCCACCTCAAAGCAACAACCAGTGCGCAACAATACGTCAAAGAAATTGCCGGTGCATCCGAAAGTGACCCGCTGCTGCACAAATCAGTGGTTACGCCTCCTTGTCCGATACAACCTGACGACTGCATAACTCCAGAGGAGAATCGAAAGTATATCCATGTGAGTATAATAAACAGATGTTATTACTACATTTTCATATTCCAACTACCTCTTGTTTACAAAGCAGTACAAATGTAGTTGAACAGCAGTACCTTTTTACTTGTATATGTAGTAACTCATATAAAATGAAAAGCAGTACTATGAACAACTAAGAACTGATTGCTTCTGTATAGTTTTTCTTTGTCTAATAAGGATCATTAAAACCACACATAGTGCGGGAACACACCCAAAAATGGTTGTTCCAACTATCTGCTCAGTGTTGTATTGGCACACGGACGGCACGTTTGTCACGCCGGCACTATGCATTTGAATGGAACAAAAAAACATTTTTTGTGCTGGTTTTCTTCACATGAAGGTGTCATAAAAAGCAGTACAAGAATATTGTTACATGGCAGTACAATAAAGTACTTTCATAGCAGTACAAGTATGTGTGTTTGTTTTGTATGGAACTCACTTCTTAGGCATCTTTGTGTACATTTTGGATTTATTTTGCAGAAATCTGACCTCCCAGATTACCTTGTACCAAAGATGGGGATGGTGTTCGAGGACTTCGAAGCAGGCAGAGTGTTCTACAATAGATACGCCAGGCACATTGGCTTTGGAACAAGAATTGGACAGAAGAGTGGTTTCAATAGATACCTGTACTGCACACATGAAGGGGAGCACGTGAGCACTGTTTCTGAATCTGAGCGTCAGCGGGACAAGACGACAAAGCGATGTGGATGTAAGGCGAAGCTACGATTAAAGGGGAGTGAGCACGATGATACAGTAGTCATTTTCGACATCAATTTTGAGCACAACCATCAACTAATACAGAGCCCTTCCATGCTTGTGTTTCTTCATTCCCACAAGTCATTTGACCCCACTATATTGGATTATGTGAAGTTCCTCCAGTTCCAGAATGTTCAGCACCATACAATTATGTCTATCCTATATGGATCCCTCGGTGGCGGTCAGTTCTTGGCGTTGCACGGACGCGATTTAATCAACAGGTAACAACAAAAATGATATACACTATCTTTTCAGCTTGTGATTTCATGACTGAGGGAGTCCTGAATTAGGGGGTGTCCGGATGGCCGGACTATAGCCTTTGGCCGGACTCCTGGACTATGAAGATACAAGATTGAAGACTTCGTCCCGTGTCCGGATGGGACTTTCCTTGGCGTGGAAGGCAAGCTTGGCGATACGGATATGTAGATCTCCTACCATTGTAACCGACTCTGTGTAACCCTAACCCTCTTCGGTGCCTATATAAACCGGAGGGTTTTAGTCCGTAGGACGAACAACAATCATACCATAGGCTAGCTTCTAGGGTTTAGCCTCTCTGATCTCGTGGTAGATCTACTCTTGTACTACCCATATCATCAATATTAATCAAGCAGGAGTAGGGTTTTACCTCCATCGAGAGGGCCCGAACCTGGGTAAAAACATCGTGTCCCTTGTCTCCTGTTACCATCCGCCTAGACGCACAGTTCAGGACCCCTACCCGAGATCCGCCGGTTTTGACACCGACATTGGTGCTTTTATTGAGAGTTCCTCTGTGTCGTCATCTTTAGGCCCGATGGCTCCTCCGATCATCAACAACGATGCGGTCCAGGGTGAGACTTTTCTGGACAGATCTTCTAATTCGACGGCTTTGCACTGCGGGCCAATTCGCTTGGCCATCTGGAGCAGATTGAAAGCTACGCCCCACGCCATCAGGTCAGATTTGGAAGTTTGAACTACACGGCCGACGTCCGCGGAGACTTGATCTTCGGCGGGTTCGAGCCACAACCAAGCGCCACAGACTTGTCACGATGGGCATGATCTAGCTCTGCCGCGGTCAAAGGCTCGAGGTCGCACGGTGTCCGCTCCGACCCTTAGCTCGGAGCCGATGCGCCGATCGAGGACGGGTGGCTGGACACCGCCTGGGGCTGCGATCTCACGGCTATTGAGCCATACACCAACCCTGTCCTTATGGCTCGTGACTCAAGGTGCCGGACTCCTCTCCGGACTCCGAACCTTCATACCGCCAATCGAATCCGATTGGGCGCCGATCATGGAGTTCATCGCCAGACATCTTTCAAAGACTCGCCTTTGGCGAAATCCTGAATTCACTAAAGTCTCTCTTTATCAGAGAGCCCCGGCCGGATTATGGTCGAAGGTTGGGATGCAGACGACGAAGAAATTCAAAGCCCACCCACCACCCACTTCGTAGCCAATCGCCGATGATTTAACCGACATGCTCGACTTTCCTCAAGACATCGACGGTATGGACGACGATGCAGGAGACAACCAAGAACCAGCGCCTACAAAGGTAATCGAAGGCCACATCGTCATACGACATATACATGGTGGACATCCCAAAAGATGGGAATGGCGATGGAACAACGGAGGATGACCCTCCAAGAAACAGCCTAAGCGCGGCGCCAAGCGCCATTTAAATCCCGCCACAAAGAAAACGGTGATTCCGGCACGGGAGACAATAACACCCCGGACAGTGCCGAAGACAACCCCCTCCAGCAGGATTCGTCGCAGGAGGATGGAGAAGCCAGCCCTCATGAGAGAGCGGCAGACAAAGAGGTAGAGGACGATAATTACTGCCTCCCTCCGAAGACGAGGCAAGCCTCGACGACGACGAATTTGTCGTGCCTGAGGATCCCGTCGAACAAGAGCGTTTCAAATGCAGGCTTATGGCCACGGCAAGCAGCCTCAAGAAAAAGCAGCAACAACTTAGAGCTAACCAAGACTTGCTAGCCGACAGATGGACTGAAGTCCTTGCGGCCGAAGAGTATGAACTCGAACGCCCCTCCAAGAGCTACCCAAAACGCAGGCTGCTACCCCGATTAGAGGAGGAAGCACCTAAACCTACATCACCAGCGCATGATACGGCCGACCGGCCACCTCGTGGCCGCGACAGAGAGGCCTCTCGGCCCTCCACTCAAGCCGCACCCCGGCGCCGCTCAAAAAATACCAAGGCGCGGGGAAATGCGCCAGACCTGCGAGATATATTGGAGGACAAGGCAAGGCAAACAAGATCGATCTATGGATCGCGTGGGCGCCCCACGACACGTGACGATAACCGTCACGCCGGATATGGCAATTCCGGCCGGGCCGAACATAGTAGACAAAGCTCATTTGAGCTGCGTTGTGATATAGCCCAACACAGAGGCGCCGCACACCCACTATGCTTCACAGACAAAGTGATGGATCATCAAATACCTGAGGGTTTCAAACCCGTAAACATTGAATCATACGATGGCACAACAGATCATGCGGTTTGGATCGAGGACTATCTCCTTCACATCCACATGGCCCGCGGTGATGATCTACACGCCATCAAATACCTCCCACTCAAGCTTAAAGGACCAGCTCGGCATTGGCTCAACAGCTTGCCAGCAGAGTCAATTGGTTGTTGGGAAGACCTGGAAGCTGCATTCCTCGACAATTTCCAAGGCACCTACGTGCGACCACCAGACGTCGATGACCTAAGCCACATAATTCAGCAGCCAGAGGTATCGGCTAGACAATTCTGGACATGGTTCCTAACCAAGAAAAATCAAATCGTCGACTGTCCGGACGCAAAGGCCCTTGCAGCCTTCAAACATAACATCCGCGACGAGTGGCTTGCCCGGCACCTAGGACAGGAAAAGCCGAAATCCATGGCAGCCCTCACAACACTCATGACCCGCTTCTGCGTGGGAGAGGACAGCTGGCTAGCTCGTAGTAACAACATGACCAAGAGCACTGGTAATTCGGATACCAAGGACAACAATGGCAGGTCGCGTCGCAACAAGCACAAGCGCCGCATTAATGGCGATAATGCTGAGGACACGACAGTCAATGCTGGATTCAGAGGCTCTAAACCCGGTCATCGGAAAAAGCCATTTAAAAGAAATACTCCGGGCCCGTCCAATTTGGACCGAATACTCGATCGCCCGTGCGGATACACGGCACCCCCGAAAAACCAGCCAACCACACCAACAGGGATTGTTGGGTGTTCAAGCAGGCAGGCAAGTTAAATGCCGAAAACAATGACAAGGGCTGCATAGCGATGACGAGGAGGAGCCCGGCCACGAACAATAGAGGATGAAGGGCTTCCCCCACAAGTGCGGACGGTGAACATGATATACGCAACCCACATACCCAAAAGGGAGCGGAAGTGTGCACTAAGGGACGATATGCGATGGAGCCAGTCACCCCAAAGTTCAACCCGTGGTCCTCCTGCCCGATCACTTTTGATCAAGGGACCACCCACTAGCATCCGCCATGGCGGATTCGCCGCATTGGTTCTAGACCCAATCATTGACGGATTTCACCTCACTAGAGTCCTCGATGGACGGCGGCAAGAGCCTGAACTCGCTTTATCAGATACATGCGCAAAATGGGCATAGACCCCTCAAGGATTAAACCCACAAATACGACCTTTAAAGGCGCCATACCAGGTGTAGAGGCCAATCAGACAGGCTCGCCACACTTGAAGTGGACTTGGATCCCGGATAACTTCCAAGCGAGGAATTAATCTTTGACATAGTCCCGTTCATAGAACGGCTATCACGCATCGCTTTCGGACGAACCGCATTTGCAAAGTTCAATGCGGTGCCGCACCACGCATACCTCAAGCTCAAGATGCCAGCCCTCGAGGAGTCATTACGGTCAATGGAACACCGAACGCCTTCTCCGAATGGAGGAGCATACGGCGTTCTCGCGGGCGGAAGTACAAAGAAGCCTCTCAAGGCAATTCTCAAGTCCGGCTATTAAACATCCGGACACCGTCAAGCGCGCCCGGAGTAACCTACAAAAAGACCACCTGGCACGTTCCGAGCACGTGTAGCAACGCGGCCCCAACCCCAGCCCTCGCAAAATCGCGAAACCAGTACTACGTGTACATAATTACGCTCTGGATATACCATGGGCATAGGGGGAAGGGCACGACCACGGTATGCCCAGAATGCGGCTCAACCGCACTAGGGGCTCCCGATTGTGTCATTCTTTTTTTTCTTACTTTCAGGACTCCGTTCTCTAGAAGCCCTGTCCGGCATTAGAATCACCGAAGACACGATGCAACAGCCAGGGAAGCAGAAAGCTACGTCGAGTGTCTAGGTGGTCTATAACGAGCAGTATACTTGTTTCACATATCATCCCGCAGCTCGCCCCTGGAGGGGGACATGTCAAATAGTCAGGTCCCTTGCTTATCGCACTATTTGTATCGTTCTGCTTTTATCGCAGCCTTTTCGAATAAACAATGCATAGCTTTTGTCTATTCTTGCATTCCTTTTCTTTATATATGTTCACTAATGACATGTGGCACCCGTACACTTTGGTACGACCAAATACACCAGGGGCTTAAATACCCCAAAATACGGTGTGATAAGTCCGAACACTTTCACAAGTGCGGCACCCCGAACTTATAGCATTATATGCATCGGCTCCGAATCATGTCTTGGGTCAATAGTTGGGTTTTCCCGGCTCCCATGTTTTGGTACCTTACGTTCCGTTATATCGGCTAAGGTAGAGCTGGGAGAACCACTGCGATTGTGCCCCGGTTGAGCTGGGTTAAGCACTTCAGTGGAGAAAGCTAAAACTGACCGTCATGATAGGGCGAGAGCCGGTCGCTGTTTGAGAGGTTTTCGAGTCCCTAAAGACTTATGGCGCTTAGAGCGAGGAGTCGGCTTTGTCCGGCCTAGGCGTGGATAGCGCCCCGAACTCGGTCTTCCGAATACTAGGGGCTTCGCCGAAATTTAAAATTATAGAATTCTATGGCTAAGTGAGAGTGTTCAAGCATTATAGTCCGGTTGCCTTGTTCGTTGCGTTGAGCACCTCCCTCGAAGGACCGAAGAATGGGAAAAAGAGCGCTCAAGTTTATCCCGAACACCCTAGCACTCGTGGCATGGGGGTTGAAGCCGACGACTCGCCATCTCTCAAATTTAATAAACGGCCGCACAAAAGGTAATATTTTAAATTCAAAAGCGTTGCTTAGCGCATATGAAAGTTTTCAGCATATAGTATAACAAATGCGAGTTTACTCAAAACATCTTTGGAGCATTCATCCGCTATAAGGCGGGCACCCTTCAGGACGCCCTCATAATACATCTCGGGCTTGCGATGCTCCTTGCCCGGCGGTGGTCCGTCCGTCACAAGCTTCTCAGCGTCCATCTTACCCCAGTGCACTTTAGCACGGGCAAGGGCCCTATGGGCACCTTCGATGCATACAGAGCGCTTGACAACATCAAGCCATGGATAGGCGTCCACCAGCTGCCTCACCAGCCCGAAGTAGCTCCCAGGCATGGCCTCCCTAGGCCACAGCCGGACTATGAGGCCCTTCATGGCCTGTTCGGCCACCTTATGGAGCTGGACCAGCTGCTTCAGCTAGTCGCTCAAGGGCACCGGGTGTCCGGCCACAGCATACTGAGACCAGAACACCTTCTCCATTGAGCTCCCCTCCTCGGCCCGGTAGAATGCGACAGCATCGGACACACTGGAGAGCTCCGGATTCGGGTAAGTAACAAGTAATTCACTTTCACGTGCTTGCTTTGCATAAAGAATGCCTTACCCGCCGCTATCTTCTTCATTGCCTCAGTTTCCTGGAGGGCTTTTTGGGCTTCGCCTTAGCGGCTTTAGGCGCTCTCAAGGGCCGAGGCGAGCTCGGACTCTCGAGTCTTTGAGTCACGCTCCAAACTCTCGTGTTTTTCCACGAGAGCCTGGAGCTCTTGCCGCACCTCCGCCACCCGCGCCTCCTGCTTCTCTCGCTCGGTGCGCTCCGCGGCCACATTGCTTTCGGCCTTGGACATCGCTTCCTTCAGGGTCGCCACCTCGTTCGTGGCCCCTGCAATACTCACGTTAGTCCTGTCATTTTTCGCAACCACATCTTTTATATATACTTCCATAAGGTATTACTTACCTTCCTTGTCCTCGAGCTGCTTTTTGGCAAGGCCGAGCTCGTTCTCGGACCGCTCGAGGCTCTGCTTCAATGCATTGACCTCCGCAGTCAGTGCGGCAGAGGTCAGCAGCGCAGCCTGCATTCCCATATTGACATACTTATGTTAGACTCCTGCGTACATCTTTTAGATCCTCAGTTCGGCTTTTCTTTCCGAACACCAAACTGAGCATCAGGGGCTACTGTCTATGCGGTAACATTTTTACATATCTTAAATACATACCTCAAAGCCTGTTAGAAGGCTGGCACAGGCTTCAGTCAGCCCGCTCTTGGCGGACTGAACTGCGGATCACCACACTCATAACAAAGGCGGTGCTCCTCGTCGATGGAGGCGCCATTAAGCGCCTCCAAGAATTATCCAGTGCCTCGGTTGGGCCGGAGGTCACCGGCGTCGCAGTCTTGCCCTTCTTACGTAGGGGCCGCCTGCCGGACTCTGGAACCACTGAAGGTTCCGGTGCGGAGTCCGGCCCAGGGCCGAACTTAGAGCCCTTTGGGGTTTTGTCCCCTTTGCGCCTGGAGTCCGGGAGGTTGCCTTGCGGCACCTCCTGGACCACCTCCTCCTGGCTGGGCCCCTTTTGGGACCCCACCTCGGCGTCATCCGCAGCGCGAGGAGAGGAGGCAGCCGGAAGTGAGGTGATGTTCACGTCCGACGAACCTGTGGAGCCGCTCGTTGAAGCGTCGAGCCCGTCCTTGGGCGGGCTGCATGGTTATATTCGGTGTTAGAAGATACCGTGCGACAAATGGAACGCCATGAGTTATTCTGGTGTCCGGACACTTACGATTTCGCCAGGGGCTTGTCCCTCGCTGGCCACTCCTCTTCGCCGCCGTCGGCGTTGGTGGAGTAGTCCGGAGGAAGGGTCCTTCCCTTCTTGGACCCTCCGGCCTCCCCAGTTGGGGCGGCCTTCCTTTTCTTCTCTCCCCCCGCTGGGGGAGAGGCCTCTTTTTCCTCCTCCTCGTCTTCATGGAAGGAGTCTGCCTCGGAGTCATCGGACGATGAGTCCGACACCACCTGGCGCGGGGCACTATTTCGAGTGCCCGTGGCCTTCTTCTCCGGCACCATGTGAGGTGCCGGAACCTGCAGCCCCGTCAATCGGGCGTCCGCTGGGTCTTCTGGCAAGGGAGCCGGACAGTCAACCTGCCCGGACGTCTTCTGCCAATCCTGTCAAAGGTAAGGGAGTTTAGATCCCGCATAGAGTCAAACTATGAAAAACAAGAGTCCCGTAAAGGGTAAAATAGCTTACCTCGTTGGCTTGACGCTGCGAGCTGAATCCGCGATCTTCGGTAGCGGATGCGGGAGCCTCGGCGCCCTTGAACAGCACCTTCCAGGCATCTTCGTACGTAGTGTTGAAGAGTCTGCTCAAGGTTTGGTGCCGTGCCAGATCAAACTCCCACAAGCTGAAGGCCCGTTGTTGGCACGGGAGGATCCGGCGGATGAGCATGACCTGGACTACGTTGACAAGCTTGAGCTTCTTGTTCACCAGGTTTTGGACGCAGGTTTGGAGTCCGGTCAGCTCTTCCGAATTACCCCATGTCAGGCCCGTCTCTTTCCAAGAGGTGAGCCGTGTAGGGAAGCCAGATCGGAATTCGGGGGCCGCTGCCCATTTAGGGTCACGCGGCTCGGTGATGTAGAACCACCCCGATTGCCACCCCTTTATGGTCTCCACGAAGGAGCCCTCGAGCCATAGGACGTCGGCCATCTTGCCCACCATGGCTCCTCCGCACTCCGCTTGGCGGCCGCCCACTACCTTCGGCTTGACATTGAAGGTCTTTAGCTATAAGCCGAAGTGGGGCTAGATGCAGAGGAAGGCCTCGCACACGACGATGAACGCCGATATGTTGAGGATGAAATTCGGGGCCAGATCGTGGAAATCCAGGCCGTAGTAGAACATGAGCCCCCGGACAAATGGGTGAAGTGGAAAACCTAGTCCACGGAGGAAGTGGGTGAGGAACACCACCCTCTCATGGGGCCTTGGGGTGGGGATGAGCTGCCTTGTCGGGAGCCGATGCGCGATGTCGTTGGACAAGTATCCGGCCTTCCGGAGCTTTTTGATGCGCCCCTCCGTGACGGAGGAGGTCATCCACTTGCCTCCCGCTCCGGACATGGCTGGGGAAGGTTGAGGCGGGATGTGCGGACTTGGGCGCTGGAGCTCGAGTGCGCGGAAATGGATGAGCAAAGGAGGAAGAAGGCGTGTGCGAAAAAGTGGATCCTTATCCCCTTATATGGACGGACGAAGCTATGCGTCCCCGCCCGCCTGGTAAAACTCGCTTATCTCCCAAGCGCCGTAATCAATGGTGGTTGGGTTACCCACGCCCGTATTGATGAGAATCCCGGAATAAGGGGACACGATCTCTGCTTTGACAAGACGTGCCAAGGAAACCGCCTCGCTAAACGCGCTGAGGTGGGACAGTAAAAACGATTCGAATAAAGGCTTGGCCGTGGTGTGATGTCACGCTGCGGAATACGTTAGCAGATTGAATTTGTGTAAATGTTATTCTCTCTACGGTGGTATGTGGAACTTATTTTGTAGAACCGGACACTATCCTTGTGTTCAAAATCTTCTATGAAGTATTCGGAGGAGGAACCCGCCTTGCAATGCCGAAGACAATATGCGTGTCGGACTCGTCGTCATTGAAGCCTGGTTCAGGGGCTCTTGAGGGAGTCTGGATTAGGGGTGTCCGGATGGCCGGACTATAGCCTTTGGCCAGACTCCTAGATTATGAAGATACAAGATTGAAGACTTCGTCCCGTGTCCGGATGGGACTTTCCTTGGCGTGGAAGGCAAGCTTGGCAATACGGATATGTAGATCTCCTACCATTTTAACCAACTCTGTGTAACCCTAACCCTCTTCAGTGCCTATATAAACAGGAGGGTTTTAGTCCGTAGGACGAACAACAATCATACCATAGGCTAGCTTCTAGGGTTTAGCCTCTCTGATCTCGTGGTAGATCTACTCTTGTACTACCCATAACATCAATATTAATCAAGCAGGAGTAGGGTTTTACCTCCATCGAGAGGGCCCGAACCTGGGTAAAAACATCGTGTCCCTTGTCTCCTGTTACCATCCGCCTAGACGCACAGTTCGGGACCCCCTACCCGAGATCCGCCGGTTTTGACACCGACAATGACCATTAAAAAAGCTTCAGAAAGAACATGCTACTGAACAGTGTACAACCTTTTGTGTTGTTGAAATATGCAGGAAGCTTCTTAACTCTAAGGAAGATAGCATCGATGACGTCAAGAAGCTGTTGGGATTCTTTGCTGAGATGAAAGCAGTAAATAATGAATTCTTCTTCGACTTCCAGATTGATGAGTTTGGTCGCATAAAGAACATCTTCTGGGCTAATGCAAGCTGCAGGGGCGCGTACCAAGATTTTGGTGATGCGATGACATTTGACACCACTTATAAGACAAATCAGTACCTTATGCCTTTGGGAGTATTTGTAGGAGTAAACAATCATCTCCAGTCAACAATATTCGCGTGTGCCCTTGTAAGGGATGAATGTGAAGAATCTTTTGCTTGGCTATTCAGAACCTTCTTGGAATGCAACAATGGGAAGCAACCTACAATAATTTTAACAGGTATAACACATTCCAATTTATATAGATCGTGGACATATAGACTGACATTATAGTTAGTTTACCTAGAAGCGGTTTTTTATATGAAATAACTATGCAAGTAATTTAGAAGTTTTTAATTTGAAAATACCAAAAGTTCAGGGACGTTATGCAAAAAGAATTTCTAATTTTACTATAGAAGCAATACAAACATTATATTATCAGAAGTTCTAAATTTATAACACTAACCATGCCCCTTCCATTTTCTAGTCAGACCAGTGCCCTTCGATGACCCCTGCGATAAAACAAGTTTTCACCAGGTCCCTACACAAGTTTTGCCGATGGCATATAACAAACAAGTACACCTCGCATATTTCATACTTGTACAACTTGCACCCCACTTTGAAGGCTGAGTTTGAGGCAATCATAAATTGGCCCCTGATGCCAACTGAATTTGAGACAGCTTGGCACCAGCTAGTTGATAAATACAAGCTTCATGATGATCACATGATTCTGCACATGTGGGCAGACAGGAAGGAATGGATATCGGCTTACTTCAAAGAGGTTTTCTCTGCAAGGATGACTTCGACTCAACGAAGCGAAAGTATGAACTACGTACTCAAGAAAGGATTTGTCAAACAGGACCAAAACCTGCACCGATTTGCTGAGCAAGTAAACAACTGCATATTTTCAAGGAGGCAAGTTGAAAATGCACAGACATTGGCATCAATGGTACGCTATCAATTCAAATTTCTTTTGTCTTTGTAAAAAGAAGTGGTAGATTACAGTTTTCGGGGAGGTACAGAAATAATACAGGGGAGAAGTACAGTTGTTACAGTTTACAGAAGTACAACAACTTCTTGCACTTGATATTTCCACAACCATACTGACATACTTGCTTAAAACATTTTGCAGACAGAACCAAACACAAGAACTTATTACGGTTTTGAGAAGCAGTTCAGTGAGCACTATACAAAAGCCGTATTCACCGAGTTCAGGAGGAAACTTAAAAATAGCACACTCTTCCGCATAAAAACAAGCCAGGATCCTACAGTTGACAAACATAATTATCTTGTGACCTACCATGAGCCAACGGATACGTTCTCATGGTCAAACCATGAGTTCAAAGTTGTTGCGAACACTGAGACCGAGGAATACAGCTGCGAGTGCATGCTGTTTGAGCATACAGGTAAATATAGACAGAGAACACAAATAATTTTTACACGTCCAATTCCAAAATATACAAAAAGTGAATTTACTATTTATGGTTTTTTCATGATGAAAACTAATTGTTTTTTCATGCACAAAAACTACCTGCTCCTAGGTCTGTTCTGCGTGCACATAATTGCAATGCTCGAGCACCTGAGAGTGAAGAGTGTGCCTGATATCTACATCCTAAAGAGGTACACTACGAGAGCGAAGGCAAGGGAAACATTTGACAGGAGAGAGTGCAAGACTGAATCATTTGACGGGTCTTCGTTCCTGCATCAACAAAATGAACTCCTCCAAATAGCTTTGAAAATTGTGAGAACAGGAGGCAAGTCAGACGACCAGCACGTAATAGCGAAAACTAGCCTACTAGAAGTGTTAAACAGGGTTGAAGCAGTGGGTTCATCAACAGCAGCTGATGATGATGATGGTGATGCATGCACTCCACCAGATATAAACCAGTTTGAGCCTGACTTATCAACAGAGATGCCGAGAACATCACATGACGATGATAACATGCCTAGTACTGGATGTAATGCTCAATCTGTAACTAAGGCTATCTTACCTCCACCAATATCAAAAACTAAGGGCAGCAGGTATAAGAACATAGCTGAATCGAGACCATCGGTGTCTCGAAAGAAAATGAAGCTGGAAGAAGCAGTCCTAAAAACAGATGACAAAACTGAAACAGAGAAGAGGAAATGTGGTATGTGCGGCGAGATTGGGTCAGGGCACAATGCGAGGTCGTGTCCAACAAAATTTCCCGAAGATGAAAAGAAAAACCTGAATAAAAAAGTAAAAGTATATGCCAGGGATGCAAGCAAATTGGGTCAGGGCACAACATTCTAAGCTGTCCAGTGATCAAAGCTGCTTTGGAGATAGCAAAGAAAATAAATCAGAAATCTAAGAAGAAGAATAATATGTCCACTACAGAAGATGATGATGATGATGATGATGATGATGATGAAGAAGAAGAAGAAGAAGAAGAATATGAACATGAAGGAGAAGAAGAGGATGATGATGAAGACAATGATATTGATGAAGAGGACACCGAAGAAGAGGAAGAACGAACACCACCTCTCCCACCCAAAAAAAAGCAAGATACAACAACAATAATCAAGCGCCAAAACAAACACCAACAAGGAGTAGCTCTAGATTAAAGAAATGTTGATTAGCTTGTATAATATATTAACTTGTCATATTGCTGCATGGGTTGTATGTTACTCTCAGAACATAGATGATATATACTACAACTACTGTGCTACAGCTACTGTGCCAACCAATTTCAGACTTAAAAATATGCTGATTTGGATGGATGAGTACAATTTACTTGTTATATTGCTGTAAAAAGTTATATGGTAATGTGCTAATGTGAGTCATGACTGATATATAAACAAATACATTGACATTGAAAATTGATCTGGTTCTATAAAACCCATAGATTTAACAAACTTTGCAAGTATATATAAACAAATACATTGACATTGTAAATACATATATATATATATATATACAGACTTTGCAAGTATTATTTTAACAAACAACAAGTTTCAAAGAAGTACAGAATACATAGATAAAGAAGTAGAAACGTAACACTAAGGGAAGTACATATACTATTATGACATCATTATATAATTTTGAAAAATAAAGTACTTTAAAAAATCAAGGTACTACACCAGTGACTATACGCCCCGACTTCACATATAGTAAAAATGTTTCTGTATCATTTCTGTTTGCCTTCCTTTTAGAAACGTATATAAAATGGTGCCTAACTACACCCACCTACCACCCCCCCCACACACACACCCCTAAGATAGGTGGTGAGGCTCTGGTGTGACGGACTCGCCTCCACATGCAATGTCGCGGCACGCCGCGTCATCGCCTGCTACGGCTCGTTCCTACCTCAGCCTCACCGGGTGGGCCTGCGCCTCGCTAGCGCTCGCCGCAGGCCCACCAGCTCGGCCTCGCGCTAACACAGATGGGGGTACAAGTTCACTCGGTACAAGACAGTGTAAGGGGGAGGGGTCGGGAGACCCCCCCCCCTTCCATAACAAGGAAAATATTCTATTATATTTAACAAAATGAATTATTCAGTAAAAAATGCTTGCAGGACAAAAATGATGCTATAAAGAATACATTTTGAGTAAAAAATCTGTGTTGGAAAAGAAGTACAGTAAATACAACTGTAGGAAGTACAAATAAGCAAAAGTGGAAGTACAAGAATATATTTTCAGTAAATTTAAAAATTGATGCCAAATGTTTCAGCATAATTCACACTAAATACACATCATCCGGCAGAGATGTTTTCCATGCTGATAAGGCGACAATATTCCCACAAATAAAGTAGTTCTTCACACAACAGATCATCTAGATTACAAAAAGGACACATTGTCTAGCACATATCCTAGTCACACTACATATTGTGCGTCATCAAATCATTCAGCTGGGAGCTGAGTTAACATCAGCATCAGTTCTTCACCCTGTGTTGACAACGTAGAAGTAGGGGAGAGGCACTGGATTTCCTCTGGAAGGTCCTCAAGAGGCACCTTGTTATCCTCATGGAAAATAACTCTGAACATGTACTCAGCCTTCCAGTCCTTAGAACGGTCCTGCGACAAAAAATAAAAATGTCAGCACAATGAGCGGCAAAAAAACAAATATGAAGAAAATATTTTTTTGCTTCATAAAACAAAAACTGGGTAGTCTGCAGGGACAAACATCGTAGTTCTTGATATGCTCGACACATCCATCCCCATCATACGTGCACGCAAACTTGAGGCAATAGATACCACACTCATTAACTCCCTGTTGAGCAGGCATCAAGTAGTGGGGTTTATCTGCAATCTTGCTCCAACACGGTATATTGTTCTTCTTGCACGCTTATTTGCCATAAACAACTTGCATAACAGCATCAAACCTTTTGCCCTGTAAAAACAGAGGTGAACTCAATCCTTGAAGTGTAAGAAACTGTTTATTAAAATATCAAAATGGAACAAGAAAAAATTATAAACATAAAAGTAAAGAAGCATAAACTCACAATCTCTTTTACACCAGTTTGTGGAACTCGCTCCTTGTTATTTGAGTGCTGCTTCTTGTCGGCCAATTTAATGAATCCAGGACATCAAATGTCTTACGGGATTTGTTCAGAACGTACAGCGAATGGTGGAAAGTAGATGAAGTACCAACAGGTTTACAGTTGGGGAGCAAGATCTGTTTTTAAAAATAACAACCAGATGTGTAAGAAGTAGTTACATATACAGATAAAACAACTGTGTAAACTGCAAAAACAAGCAGAAAAAAGAACATGCTAACACCTAAATGAAAATTTTAACAAACTATACTAACCAAGTCTGCCAACATAAGATTTTGTGAAGGCTTCACCAAATTGTGCAACGACCTAACTGCTTCCTCGAGATCAAATTTTGTGGTGTTCGTCAAATTATCCAGTCCAAGAACATACTGCACATCAATGAAAAAGTGCTTTAAGATCAGAAAATACAGGGTACACATCAAAATACAAAAAGAAAAATAACATACACATGAAAATAAGAGAAACTTGCTAATAGAATCAAAAACATTACCGCAACGAAGTACGAGCTCAAAAGTACACGCTTCCCAGAAGCAAAAACATGACTCACGGTTGCATCAGAATTAAAGCTAGAAATGGCAAAGTCCATCATCTTGCCTTCGATCTGCCCATATTGAGCAAAATTCCTTACGAAATCTTCACCGGTGAAAGTTGTCTCAACCTCAAAACCAGTGTCATCAACACCATGAACGAACCTAGCAAAAGTTGTTCTGCAATTGGCAATGAAGATAAAACAAACTAAATTAACATAAGTTATTAAAATGATTACATCTACAATTTTGAAGAAGCTAATGAAGGCAGTACATGTTTAAGCAATACATGGCAGTACAAAGGTTGAAATTAGGGAAGTACAAAAATACAAAACCAAGAAGTTCAATAATAAAACTTTGAGAAGTACTAGAATCACTATCAGAATTCAGTACAAACTTGTTTAACCAAAAGCAGGGTACTTGCTTTTAAAGCACAAAAAACATGGCAGCAAGAAAAATAAGAAAAAATAGAAAAGAATAAGAATATACTATTGCGAAGCACAAGATTAACTAAACATCTAAATTATTAGCAAAACTAGTAAGATCAAGAAGAACGCATAGTTTATACTTCTGAATTGCATGCTTGCTTAGCATGAAATCCTTCAAAAGCCTATCATTTTGGATATTACTGTACTCGACGGGCCTTAGCTGCTCAACCGGCTGACTCCACTTCTTTGCTTTCTTTGGCGCACGCTCATTGGACAATAAATTCGCAGAGTCGATCCCGGGAGCTTTCTTATTCTTCTTTGCAGGGAAAATTGCCCCCTGCTTACCATGAGCCAGCCTGCCGGACCTTGTGGTTATTATTGGCCTGACAAAGTCATCGGTGTCAGTAGATTCATGTCCAACAACAATTTTCTCGAAATCTGAATCAGACTCTATAGCCGTCTTCTTCTTGCTGACGTTTTGCCAGAACGACGGGCTTCTCTTTCAGAACCTCGACATCTTCTTGGCTACTAATAGTAATAACTTCATGAGAAGGCTTAACCATTTGGGTCTCAAACAGCGAAAAGCTTTCGTCCCCAACATTCATACATTCACCTGCATTAAATTGACAAAGACAGAAATTTAAAATAAAAAAATGAAGTACAAAATATCATGAGAGACGTGAAACCATAAAAGAGAGTGATCTAGCACAAAACTTGCATAACAAAAAGTAGAAAAAAGATGTACAGATAACACTGCTGCTATGATGGCTATATCACAGCTACAAGAAGTACAATAATGATGCAATTGGAAGTGCAGGTAAAAAAATTATATAACAGGCTGATCAGAGCAAAACACAAAACTAGTAAATGCTAACCTGGATGATAGCCGAACAGCTTGTTAAAATCAATATTGAAATGGCCAGACATAGCCCAACTAAAAAGCATGGTCTTCTTCATGTTGGCAATGTCAGCATGTGCAAAGTTCATAAGTTCTTTACCATCCCACGACTGAACAGTCGGCAGCATGAAAAACCCACAAGAACACCTTCATACACAACAAAAGGAAAAAACACTAATGTGAATGAACTGAAAAAAAGTGTTATCCATCTAGCAAAAAGAAGTGTGTGATAAGAAAAAATGTGCGCATGTCTCACCCATCTTCTTGTTTCTCTGTGCTCATATATCTGGTCCCAAAACTATCGATGTTATCAGGTTTTAGATGGATATCCATTTTATTGCTAACAGCCCTCCAGAGAATCTTAACATTCTTCACCATTTTCAGGAAAATGGTCCACCCATCCTGGTCATCCTTGTCGTACAAAGAATCAATGTACTGGAAGCAATGTCTTTTTATGTCTATGCTGATGGTCACCCAGTGACCAATACGAGCTGACTCAGCTGGATACCTTTTGGGAGGAGGAGGATCTAATGTTGGGAACACAATCTGCGAAAACAATATAAAGCACAAGCAAAATAACAAAAAGTCACTAAAAACACAAAAAACAAAACCACACACACAAAGATAACCAAAATTATAATTTACTCACAATATCCTTCTTGTCAATACGCTCGTCTCCGACTCTCTTTGAAAACCATTTAATCACGGGAGCAGATATATCTCCACAATACAACTTAGACTACACAAAAATATTAAATAAAGCAAGCATAAACAAAAGGTACGCTCACAAAAATAAAGTAGCAAGCAAAAAAAGATAGGCAAAAGATTAAAATATAAGAAAAAAACTTACAGTGATCCAGTAGGGCACAACCAACTTTTCAGATTCTTTATACCTCTCTGATAAAATGTAGATCCCAACAGACGCTACTTATGTGCCAAGCATGCCATCAGGGCGAAACGCTCTAGCAATGTCCAATACGGTAGCTTTGCAATAGATATTCTCAAACATAACTTCTCCACTGAAAATTATTATGTATCGAATAATAATCAGAAGGACACAGGTGAAATAACAAAATTATGAAAGCATGAAAAAAGATAGAACAGAGGAAATAAGAATACAAAACATACGCAGTCTTGTCCTTTTCTTCAATAGAAGTAACTGCATTGTAAAACCTTTCAACAGAATGTGGAATCTTAACCTCATCTTGTATCAAATGATCAAAAAAGTCAACACCTGTAGAAAAAGAAGTACATTAAAAGAAGTACATAATATACAGGTAGAGGAAGTACATAAACAAGTTTAGGATAAGTACAGAACCTCATGACATAATGAAAAGTGTAGCTACTGTGGATACACAAGAAGTACATATATAAAGCAGTGCGGAACTAAAACAGTACAGAAACAACTGCAAATGTAGTTCTGAAATCAAGATGTGCTAGTCAGTTGAGCTACTGTAGCTAACAAGAAGTACATAAACAAGTTTAGGAGAAGTACAGAACCTCATGACATAATGAAAAGTGTAGCTACTATAGATACACAAGAAGTATAGATATAAAGCAGTGCCGAACTAAAACAGTACAGAAGCAACTGCAAATGCAGTTCTGAAATCAAGATTTGCTAGTCAGTTGAGCTACTGTAGCTAACAAGAAGTACATCACTAAAAAGCAGTACAAATATACCTTCAACAAGGGGAAAGGCAGTACAAATATACATACACAATGTAAAGCACAGAAGGCATCAGGACACAAAAGCACATCATCGATTACACCGATATAAACATATTACAAGTATCACAAATGTTTCCCGAAACACATATTGTACATTTTTTTTCACAAAAGAAACCCACTTCCCATAAACATACATCGCACACTCAAAGATCACCGCAATAGCAAAAAGGTTTAAAGCTTAGAGATGGGTGTGGACATTATTTGTTCTTGCCTATGTCTTTGCCTGCAGAAGATGGTACAGCTTTAACAAGATCCACACAGCAACAGATGGGATCTCGTGTGCATCCGATACGGGAACAGCTTCGCGCTCAATGCCAGCATCAACAGTAGCGGATGTCTTCTCAAGAGCAGTTGTGACTGTAGTAGAATCACTATGACCGGCGGCAACTTCAACTGGATCTTCATGAGCAGCTTCAGCAACACCAGCTTCTGGTTTCTTCACAACTCCAACATCACCAGTAAGTTGTACATCTGTCTCTTCATGATGATCTTCTCGCGTCGAAACACTAGACGCCACATGATGCTCAGGGGCACAAAATTGAGATAATGTTGGCCCACCAGTACTCACCTAACAAAAACACACAAAATTAAGAAATCATAGCAAAGCAGAAACATACTTATACAATAGATATCTCACCTTATCTACATGAGGAACAGTAGAATCAATATGTTCCCCTTCCCCACCAGCACATGTATGCAATCCGCAAGAAGAACACCAAAGATCTCCACGGAAGTAGGACAATCTCCTTAGAAATCTCCGTGAGATACTTTTGTGCGTGTTTTCTAAAAGGCTTGCAACGACCATCTTGCATGGTCTTGTACATTACAAAACCATCCTTGATTTGGGATAAAGATTTTTGCAAATGATCAAGATTGACAGCCTCAGCATCCAACACAATCCTGTGAGCATCTTCATTAAATGCAAGCTCAGGGGGCAAAACTCGAAAGAGTCTTTGCTTTCAGACGGTCTTTGGTGGTAGGCAGTCAAGTGACAACCGAATCGCCTTTGCTATTGCAGCATCAAGCTCTTGGAAAGTGGAATCAAACAAAGTAACCACACCTTCCGATGAAACACCTGCAACACTACTGCTTCCTGCAAACTTACGGCTACTAGCGTGAACAATTCCTGAGGACAGTTCAAACTTCCTCTTCTTGGGATACACACAATAATTGGTACCAGTCACTTCAACGCTTTCATCAAAATAGATAATATCGCTATGCCTTCCAATCGCAAAAAGAGAGTGCAAAAATGTTATACAACAAAATAATACACTAATAGACAAAAGTTAAATAAAATAAAAAGTATAATAACCTAACAAATATAAAAAATAAGTATAAAGCAGTACTAAATGAACAAGAAGCGCTGAGATGAACACTAAAGCAGTACAAACAATGTATGCAAAGCAGTACAAGCAGATGCAAAACATAATAACTTTGTGTGAGTGTGCTGAGATGAACACTAAAGCAGTACAAACAATACATGCAAAGCAGTACAAATAGATGCATACATAATAATTTGTATAAAAAAGAAGTATAAAGCAGTACTAAATGAACAAGAAGTGCTGAGATGAACACTAAAGCAGTACAAACAATGTATGCAAAGCAGCACGAACAGATGCAAAACATAATAACTTTGTGTGAGTGTGCTGAGATGAACACTAAAGCAGTACAAACAATATATGCAAAGCAGTACGAAATAGATGCATACATAATAATTTGTGTGAGTGGGATGTGGTGACAGTATTTATATATTGTATTTTTGTTAGACAAATATGTGGGGGGAGACCCCCGCCCCCCCAACACCCCCTAACCTCTTACCACAACACCTACCTCCAAACTTCACATAAGATTAATTACTAATTAAGAAAACAGGACAACACCAAAAAGTATAATACTTAGAACTAAAAGGATTGCACTACAAAGGATGGTACTAAAGAACTCACCGGCAACTTGCCAAAGATCCAAGATCTAGGGTCCGGGCCACCTTTCTTCAAAATATCCAGATTGGCAAGTTTCATAAGCTTCCTAGGATCCATGTAGATGGCACGGGGGTACCTCTTATCTTTACGGTTAATGGAGCGGTGGTCCAGACAATCCAAATAAGCTAGAACAGGCGCAATAACACAACCAGGAAGAGCTCTCCAGTCTGCACCTGCTTTCTGCCAGGCTTCAATAGCAACTCTCAGCTCGTCAACAATCAGCTGACAAATCTGCATGTTTTTCAACTTGACAATGTCAAAGTCTTCAACCATTGTCGCCTCCTTCTTCACACACAGAGAATACCCTGGGCAGAAAAACTAGTTGTACAAAATCAGACCAAACACCTTCAGAGCAAGGCCATCCCTAAGAGGATCATCGACAAGCTGCGACAGAATATTCCGAAGCTCATCAGTTTTATATCTTTATTCCTTGGAATCCTAAGCTCATCCTTTAACTTCACCAAAGCAGCACCATAATCCTCTGAAGGCCTTGGAGGAGAGTCGTCACCATTAGGCAGTGCAAAAAGCTTGTCAATGACATTTGCATTGATCTCCAGGACTTTGTTTCCACCAAGATCAAGGATCATGGTCCTAGGATCAATATTATACATCAGAAAACAAGCAAGACGGCGATAAATGTTGGATTTGATCTTGAAGTCTTTGATATGAACAAGATCAGCAGTATGAAGAACATTCAGGTGATGTTTCTTCAACAACGCAACACAAAGAGCAACCTCCCTCAATGGGCACCTAATCGTGGTGTTGAAGCGCTTTTTCACCACCTTTTCAACTTTGTTGCTAGGCTCACCTTCCTCGCCTCTCTTCCTCTTGAAAGGCCTTTCCACAAACTCATACTAAAAAACTTTAAAAAATAACACAAATTAATAAAGATAAAAAATAACTATACACAAAAAATGAAGTTACAAAAAAACTAGACTGAGAAATTTCAATGAAGAGTATAAGAAGTACGGTAACTACACAATTGGTAGTTCAATCATAACATCAAAGGGAAGTATAGAATATATTATGCAAGAAACACTTGACACGAAATAATGAAATAAAAATTCACCTTCCCGATATCATCTCCGTAATCGTAAACCTCTTCAGAAACATAAGGTTCGTCATCGTCGCCTTCTTCATCACCATCATCACCATCATCGGGCTCAAAATCATCATCCTTTGCAAAATGCACAGATTTGCAAGTAGCACGAGGTAGCTTCTTTGTGATACCTCTAGTTTGCTGGCCCTTGGATAAAACCCTCTCCGTACGCTTAACAACATCATTCTTCTTCTTATCAACAGGTGCCTTAGCCTTGGACACAGCCTGGTTAGCTGCCTTCACCTTTTTTGCAACAGCAGGATTAAGATTTGCAGAGCTGCCTCTCTGAATAACTTTTGGACTTTGCCATTTACCATCAACATCAGGTGATTGTCTAGGCAGAACACGCGGGCTTCTGCGTACTGAAGCATCAGGAGGTGACTTTACCTTCCTACAAGTTGTCCTAATCTTTTTTACAGGGACAGGGTTTACAGGACTCGGAGGGCCATCCGAAACACCAGCACTATCGTGAACAACTATATCCGTGCATTGAGATGAAATATCGTGCAATGTCTTTGACCTTTGATTTCGAGCAGCTGCTATTTTCTCCGCCACCCTTAACTTCTCAGCCTCAAGCTGGTCAGCGACATCCTCAGGCTGAGTCACAGCCTCTGTACCATCAACGGACTGTGACTGCGTCTCCAAAAGTTCCAAAGAGCAAATATCATGCTCAGCCCTTCCAACAGGGCTAGAAGGATTGCTGGCAGGCTGACTTTGCCTGTCATTCAATGCCTTAGATCTCCGGTTGTGATCAGGGATGTCCTCAGGCGTATTCGCAGCCTCATCAACCTTATTACCATCTTCTCCATAAAGCTCTAAGCGAATATCATATAGAACATCTGATATATCATTTTCTGATCGGGAAACATAATCTTCTGCAAACAAAATCAAAGAAGACAATGAATAAGTTTCAGACACTGCAACACTGGCAACTGTCTCCGCTGCGCAAAAGGAAATAAATATAATTGATATAATAAACACAACAACAACAGAAGTACTACACCAATGCTAGAAAGCAGTACAACAACACAGAAAACAAAAGATTGGAACAATTGCAACAAGAAGTACAAAGGAAACTACTAAAGCAATACAACAATTCTGCTAGCACTACAATGCAATATGGGAAAAATAAATAGCAATGTATTATCATGAGCAGTGTAAAGCATATGTGTAAAAGAAATACATGTGGCCAATTCTAAAAACCCTAAAATCACAACAGTTATAGAAAATATACAAATAAAACTCACCACACTACAACATAAGGAAAAATTGTGAAATAGATAAGAAGTACACATGTACTACACGAGTGAAGTACAACAACAGCATGGAGGAGCAATACAAAACTACAACTCAGTGAAGTACAGAAAAACATTTCACCAAAAACAAAATATCAAATCAGTGCATGTCATACAAATAGACTTGTTGAAACATCAAACATATATACTACACCCGAGAAATAAATAATCTCACATCCACAACCAAATATATAATAAATAAAAACATTGCCAATCCATGCCAAAACCACACATGAGCAAATCAATACTAGGACCAAAATAAAAAAAATGTACTACATCAACAGAACATCACAATCCCAAGCACAACATTTGCGGGATGAACCTTGCGCCGATTTGGCCATCGGGCTCTTAGGTGGAGACAACATGCCTGCGGATACACCAACCAAATCGATCTGCAGGAAGAATCCTTGCTTCACCAAGTATCAAAACCATACCAAAATCGACCACCACGAAGCTTCCCCTCTGCTGCGGACGAAAACAGCTGCGGGCAAAAGCAGAGCAAAGCATTAGAGACAAAGGGAGAGGCGAAAAAAGAGCAACAAATCGGAACTGCAGCTGCGGCGGCGGCGATACCGAACTCCGCTTCACGAGATCTGTGGTAGAGTCGCAGAGTGCTATACCCAGCAACGCAGCGGACAGGAGTGTGGGGGAGAAAGAGAAAGGAAATGGACTTGGATAAGAGGGAGGGGGGTCGTGCGCGCGGTTGCTCGTAGCAGCAGTTGCCCGGCGGGGGATCGTGCACCGGATTCGTCGCCGAGGAGCACTGGAGAGAGAGAGAGAGAGAGAGAGAGAGAGAGAGAGAGAGAGAGAGAGAGGAGGAGGAGGGGCGTCCACGCGTGAGATAAGAGAAAGGGAGAGAGATTTGGGCCGAGCGGACGGATGGACAGAGTAAATGCCAACTCTCTGTAGTTATGGCCAGCAGTTAAGTTGTCCTCATGACACGATTCGTTTCCGATTTTTTAAAATTAAGACAACCATAGCATTTCGAAAACACATAGGGATAAGACAGTATTCACATAATAAAATTAAAAAATGATACCAAAAAAATTTATAGGAAAACAAATACACATATTCCAAAAACAATATGAAAACAGTTAATTAGAAACAATGCAACACAACAATTTACCCTGGAAATAGCAGCAAGCTAATACGCTAACCTACCTGTGAAAGAAATTTATAGAAGGAAACTACTATGATAAAGTTCTGTTATATAAAAAGAAGTACATCTTCTATCTATCTATCTATTATCTATACTTAAAACGATAGAAAAGTAATGGCAGAGATTAACCGCTCAAAAGTTAAGAAATATTAACGGACTAGATTAACGCAACTCCCCCTGAAAAAAACTGATGTATTGTTACATGCAAATATTATTAGGTGAACGTGCAAAAGGTTTGACACGTCACATAAGAATATGGTCAATATGTTTGTCTAACTCATATGCCTTTTCCAGAAAAAGTCACGTGTAGATATGTGTCTGTCTAAAAAAAATCAAGGTTGAGTCTGACTAGAATTGATGTGCCGATGTATATCTGGACATCCTGAATTCTATACGCTAGAACAGACCACGCACAAGAATTAACCAACCTAGATGTATACAAGTCAGTTACCTGTACATATACGTTTACTAAGGCAAAATATAAGCTGACTGCCGTCAAGAAGACACGCATATGCTACAATTACCATGCCAAAAAAAAAACTACAATCGATGCCGGCATGCATGTATATTATGGTACAAAAGTAGATAGGAGAACTATAAAGGAGTCCATCGTGGGAAAAGAAAAGGAGTTTTTTTTCTTTTTCTTTGAGCATAAAAGGAGTTTATTCTTTGGCACGTATGGAGTACATCCATCGTGGGAAAAGAAAAGCGTTCTTTCTCTGGCACATATGGAGTACAGATGAGTATATCATAGTCACATATAGATTACACGTAGGTGGTGGACTCATAACGTGATCATGAACTCGAACATCAACACGGACGTCAAAGAAATTTGGCTCCGAGCACATGAACTAGTCATCTCCCAATTGAATAGAGGCTTGCCTTCAAACCTTAGAAATATCATCCGATCAAGTATGAAGTATTCACATCTGGAAACAAGCGGAAGGGAGCAAAGGTATAAATATGATAGAGGGAGCTGAAGCAGCCATCCCATGACCGACATGGACATACACGTCGAAGAAGCAGGGGCGGCGGCAGAGACGATGGCGACGATGAGGTAGCCCTACAACCATCTCCTTGAAGCTAGCAATTGAAGCCTGGGATGTCAAAATTTAAATATAGTGTCATGTAAACATATGCACTTACAAATTGATGATTTGGTTGAAAAGCTAATTTCCGTGTGGTCGCTAAAGTCTTCACATAGCATCACCAACCATGGTGACTGCAGCGTGAGGATGTGCAGGACTTAAACGCATCAACACAGACAAGAAACAAATTAGACGCAGGACTTGAATGCATCAACACAGACGAGAAACAGATTTGGCTCCGAGCACAGTAAGACCTGCTGCTCAGTAATGGCCATTTGCAAATAATGAAGCAATAAAATATGTGCATGAAATCATATGTTCTATAAAATTATTGATATCGCAGTGGGATACATAGTATAATATCAAGCAATCAAGTTTTTTAATAATAACAACTCCATCTCGCTATCCAAGTGTAACCAAACCATAATCACGGCGGACCAACTTCAATGTCATAGGACTTGGGGTTTGGAGAATCAAACAAAGTAATATCTATTAACTTGGTTTGATGTACCGATTGAAGGCAGAAAAAATGGTCAAATAGAAGAAAGGAAAGTGACCCAAGTCTACAAACTATAATTGTTACATAGCAATAGTTACTAATGAACCTCGATGAGAATCTCATAGCTTCATGGCTAAAGAGGCCTTGAGAAGAGAAAATAGGCCAGAAAAATGTACATTTATTAAAGCAATGTAACTACATTGAAGTAGCCCTCTATGTATACATCATGATAGTATAAAAACATTACTATAAATGTGCTTTTCTTTCGAAAATATGATATTTAAATTTCAAGTTTGAAATTATCATGATATAATCTAAGGCACATAGTTGTCGAACCAAAATTTTATGGCATGCAGCTAATCAACATTTAGGGTATACTATGTTGGTTTCACGACACAGAAAATAAATACTCAAATGCCAACAAATGGTCGTAAATTTTATGGCATGCAGCTAATCAACATTTAGGGTATACTATGTTGGTTTCACGACACAGAAAATAAATACTCAAATGCCAACAAATGGTCGTATAAAATACAAAAATAGTAAATAATAAATATCTAGCCGCGCAAATGCGCGGGTGAACCCACTAGTTTTCTTTAAACAAGAAGTACAGTGGGGAAAGCATAAAGAAGTACAATATAGGTATACAGGGAAGTATAAGATTATTGCAGAATATTATTAAATACTCGATTGTATAATAGATGGCTTGTGTTTATATATATATATATATATATATATATATATATATATATATATAATAGTGATGCTATTCATCACCCAGGGTGAAGAATAAGTTATTCTTCACCTGAGGTAATCTTATGATCACTTCACAATTAAATTACATTTGGAATTCAAATAGTTACATTCCTATTGATTCACTACGTAAAATTTGGTATAAGAAAATAAAAATGTAAGTCATAAGACAAGAAAATTTGGAGTTTATGTATATTTTACACTATGTTTTTACGTTTGTAATTTTACATAACATAAAATATTGTTTACAGCGATTATATATTTTCTTACGGTCTTTTTTACGTCAGAAATAAGACAAAACTTACGGAACGTAAAATTACAGTTTATTGGTCGTAAAATAGAGGGGGTGGGTGAAGAATAACTATTCCTCACCCAGGGTGACGAATAGTCAATCCCTATTATAGTGATATATAGGGTAACACTATTCTAATCGTGAGTGTAAAATAGATTTTACACCCCCTAGTAATGCTATATATAAAATTTAGTAAAACAGTGTATAAAATATAGTAATTCGGAAAATATATTTTTTATCACCCAAGTTTTTCATTTACTATATTTTTTAAAAATACTATATTTTACATAGTGTGTTACTATATTTTGTATGTACGGTTACTGGGGTGTAGAATAAGCTATTCTACACGCACGCTTAGTTTAGCGTTACTTTTTATGATATGAATTATACAGTTTTACATTTTTGGTTAATGAGTATAACCACTTGGGATATGTAGAATAATCAACATTGTGTTGTTTTTCAATGTTACTCATGGCCTTCTCTCTTGCAGAAGGATGAAATATGAGTGTATTTTACATGTTAAACATATAGCAAAAAATTCTATTATGAACACTTAATTGTTGTGCTTGACCCTAAACTAGGAAATTGACTAAATGAAACCATGAACTTTCTTTCCCGCAAAAATAAAAACTTGTTAAAATGAACCCTAGTTCTGTTGGAAAATTGATTTTGCATTTTTTAATACTTCCAAAAATATGAAATATGTACTTCACGAATGCAAGAGTGTTAATTATGTTATGATAACATAAAATAATCATTAGGAAATACAACTATTTGTGCCACATGCAAAAATGACAAGAGACATTCATTTATCTTTTGTATTTCTTGCATGGAACATATATAAACATGTTGGCTGATCTTTTTCCATGTTCTTGCTTTGTAGCATTCTCCACACATGTCAATCTTTTCATAAGTTGTGAGAGTCTTAGAATATGAAACCATTGTTCAAACCTCTAACCAGTTATCTAGGGTGGTTTTGTATCTTTGGAATTTCAGAAGAAGTTAAAAGATCATGAGCATGTGAGATTCTATGTACGGATAAAAACCCACCAAAATGAATTGACTTGTCCCTATATATTTTTGCACACGTCACGGATAATCATATTTTCCTAAAATTGTTTATATGTTCACTACAAGAAATATGTCAACTTGTGACCACCACCATTGGTCACTGAAAGGTCATAGTTTTTCATTTGCGACCTTTTTATGACCAAAAACAGAAGGTCAAAAGCTGGCAGTCGTAAACTGAAATTAGTGACCTTCTTTGCGATATGTGAAAGGTCGTTGGTTCGACGACCAAATTTTTGGTTACAAGCAACCTCCCCAGACCACGTAGGCATCCAGCATGGCAAGCTGATGTGGCACAAGAATCAGCCCGGTCCGATTCAGTGTTTTACGTGGGTCGAGCCCAACAATTCAGCCTATTTGTGTTTTTTCTCATATTAATTTTCATCGGGTAGATGGGCCAAGCCCAACATTTCAGCCTCGTTATTTTTGGGCCTAGGCCTTTTTATTTTCTTGGCCTTCACCTTTTCACAATTGATTTTTAAGCGATTTTGTTCATTTTCCTGAACTGTTTGATTTGTGGCCTTTTTAGGGCCCAAATAGTATTTGTTTCATTTCTGATGTATCAGCAATTAATGATCTGATCCTCAAAAATACAATAAATAATCAACATTCCCAATATTTCAATCACACAAATTTTCACAAATGACGACCAAAATGAGTATATTATATATATTACAATCATGCAATAGTTCACATCATCCAGGAATTTAGAACACCCAGGAACATCTCTAAAGTAAACACCCAGGAACACCCAGGAACATAAAACACCCTGGAAGATAAAACTAGCTACAAAGATGAAGTGTTCCCTTCTTCGAACTTCTTCGGCCTAGAGCTCCTGTAGAAGAGAGGAAATTATGTTATCATGGCTGCCAATGAAAGCAATACCTTCCAACAAAGAACAACTAGGAAAAGAATAATTAACAGATACACAAGCAGCTAGGAGCATGGATAACAGTATGGATAACAATAGTATACTGTTGCTGAGGCATTAGTATGGATAACAGAATAATGAAGTATGGTTAACAATAGCAACACTAGTATACTGTTGCTGAGGCATTAGTATAATGAACAGAACTTTCTGAAGTATACTGCTGCTGCTGAAGTATACAGTTGCTGCTGCTGAGTTTGCATCAGTTTGCATCAGTTTACAAATCTTATAGAATAATTTTTTTATGCCAGGAATGCATCAGTTTGTACAATACTAGAAAGGGCGAATAAAACATGTTAACCTGCTGTTGTTCTACACTTCAACATGGATAATAAATCTAACAGCGATGGTTGGCGTCATCCTTGCGTTGGCTAGTTAAAACTAAGAGCAGCAGAGCAGATATGTGTATTACGTAGACAAACAGGGGTGCTCCTGTTGGGTTGCAACATGAAAGAGCCAGGTTTATTACAGCTAAAAAATACTTAGCGGCCACAACAAATTACTATCAAAGGAATGGCAACGAATCTAAGGGTTTATTTTTGGCAAAATATCCAAGGTTGAGAAATGCAAACATGCAAAAAACACCGATCTACTATAGTTGTTTAACCATCACCACACTAACGAACATGTGTTCAAGAGAGCCGTTTGATCCAAAGAATTGAAGACAAATAAAAGAAAGAGAAATGTTTCAATTCTATTCAAAAGTATAGTCCAAGCACAACATCATCATCGTCACAGAAATTCCCTAAATAGTCAGCTATCCACAAAAACATAGTGACCCACATCACGAATGAGCTACTGTGAGCATGCAAGGACCAGATACTATGCAGAGCTACTAAGAAAATGGGATCGGGCAGAAGGGCAAAGAGAGGGAGGTGGCTACCTTCTCCACATGGGAACTTCCTGGTGGTGATGTTGAGCAGCATCCTGACGGGGCCCTTGACCTTGAGCTGCTTCTCCTTGGCGCCCTTCACCAAATTCGAGGTCACTGTTCAACACACGCAAGCACAAACGCATCAGATCAGAGACGCACAAATCCAGCCTCATCCAACCAAGCACTAACAAACAACATGAATGACACTAACATAAGCCATACAATAGTCTTGGAAGTGTGCAGTGAATTTGCAGAGGAGTACGTATGTACAACACAGTAGAAACCTCAAGAATCATTGTGTGGAATACAATGAGGAATATTTATTGGGTCAAGGATGGGTCAGGTGCCCTTGATCACGCATTTGTGGCAGCCCACGCTGTTGATGCAGTAGTTGCTCACACTACCCAAGAACATCCTGTTCAACCAAAGGAACCGGATCAGCTTGTTTCTTTCATACACGAAAGGTGACGCCTATCATACAAGCAGGCAGGCAACTGTCCTAGAAACTTCATGATATAAATAGATTACAAGATGAACTCCCCAAAAAAAATCGCAAAATGAACTGATCTAGAAGGTTACTACAGTGCTACTACATGGCTGCACTAAAGAATGTGAAGATGCAGTTCTAGATACGTAGGATTTGAATCAATTTTGGTTGTACAAAATTGAGTTCTTCACTGTGACCGTGAGAGATTTCCATGAAGCAATGCAAGTCGGTTTTCAGTAGCTACTACTAAGACAGACAGACTGAATAGTTATATCCGCGGCATTCAGTTCTATGGAAAGAAAAATGCTATGCCAAGGCGCAAATGCGCTACAGATCAAGAGAAATTTATCTATAAACATGCAGCCTCATGTCTACATCAGCAGATGTAAGACATACTACACACTGTATCAGATTCATACGCAAAATGATGCTTATATAGTAGCACATTTCTTTGATAACCCAGTTTTGCCCAAATATTATAGTGTCTCAGTAAACACGGATGATATCTGTAGTCGAATTTGGAATGAACGAATTTAACTACAGTCTACAAATGTTACGATAGAGTCGGCGGCGAGCGCGCCGATGGCTGTGTGGGGATGGTGTAGCGAGGTGGCCGGCGAGCGCACTGATTGAAGCTGTCTAGAATCACTTTCAGCTATCATGCATGCCTAGAAGATAACAATACATGCGTGTTCATCATCTATGCAACAACCCACTCTCAGAAGCTGACTTTGAACGCGGCGACGGAGCCCGTCTTGGGCCTGTTGAACCCCCCTGCCTTTCGCGCGCACCCTCTCTTGTATCTGCAAAGCAAGCACACAAAGCTCTACGATTTCAGCACAGCAGACGCACTTCACTTTGAGGCCCCAAGAATCAAGACCCCGGTAATTTATTATTACAGAAAAATGCACCATCTGCTTCATGAGCTCCGGGTTGCCGATGCTGTCGCCAAGGATGGCGCGCATCTCCTCGTCGTCCCTGCAGGCGTTCTCCAGGACCCTAAACCACCACAGCAACAACAAGTGAGCTAGGTAGTTAACTGAGTAGAGGGTTCATACATTCATTTCAACACACACACACAGTGCATACATACACAGTACATACATACAATAGCAAAGCAGAGGGATTCAGGAAGGAGACGACGGGGGGAGAAGGCCGACGGACCTGGCCCAGTCGGGGTAGGTGTGATCGCGGTCGTACTCGCAGCGATGGCGCTCCTCCCGCATCGTGGCCAGCCGCCGGTCCCTGGCCGACGTGCCGGACGCCGCCGACGCCGCACCGTCGCCCTCCCACCGACGCCATCAGTCGGATCTGGATGGGGATGGCTGTGTGGCTGTGGTGTAGCGAGCAGAGGTGGCGGCGGCGATGGGGAAAAGGGACCGGGAGCGGCAGCGGTGAAGGGGGATCCGACGGGTTGCGGCACAGGTTGAGGTACGGGTGTAGGGTTGGAGAAGGGAGGTGGCTTGGGGTGGCGATGCGGTGGGGAAGGGAGGGGGTTGGGGTGGCGATGCGGCGAGGAAGCGCGCGGAGAGGCCATGGATGCAGGGAGGTCACCGCGGCAGGTGGGATCGGGGGAGGTTGGATTGGATCGAATCATGGGAGCCGGCCCCCGCAGCGACAACCCGCAGGAACAGCACACGGCGACAACCCAGCCCCTGCACGGCGGCGAGGTTGGTCGAGGACGAGGGAGACGAGGGGAGAGTGAGGGCGGTGGCGGAGGTGGGTGGCGGCGACGAGGGGGGTGAGGGGGGTCTGCATCGGGGTAGAGGGGAGAGGATCTGAGGGGGGAGGGAGAGAAAGAAAGAAAGAATGGAGGCGGGGGTGGGTGGGTGAAAATGTCCATGAGGACAGACCTAGGGTTTCGGCTCGGGTGGGTTTGGGCCGTTGGATCCGGAAGCATCCGACGGTGGTTGATGCGTGATCCGCGTGATATGCTCATGGTCCAATCAGAACGCAGCAAATCATTTGATGACCTTATGACCATATAAATTGGTCATGATTGACTCAAGATAAAAAAATTCATTTCATTTTTCAGTGCTCAAAACGAGTTTTTTTTGTGAAAGTCCTATCAAATATTTGTTCAAATAATATCATATTTTGCAAAATTTGCATCGTGGATTTGCAAACAATATTGACAAAGGGAGTTTTTATTTCCTTTGCACGAAAAATCAATTTTCCATTTTTTGAGTGCCCAAAATGAGTTTTCTTGTGAAGTACCTATAATATATTTTTTGCAATCAATGTTCTAAAATATTAGGACATATTTAATGCACAATTTACCAAATGGTTAGGTGTCAAAAGTTTTTTTTCACCTCTGGTGAAAAAGACAAATTTCGGCCGATTCAGCTGGAAACGGGTCAAATTTTAACTGCAGTTGCCTTATAGTTTGCTCTTTATTTTTTACAAAAATCATTTCTAGGTACATAAGAATCTATTTAATCAGAGAAACACCAAAAAAATTCCAAGATTCAACCACTAGCTAGGAACGGTCGTTCCCGCCGTTTTGACCGCATTTTGAAACGGGCATGAAAAATAAAAAAAATAAAAAAAAGGAAAACCTTCGCATTGTGTCATTATATGTGACCAAGTTTCCAGAAAAAATAATAAACTTGCAATACGGTAATTATTTTAAAAAAATGTTCTCAGAAATGAGCTATCATGCATGAAGATGCATGGATTTCAAGCCAAATGATCAATCTCATGGCCACATTCATGGCATAGTTTGTTCAAATGATCTCATATCGTGCACAAGGGTGCATCTTGGAATTCCAAACAATGTTGCCTAAGGGAGTTTTCATTTTCTTTGCACGGAAAATTCATTTTTCATTTTTCGAGTGCTCGAAATGAGATTTTTTTTGTGAAGGGCCTACCATATATTTGTTGCAAAATTGTACCAAATCAATTTTCAAAAATACTAGGACATATTGAATGCACAATTGACCAAATGGTTGTGTTTAAAAAGTTTTGATCCACCACTGGTGAAAAAGACAAATTCCTGCCGATTCAGTAGGAATCGGGTCAAATTTGAACTGTAGCTACCTCGTAGTTTGCTCTTTATTTTTTCCAAAAATCATTTCTAGGTACATAAGTATCTATTTAATCAGAGAAACACCAAAAAAAATCCAAGATTCAACAACTAGCTTGGAACGGTCATTCCCGCCGTTTTGACCGCATTTTGAAACGGGCATAAAAATTTCAAAAAAATCAAAAAGTTGGGAAACCTTCGCATTGTGTCATTATATGTGGCCAAGTTCCCAGGAAAAATAAGAAACTTGTAATACGGCAAATATTTAAAAAAATTATTCTCAGAAACGAGCTATCACGTGTGGAGATCAATGGCTATCAAGCCAAATGATCAATCTTATGGCCGCATTCATGGCATAGTTTGTTCAAATGATCTCATATCGTGCACAAGGGTGAATATTGGAATTCCAAACAATGTTGCCTAAGGGAGTTTTCATTTTCTTTGCACGGAAAATTCATTTTCCATTTTTCGAGTGCCCGAAATTAGGTTTTTTGTGAAGGACCTCCCAAATAATTGTTGCAAAATTGGACCGAATCATTTTTCTAAAATACTAGGACATATTTAATGCACAATTGGCCAAATGGTTGGGTGTAAAAACTTTTGATCCACGTCTCGTAAAAAAGACAAATTTCCGTCAATTCAATCGGAAGCGGGTCAAATTTGAACTGTAGCTGCCTTATAGTTTGCTATTTATTGTTTCTAAAAATCATTTATAGGTACATAAGTATCTATTTAATCAGATAAACACCAAAAAAATTCCAAGATTCAAACATTAGCTAGGAACGGTCATTCCCGCCGTTTTGACCGCATTTTGAAACGGGCATAAAAAATTCAAAAAAATCAAAAATTGTGAAACCTTCGCATTGTACCATTATATGTGGCCAAGTTCCCAGAAAAAATAATAAACTTGTAATACGGCAATTCTTTTTAAAAAAGTGTTTTCAGAAATGAGCTATCATGCGTGAAGATTCATGGCTATCAAGCCAAATGATCAATCTTATGGCCACATTCATGGCATAGTTTGTTCAAATGACCTCATATCGTGCACAAGGGTGCATCTTGGAATGACAAACAATGTTGCCTAAGGAAGTTTTCATTTTCTTTGCACGAAAAATCCATTTTTCTGAGTGCCCAAATGAGTTTTTTTGTGAAGGACCTACCATATATTTGTTGCAAAATTGGACCTAATCAATTTTATAAAATACTAGGCCATATATAATGCACAATTGACAAAATGGTTGGGTTTAAAAAGTTTTGATCAACCTCTGGTGAAAAGGACAAATTCCCGCCGATTCAGCAGGAAGCGGGTCAAATTTGAACTGCAGGTGCCTCATAGTTTGCTATTTATTTTTTTCAAAAATCATTTCTAGTTACATAAGTACCTATTTAATCATAAATACATGGTTTGGTGGCGATACGTCGAGGTTTGGATGGTGGCCGAGGGCTCCAACTCTAGAGTGCATAAACTAGCATGCCCGCCGCGTGGTCACCGCGTGACCGTGGCGTTGCCATGTGTTCTGGGCGGCCTAGGCATGTCTAGTGGATTGGGCACTCCCCAGGTAGGTGCTAGGAAGAAAACTACAACATAAGATTCTCACGAGGAGACTGGTCGATGCTCAAGCATGAATAAGCAGCCAAGTGTTTGATTAGCGGTACGGGAAATGCACATGGCTAATGTGCGTGAGCTTTGGCTGAGGATGATCAGTTACTAAGAAGACCGTCTTCACAAATTTTTAGCTCAAAAGGAGGACCCTAGGTGGTACTTGCTTTGCAAAGTACCACACTGGACATAAATACGAATGTTGAAGCTGGGCTCAAAATAATGAATGGATTGAGCTGGAATTTGGTGGAGGGTGGTTATTTGGGCATAGGAAAGCACTGTAGAAAATGGATACCATTTGGACATGCCAAAGTGGTACTTTCTTCACAAAGTGTTTTTCTGAACAGAATAGGAAAATGAATATTTTTGAATTATTTTTGAACTAGGCAAGGAATGTTTTTTACATATTTGATGAAGATATGACCCAAAGAATTTATGAGATTTTTTTGGTAATCTTGGGAATGACAGAAATATAGGTTGCTTCACAACCTAGGGCAAAAACTGCCACATGGACATGACACATAGGCAAAACTGATGAGATGGCGCCTAGTCATCGCAACCCACCATAATTTACAACGCTATGACCATCTATATTGGTCGTTAACAACTAGAAATAAGGCATCGGACTAGCACTGTTTGCTTTATGACCATTTCGTGTAAGGAAATTACGACCTTTCTGACCAAAATGGTCGCAATGGTTTAGGATTTGGAGCCCCCCGACAGCTTTTGACCAATTAGTCTCAAATGGTCATAGATCTATGACCAATTCTTCCAGGGTCACTGACAGAAGGTCACTAGTTGACATATTTCTTGTAGTGGTTATATTGCGCGTTGTTTTTTATTTTATGGGACACATATGATCTTGGTTGCTCTTGATATTTATCATGTTTTTACCATTATAACATTCACTCTTAAACTGTTTCATATATGTTCAGGAAATAATAGAATATTTAACCACTATCAAAACCTTAAACTTGTAAATTTGGTTGGTTCATCCATATTTGAAGTTTACAAAAAAAAAAGGTGCTATAGACTTCGAGCTTATGAAAAGTTCAAGCAAAAAGACGTCAATTTGCCTTTTGAATTGAAAAAAGGTGAAGAGGAATTTATATTTCTAGACTGTAATTAGCATTTCTTGCACCTATGCCTTCTTCTTCATTTTTTGCAAACATGGAAATAGAAATAACTACCACTATTGAAAACAAGGTTACTAGGGTTAAACTGGACCTATGAGTATAATTCATGATTTTAAGTAGATATTTTTGTAATAATAGAATGTGGACACAAATATCCTTACAGTGAGCTATCCCTAGTAGTTAATTTAACGTATTGCATTTGAGATGGGAATTGACACATGTTTGGTCATTTAGTTCAAGGGATGCCACCATTTTTTTGGTGGTAGTGCTCTACGGTTGTACATAAAATCCATAATCATGTTGTTTTTTATCTCTACTACTATTAAACAAGAAATCATATTCATCGCTAAACACACTCAGCCTAACCTACACGTAATAACCCCGATCAATTACAACCTCACGATCTTAGTCATTTAATTTCATCTAGCCATGTAGATTACGCTAACCGTTAGCCAAGAGTGCGTTTACCAATTTACGTTGGCGGACGATTACTCTGCCAAACCCACGTCCTCCCACGCCCGCACATGTAGGCAAAAAGGGCAATCACAAAAGGAAACGACACGTTTCCTGCTGATGGGCGCGAGGGCCGCGGAAAATGCGAAGACCACCAAATCTTGTGTGACGCATCTGAGAGAAGGCGGCGAGAGCAGGCCGCCGCCCCGGTCGATCCACTTCTGACGGCCGCGAGAGCAGCCACCGTCGTCGCCGCTCCTCCGACGGAGGCGAGAGCAGGACACCTCCCGCGCCGCTTCTCCTCTGCTGGCCCATGTAGGCCGCCGATCCTCTTACGAGGGACGCGAGCGTAGGCCGACGCCCCCGCCGATCCCTTTCTAATGGACACAAGAGCAGGCCGCGGTTCCCGCCGCTCCTCCTCCAACGGATGCGAGAACAGGCGGTCGCCCCGCCGCTCCACCCCTGCTACCCCAAGTACATCGCCGCCGAACAGACAACTCCTCTGCACCCACGAATACACTACTAATTAAGGTGGCTTAGTGCTCTGCAGGTCGATTGTTTTGTAGGATTTGAATTCATGTTATTTTTTAATGGTTTCTTAGCACCCTATTTTGGAGGAAATTTCTGCCAATTTCTGATTGAATTCTTGTGGTTCTCGCAGCGTCACCGGAACAGGAGAGCGCAGCGGAAGGAGCATCACACACGTGGTTGTGGCGGCTGCGAAGGACGAAAAAGAGATGGATGGGTTCTCGCCAAGTTTCTGCGACTCACGGTGTATCCAACTCTGTAGAATAACTAGAAGATGAGTTACCACGACTTCTACATCAAAGGTTGGATCTTTAGCAGTTTGTTGTTGGGTGTGCCAACTTACTAATTTGATTTGATAAGTCAACCTGAGGAACTGCCGATTGGGTGTGAATGAAGTTGTTATTATGATTTTGTTCGTGTGCGCTAATGATAGATCTCTAAACTTGCATTTCTCTACTTTGTTTGTCTGTGAGAGCTGCTGCGTTGGATAAGGCCGACATGCACCAATGTAAACTTTAGATGAAGCTTACAGCACCGTGAGGGATAACCTTGATTTCTGCATGAGTAATGTACCTGTAATGTTTTATGCCGTGTTCCTGGACTACCAGCATTTCAGAATGATAAACATTAATGCATTATGCATCAAAGTTTTCTCTGTATGATAATTGGTATGGTTGTTGCTTGACAAATGATTAAAAGGCGTAAATTGATTAGATAACATGTCATGTGTTCGAATTTGTGAATCATATAGTTCACATAAATATTTTTAAGCTGGACTAGATTGATTTTTAAGTTTGCCACTAACCGCACCTGCACATGTACATGCCAAATTTGTAGCATTTTACCTTAAGGAATCAGATAAAAAGAAGTAGATGTAATAAAATTAATTTTCGTAACATGTATGACTTCCAAATTTATATATTGGAGCTCACTGTCAGTTCAAATACCTCTCCTTCGATGTTATTGGTGATTCCAGTTGAATTGAATGTTGAGAATTGCTTTGCAGCCTGTGTCAACACTTACATTATTTGTGAAGAAGAATAAATTTAATCGAAGATGCTTCTATTTATTCTATAATGATGTAATCATGTAACTCGTATGCTTTCTCTTGTCAACAAGCAAGGTACTTCCTTCAGCAACTACTTTCGAGGTCTGATACTGCCATTTCATGGTACACTTTGCTTTTGAAAATTATCAAAGGAAACCAATGCAGAAAAAAATGCCCATGAAATGATGCTAGAAATGCACGAAATCTGTCACCGTGATCTTAAAGATGATGAGAGTCCAACATCCCGGTGAAAATTTGTAACTGGTTACTCAAAAGTGATAATACTTAAGTTATGTATATCATGGATTGCTAGAATTGATCTTTCCCTTTTCTGCTCTTCAATTCATATGTCATATTCAGCTATCTAGCTCTTGCTTTCCATACACTTCTTTAGCAGAACATCATCATATATTTTCTTCTTAAAAAAGCAACTTTAAATGGAAAATGAGTAAAGAAATTGACTATTATCACAGCCAATAGCTTTATTTGTTTTGCTCTTCCGAACTGGAATACCCTTAATGCTAATAATTTATTAATTTCAGTTAGATGACACCTTAACCCGTAAGTCATGTTTCTTGCAGTGTATTTTTTTTACACTTCCCTAAAATTAATCATATAAATCTAGAATAGTTGCTTCTTTAAATTAAAGTAGTCTGCTTATGAGAGAGATAAAACAATCCAGTTCTATGACCATGAATAATCTCGGAAATTTCAAATTATTTGATGGAAAATTCTACACACTTGAAAAGTAAGTTGGGTATTTTTGAAAAGGATGATTCTCTGGCATGCATTTTCTAAGTTGTCATACTCTGCCTTCACTTGCACAATAACACTGCTCAAAGATGTACTATGCCTTGACATGCACAATAACATTGCCTTGATGTACTATTTGGAAGGTTATGCAAAATTACATTTGCTCGGAGAATAATTTTAATTTCCTTATTAACATCAATATTTAGTGGCACAGTATGCCTCACTCCAGGAATAATGTACCATTGCGATTGCTTCTAATTGAATTTTATATTTAATCATTTTTCTTGAAAGCGCATTGAACACCCATATATCTTTCTTGAACTGTTCGGTATCACTGGACTTTGACAAATACATTTCTGATCTGGTGGTTTGACTATCGTTCTTTGGTAATTTACATATTGTTACATGTATATACCAGTTGTAAAATGCACCTAATTGTAGCCTTGGCACTCTGCTCGCCTGTTTGGTCATGCCTGGATCAATATTGTGAGCATCCCAACATGGCGTGGCTTTGCATGCCAAGGGCGGTGCATGGTTGGACAGGGTACAGGTTCTTGCCAGTGACGCAAGGATGAAGGTCAGTGTAAAGGTGTTGGTTCTAGTTGTCGTGGTGATGGCGCATCACTGATGTGGTTGAGTACAGTTTGTAGCCAGCTAAGGGGAGAAACGAGAAGAGTTGGTGCAGCTGAAGCCGAACAAGTATTACTGGAGCTACCTCCACATTACCTGGAGCCTAAATTAGAGGACCTGTTCATTCATTGTTTTCTTGATTTTGTAACTGTTCAACAAGTTTTCTAGATTATCATTTTATGGTACATGTTTTTCCATTTTTTGTCCTTTAACACGAGTTGCGTTGCATTGTGTAATGAGTATACCTATTATTATTTATGTGATCAGTGGAATTTTCACAATACTATGTATATGATATAAACAATGGATGGAAATTAATTTTAGTTCACACAATATTTAAAGTTATGGCTAAACTGTACAACATCCAATATAGTTTATAAATTTGTCTAACTGTTATCATTTATATTAGTCAAGACGTGCGTTGCATGTGCACACTTACTAGTAACAAGGAATTTCCAAACTTTTTGCAGGCCAAATGTCAGGGCAACACTTGAAGGCATGCAACATCAAAGCTCGCGCGTAACTTATTAGGGGATTCATGTCCAAACATTCTTTTTGAATGCTGGGTGGGGGGAGGGATTAACCCTAATCATGTAGGGCGGCTCATATGACTATTGTACTGATCTATAAAGCGAATAGAATACATTTTGATTATTGCCCTGAACGCGTAGTCCGTGGGATGGAGTATTGACAACTCATCTTGGAGCGGCGAGGATCAATGTCGGTGAAGATGGAAATAAATTTCCGCAGCAGAGTACCGGATTGGAGTTGAAAAGGAACATCGCTTGTAACGCCAAGAGGCAGTGTCGGAAAAATGCTCGATAATTATGACGGGGCCAGGGGTATATAAAAGCCTCCGTGCCAGACGGGGTATCAACGGTGTGTAGGTGCCCTTGGCCTGTTGGCGTCTACATGGGCCTGCTTGGAGCTATGTCCCCTCTAGCCCTCTTCTATGGCTACATGGTTCATTCCTTTAGGCCTCTTGACATCCTCTGAATTTTTGCATAATATTTTGGGGTCCGATGATATATATTTTTTGAAATAAAACAGTAGAAAACATGAATTGACACCAAACACTAAATCAATAGGTTATTTGTTGAAAAACCTTCAGAAATAGTATTGCACACTCGAAGGATATGGGGGAGCGACTACCCACCTGAATATGTATGTCCCAACATAGATGACAATTTAGCAATAAAATTCATTACACACGAGTACTTTTTTAAAAACCGGGTTACACATGAATTCTCAATGCGTGTTAACAGCCTACCACCTTTTAATATTTCTCTTTTAGTTTCTAGACATTGTTGAACTTTGCAATAATTAATTGCGTGTACCTCAGGGCGCAAAGGTCAGGAGTGTTGAAATATATTATCCGTTTCTTCATTAGTTCATACTTTTGTATGAATAGACTGGAGCATGAATTCGATATAGTAACGAAGCCAAAAGGTCTCAAGTTTAATACTCTGCCAACACAATGTTAAAAAAGATTTTGCAGCCTACCTCGATCTGATGTTTAAGTACTAAAAATTCTAGAGGTGTAGATATTTTTTTTGTTTATTGGTTTCTTATTTTCCCTGACGGTTTCGATTGTCAGGGATATACAATTTTCCTGGTTTGCCAAACCTGACACTTACATAACCCTGTCGTGCCAAAACCGACAGGAAAATAAGGAAACCCGACAGGAATAATGTCCCTGTCGGCTGGCTGACAGGCATATTTTATTTTCCCTGTCAAGCTATGGCTGGCGGCTAACCCTGACGGCCGGCCGACAGGAAATACTATTCCTGTCGGTATACTCTATTTTCCTGTCGGTTTTTGGCTCACAGAAAAATTCTAGTTTTTGGTAGTGAGTGTTGACATATATTGTCTGTCTTTTTCCATCGTTTTAACTTACTGGAGAATGAATTTAATAGGAAGGTGTTCTTCCATCCCGTAACTAACATTC
Organism: Aegilops bicornis; assembly: GCA_021605145.1. NCBI lineage: Eukaryota > Viridiplantae > Streptophyta > Magnoliopsida > Poales > Poaceae > Aegilops > Aegilops bicornis. Next base: position 776,593,254 of record CM038675.1, read on the forward strand.
GAGATGGGACTAGAATGGGGATCAGTAGTTATGACGGGAATCGTACCATGAGGATCGTTGCCATTGAACTGTTGCTGCTGAAACGGTCCACATGGAAGTATGCATGCGTAAGTAAGCAAAGCGTGTCCATACGCACATCTGTATGGTGCACATATATCTTACGTTTGAGTGGTTGTGTCTTGTCTCGTTCGTTGGAACGGTCTCAAGACTCGATGCTAAGTATACAATTCAAAGATTTTGCTTGCTTCCGTATGCGTACGTGCATGCGACATCAAATTCAAACGGTCGTTCCTAGGGCGACAGGTGTACGTACTGCATGCACGTAGCACGTCAAATATATTCGATGTGTTTCCAGTGGACACGCTATGCGGCTAGCTATTCCATTCCCAGGTCTATCTATCTACTATTCATCATCCATGACCATCACAATCGATGAGACTGGCTAACTTGACGAGCTATATATGTACTGGTCTTGATAACTTTTGTGCATAAGAAGACTATTAATCTAATCAAGTGGAGTGTTCGAGATTAAAGTCAATGCACGGTGTTTTGACTATCAAGCACCATGGTAGCAATATTTGCAGTCATGCTCGTGGTAACCAAAGACGGTGCCGACTTCTTTAACTACCATGGTAGCAATATTCTGAGTTCTCAATTAATTTACTTAATCTCTCCTGAGCTCATTTTGTACATGTGACTGAAAATTAGCTGTGATCTTTATATGGTTTAATTGAGAACTTATATATTTTGTGGCGAACTCGTATATGTTTAACAACTTATCTTTTGCTTTTCAGATATTTATGGATATCTGCGGATGTACTATTTCACTTCAGAAGAATTTGAGCAAATTGGACATAAACCAGTTAAGCGAGGCTGCTTTTGTTAGAGCGGGAATCAAACCATGTGACTTTTATTTCACTTATGCTGGAAAATTTTTGGAGCCAAACCGTCCACTTTCATGCTATCAAATTCCAAGAGATTCAACAATCAAACTGAACACTCGTCTGCGAGGTGGCTGGTACGTGTTAAACTGAAATCCTAATTATCCATTCACCTTTCGTGATAAATGTGCCATGCTAGATCACATTTTAAACATTTTTGAGGCAGTTCTAGGCTTCTATTATGGCTTAACTAGTTTTATTTTTTGCAATACTTTTGGTTTCTTGTGTACTTGAAAAGCATTGATTTTGTTTGTTTTCCAGTGCTGGTTACGAAACATGGGATGACATAATCAGAGCTCAGCAACTCGACGAGACGGTGTCATTGCCACCAGGGAACTTAGTTCTCCCACGCCCGGGCCGCTCGGCCATGCAAGTTACAGTGCTGGTGAAGTTCTTGGCAGAGCATATGCAATTTCAAGCTAGGAAAGTGCTGATTCAGCTGTGCAGAAAACATTATAGTGGGACTTCCTACGGAGGTAACATCACTTCTAAGAATATCCTCTTTGACCCCGATGGGAATGTTCACATTGATTCTTCCCCAGAAACATTTAGTGAACATTCTGCTAAATCAGACTATGCTGCAATTGGCACAATACTTGAGGATTCTTTCAAAGATCACGTCAAAAATTGCTACCCGATGCATTTCCAACAATTGGTTTACTTCCTAAGATATGGTCCTGTTGTGGACTACCAAAGTGAGTCCGCCATTGCATTGGTGACGAATCACCCGTGTTGTTGTCTCATTTTGAGAGGACACATATCAGTGAAGGTTTGGTTCAGCTGATTGATCGACTTGATCCAGCCGTCCTGGCCTTCTTGCTAGCTAATCTTGATCAGATTGTGTGGGGGCATATTGTGAAGAAAATTCCAGCAATGAAGCATACTTATCTTTTCCATTCGTGGCGCAATAGAGCTGGGAAGCTTTGTGTTCCGTATGTGGACAATGGGGTTAGCTTTCTGAGGTTCTCCAACAACTTTTTCAAACATCATAAGGTAAGGTTCGTGTTTAATTATCTTCCTCTCTGTGTACAGTACATACAGTCTGCCTTGTATATATTTTTATGGCACCTAAGTATGATACAAACTAGTTTTGATTGATGCAGTGGGCCTCTATAGAGGAGCTTGATGCGGCCTTCTCGCTGGTGATGGAGACTAGAAATTTCATACCTCGATTCCTGTTTACCATTCTTGTGACTTTGAAAAACTCAAAGAATCAATATCCTGCACTGATACAGTCCTTTATTGACCAAGTGGTTAGGATGTGAGTTACTATGAACTTGGTGGTTTATACTAATTTTGTGTAAGCAATCTTGGAAGTTGACTGATGCATGTACCTCGTACCATTGATTATTTGCAGGCTAGGGAACAACGTGATTGACATCAAGAGTCGTCGGTGACCTGGGAACGAAAGCTGTTTGACTGCTGTCAGACAAAGTGCTGTTAAGATTGTCTGTCTAATCATGAGTCGTGTAATGCCTGTCTGTCTTGTAACCCTGGTCGAGTGTGCCTAACATGAAGTGAAGAAGTAGAAATAATTTGTACTACTTGAGATATTCTGATGGCCAAAGAGTTCTTATCTCAACTCTTGCACGTAAATTTGATCATGAAGTTGTTTGCTTTTTATAAGTAGCCTGATACAAGAGTCTTGCTGGACGAGTTGTTAGATATAAGTAGCCTGATACACAAACTCCAGGATTCTTCAGTTGTTATATCAGCCACGATCGAGTTTGTTTGTTTGTTTGTTTTTTATTATGTTATATAGGTCGATACATGTGCCGTCCTTGTGCTGGGCACGCGCCAGAATTTCGGATTTCGTTTTTTGATTTTTACCGGTCCTGGACGAAATGGGCGAAATTCGGATTTTTCGGATTTTTTCGGAAAATCTCGGACGAAAATGATAAAACAAAATTTGAATTTTGGGACGAAAATTGAGCGAAAAATGAACGAAAAATGGGCGAAATTTGCCTAAAATTTTGAAATACAACAGAACAACAGATGAGTATTCAGAACTTTTAGCAAAATATGCATGTAAAAATCAAACAGCTGAATCTATTCATCAAATCTCTACGTATCAGACTGAACATCAACACTCCAGTTGCAACCATTCAGACAATATCATAGTGGATCAATTCGAGAGCAGCAACCATTAGAAAAGCAACATGATAGTCCAGATTAACACGCGACTTGCTAGTTCAGATACTAAGAGTAACATGCGACTTAATAGTTCTACCAAGAGTCGAAACGAACACCCATAACGGTTCAGAATTACAGTCCACAATGAATTTAACACGGCATTCGAAGTTCAATTATGCCGACCCCAAAATACAAACAGAAAGTTCAATTCAGACTTCCTGTTCTTCAACTCTTCAGTCTTGCACCAAAAGTATTGAATCGAACAGAGACCTTCACTTCGGACTTCCTGTTCATCCACCCGTTAGTCTTCATCAAACCAAAAGCTCTTTTGCTCCCATGCCGCTTAACCTTGCAATTAAAGCATTGTGAATTATATAAACATTACAAGTAGATGGCAGAAAGAACAACTCAATGATGGCAACCGCAATTAGAACAACATATAAAATCATATGGGCAGAAACAATGTGAATTATATAAATATTACAAGTAGACGGAAGAAACAACTCATAGATGACAGCCCAAATTAAAACAACATATAAATTCAGATGGACTGAAGCATTGTGAATTATATAAACATTACAAGTAGATGACAGCAATAACTCATAGATGGCAGCCCCAATTGAAACACCATAAAGAATCATATGGACTAACGCATTGTGAATTATATAAACATCAAGTAGATGGCAGAAACAACAGTTAATAGATGGCAACCCCAATTGAAACAACATATAAAATCATATGGACTAAAGCAAACACCACATGTTTATGACAGAATATAAGAAAATGCATAAATGGGAAATTTTTGATGTCATCACAAGGAACTTACTTGTCAATTGTAAAGGCTGGTGACCTCCTTGACCTTCTTTGCTTGCCTAACCCGTTCAGATCTACGGTTCACCAAACTACCATCACTTGTTACCTCAACATTGTTTCCAACTTGGCTTGTTAAATCCTTTTCAACTTGCATTGGCGAATCTCCTCCATCAGATTGACTTGCACCATCATCATGGCTATCATCATCATCATCAATTTCCAGGTCCAGCTCCTCATTTTCTTCATCATCATCCTCACTATCATGGTAGTCATCCTCTTCTTCCTCTACCCTCTTTCTTTTCCTGCCATTGTCCTTCCTTGCAAGACGAGAAACTTTCCTACTTGAGTTAAGCAAACGTATTTTCTCAAATACGACACTAGCAGCATCAACTCCATCCAAGATTGCATGCTCCTCATCCTCATTCAACCATTCCATCATAGGATTTGTTGCATCAAACATGGTTGTATCCATCATCATTGCACATGCATCAACTTCCTTCTGCTTATCATTCTCTCTCACCGGGTCCTCTTCTTCTTCAAAGACGTATCTTCAAAATGTGAAAACAAAATCAGTCAATGACAACGAAGTACAAAGAATAAAATGGATAAAGTCGCTATGTATAAAACAATGCTTATTAGACAGCAACCTTTACTCTAAATATTGCTAAGTAAACATCAACATTTACTTTAAATAACAACCTAGTAACAGTCTTTAATAAATAGTAGCATTTACTTAGTAAACAACATCCTTTATTTCAAACAATGCTTAGTAAACAACAGTATGCAGGTGAATCATGGCATATGGGTGAATAATGGCATATGGGCAAAACATATTTCATACCTTCAAGTTGTAGCGCACAGATACAAGCTTGTGCAGCTTGCCATATAGAAGACGGTTTCTTTGCTTGGTGTGGACCAAAGCAAAAGCGCTCCAATTCCTCTCACAGCCACTTGACGAAACGCATTGTGATACAATCCTCAAGGCACACTTCTGCAGATTAGGAACTTCCCCTCCAAATTGGAACCACCACTCAGCTGCCAAGTTAAAACAAAATTCACATAGTGAGATGAACTGAGTTGCAAAACTGGGGTAATAGAGAATATTACAAGTGGGGTATTGGAACTTACTTGGTGACATTTTCTCTGCAGAGGAACGTGCCAACCTTGAGCCAAACCTCCCACGACATTCCCTGTAAGTGCTGACTTCATCAATGGCCAAAACAGCGGTCTCGTGGTCTGCGATCTTCTCAATGGCATCTGTTAGTGCAAGAGCATAGTCCATAATCTTGCTCATGTTGATCTGATAATGTGTGTAAGGATCAAGGACAGCAGCTGCATAGGAGAAGGAAGAACAAAAGAAGTTAAAACCATGAAAAGAGAGCATCATAATACAAATTTAGTTAGTTTTGTAACTACACTGCAACCAATAGTGTGCCTTCTTGCATAGCATCAATCCTCTTGGACACCTTGCTCATGACTCTATGAAACATTTGTGATCCACCACCAAGATGACTTTCCAACTTTTGTATGGCTGTCATCATACTCTTCTTGAATCCAGATAGGGTGCATCTCTTTTGTGTATCAGCATATCTAAGGGCTTTATAGAGTGGCTCTAGCACAGCAAGAACCCACTCTAAAGCTGCCCACCACATATTACTAGATAGCAGCTCTTCAGCAAACACATAATCAGCAGCACTGCTCCAAGTACTTCCCTTCCAATCATCGGACACCATCCATTTCCTAAACTCATCTTTCTTACAATGGAAACTCTCCAAGAACATGAACACCGTTCCAAACCGGTCGCATTCGGTTTTATGAGTTCACCACCAATGTTCTTTTCATGCTATCATGTAGGTTATTGTGATTGTAGAAAATATACAGATCTGCTTAGCACTTTTAACTATCACGTCAATCTCACGAAACTTAGCAACATCCTTAAGCATGAGGTTAACAGTGTGGGCAGCACATGGCTGCCAAACAATATGACTAAACTCTGGTTGTTCTACTAGAGTTTTGCATGCTTTCTTGTAATTTGACCCATTATCGGTTACGATTTGAACAACATTCTCAGAACCTATCTCTTCCACAACGACCTTTCTGATCTCTCTATAGATAAACTCTGCCAATTAATTGCAAGTAAATTTTTGTTTGAAACAAAAAATGAAGCGAGTAATAACAGATAAAGCATAATATACAGATTTAACAATGAATAAACAGAAATAACAGAGTTTCAACCATGAATAAACAAACATAACAGATTTTCAACTCTAAATGCACAATAAATGCATCATAACATCATGTAGAAAACTAACAAGCCATGGCTAGTCAGAATTAACAATGAATGAGCATGCGTAAACATAGTTTCAATCATTGGAAAACTAACCTGCAGTCTGAGTTTGACCAGAAGCATCAATGGATTTATGAAAGAACATCCGTGCATTGCAATACACCATGAAATTGATGAGACTCATACCAGTAGGCCCTGTCCATGAGTCACACATCACAGTTACACCATAGTTCCTCCAGTCTTGCTTGAACATCTTCAGCCACTGCTCAGCTTCTTCATAATTCTTGTCCAAATATATCCCATCAATCTCCTTGGCAGTTGGAACAGGAGCTGGGCCAAGGTTTTGAGTTATCTTGACAGCCGCACTAAAATAGGGACAATTTGCTTTCAGACCAGCAATGTCATTAGCATGAAAAAACTTTGCCCAAGCTTGGCCAAGTACATCTTTTGACTCAACATTCAAAGCAGTGCTGATCTTTGGCTGCATTGATACTTTGTTGCTCGACAATTCCTTGTCAAAGTATGCTGTGATTCTCTGTTTCCCAAGAGACACACGAACACCACTGCCACTCCCACGCCTCCTCTCAACTGCGCGAGAGACATTCTTGTCTCTTAGTGTCTCCCGAAGTGCGGCCTGGATCTCTTCCTCATCATCTTCAATATTTATCACCCCTTCTCCGTGGTACAACCCTTCCATGATATCCCTTTCCAAACGAAATCTACGATTTTTCTTTTCCCTCTTCTTCCGCATTGAGTCATCCCGGATTCCTCATTGCAGCACGAATATTTCTTGGAACATTAGGGCACTCCCTCACATCACCTGGTATACCTCCAAGGTGCTCCCTAAAGCGGGTTGCACCTCCTCCTCTAGTGATTAGGGGGCAGTACCGACAATCAAATCCCCCACCAAACTTCGGGCCATGGTTCCAAATATAATAGATGTCATTGCTTACAAGCCCTACATATCAAAATTTCAAGCACCATGTTAGCAATGCATCATGATATATAGCTACAACACACTAAACAACATTTCAACTCTAAATGCATCATAATACAAAATAAAAACTGAGTAAGGAATAAAAAAGAATGAACCAGGACAGTAACAAGAATTAGCATAATGTTTACAACAGAATAAACAACATTTCAACTCTAAATGCATCATACAAGGATTAGCATGATTATTACAACAGAATAAACAACATTCCAACTTTAAATGCATAATAACATCAAGTAAAAAGATAATAAGGCAGAAAAAAGGGAATTGCCACATTTTTTACTTTTAATGCATAACAAAATCAGGTAAAAGCTAACAAACAGAATTAGAACCATTTTAACTTTAAACATAATTAATACATTTTTTATTTAAATGTTTCCTCTCTAAAAGTATCACAATATCCATACAAAAAGTTAAGCAAATTAAGAAAATGCAGATCATGGTATTGACCTTTCCAAGCTGTCTCTCTTGGAGCTGAACCATTCCCCATCAGAATGTTATCTTCATTGTCGGGGTTGACATTTTCCCTCCTTCTGGCTTCATTGATGCTCACCCTACTAACATAGGGTGCACTTCCATCACCTATAAATTCAGGCATGAGAAGCAAGCATGCGATAAAGATCAACTTTATTTGCAGGGTTGACGACAGCATGAATAAATCAAGGGAGATAGTACAAGATATTAGAAACAATGCTACTGAACAAGCTAGTAAAAGATCCTTCCTAGGTGCCTACGTGTGCTATCATCAACACTTGCTAAATAAGCATGCACGTACAGCTAACTACAGATCATGGTAAGGTGAGCTATCATGCACAATTGTGCTCCTGTATCAAGCAAGTGTGCATGCTGAACCTAGCTACAGATCTTCACAAATGAAAAGCTAGCTACAGATCTTGCAAGATGAGCCAGCATACGTGCATGTACAAGATTAGAGGAACATAGTTACAGACTTACAGTACGTCAGTACCATGTCCAGCTTGCCGGAAAGCAGCGCGTGCGTCTGGCGCCGGGGCACTACCCAAGCCCGACTGGATGCGCCGCATGCTGCTGCTCCCGTGGAGCCGTTCAACGCCCGAGCCCACCTGCCCCGACATCGAAGTTGTGCGGCCGTGCTCCATGGCGCTGCCACCACCGTCCATGGACGGGAAAGAGACTGGGAGGGAGGAGATTGGGAGGGAGGGAGACAAGGGAGGAGATTGGGAGGGAGGGAGACGAGCTGGATGGGAGGAGGCGGCGCTGCACCGCGCCCCCGCCTCACTCGCTAGGGTTTCGTTGCCCACAGCCGCCGCTCAGTCGGATGGAGACGGGAAAAGTGAATTTTAGGGTTAGGAGGAGATGAATTCGTGCTTTTATACCACAGGGGGGTTTGTGTGGGCTGTAGTAGACCATGGGCTGGGCTGTGAGTTTAAAAGTGGCCGAATTTTTTGGGCCGGTACACCCTATTACCGGGCCCTAACGAGATGGCCGAAAATCGCTGGAATTTCGGTTTTCTTGGACGAAATCCAAAACTCTGGCACGCGCGCCCAAGGCTAGTCGATGCGTGGTGTGGCTTCGGTTGAGTCCTCTTATGAGTATATGTATATATGTGGACATGCCTGCAAATTCACAATTAAGTGAAAGTTGCTGCATTTTTTCCTTTCATACTTTCAGTTTGAAAACAAATTGTTTTTTTTTTGACAACTAAAGTTCCCTCTTTATTCATTGGTGATAACACTTACATCTTTAAGTAAAAGAGGAAGAAGCTCATTATGAGCCATTTCAATCCACTCACTGCAGAATTTAGATCTAGCTACACTAGCTAATTCATGAGCAACAGTGTTTGCTTCTCTAGGACATAATTCAAACCGAATTGAACTAAACTCACATGCCAAGTGGTAACAATCATCAATGATGGCTGCTGCATTGCCCGCATACTGACCGTCCTTGGTCATAATCTCCATTAGTTCTAGGCTGTCGGAATTAACGACAAGCTTGTTACACCCTGCCAAAGAAGAGAGTTTGGAAACAACTTGTTTCATTTTACCTTTTTCCTTTTAAGAAAAGGCATGCTCAAAATTCAGGCAAGAATCTATCAGCGGTGGGGCCTTGGGTAGAGGACATCAAATCTGTCAATGAATTAGCAGAGTTCAAAGTCTTGCAGGTATGACGTTCTGCTAATATTATCGTGCATAAGTTAGCTAGAGTAGGAGTTGGTGAGGAAAGGTGCCAAGTGGGGCATGGGGTTCGTACAGATTGCATTCTAGGTGTTAAATTATATTCCAAACTATGTTGGTTAAATAAAATGTTCTTTTTCTCTCTTTCTCCCTTTGCCTTCTTTGTAAATACTCTCTGTTAAACCAAAATTCAATAAAATGAGTTCAGACCGTCTTTGCCCGCCGTAGTTCTCTCTCTCTCTCTCTCTCTCTCTCTCTCTCTCTCTATATATATATATATATATATATATATATATATATAGGCATGCTCAACAAATTACAACCACCAAAACCATTCTGGTCGTTTCTTCCTTAAATTGCATGCTGCCCGTATGTCGAAACTCAAAAATGAACAAGAGATACATGCACGGGCGGCTCACCATATACCAGTTTAACAATGCTTCATCCCTAGTTCAAATGGTCCATGCCTTGCCAAGAAAGGAATACTTCCTCTGTCCAGAAATACTTGTCCGCGAAGTGGATGTATCTAGACTTATTTTAGTTCTAGATACATCCATTTCTATCCATTTATGCAACAAGTAATTCCGGACGGAGGGAGTATAACAAAGGGCGCACCAAGACCCAATCCGTCAGGTCTAGCAACACAGAAGTTTACAAATCAAGTGCTTTTAAAATCGGGAATGTATCTTCTTTTGGGCAAGCAAACAGCAGAGCAAGGAGGCATCAATTAGTTCCAAACATCTAAAATTGCACTTTTAAATCAACCAGATGTAAAACAAACCAGTAGGATTCCCGCAGGAAAATGACAATGATGCATGTAGCCAGAATCAACACAATCTCAACAACAAACATGCCATTACCAGTTATTACAAATCTAAAACAAGCCACTCAGGAGACATAAAGCCATGAGTAAAAACACAAAGTACCCACCATTCAGTTTATAACTACTAACATCTGATAATGACAACATTAAATGTCTCCAGTGGTGGACCTAAGTGGCGGTTCCACATGTCATGTTACCAACATCTCAAATCTTCATCCTCTTTCCACTTTGACCAAACTCGCTTGCTTCTATCTCTCTCTGGCATAAAAAAAAACAGAGATGTCAGTCAAATATAATACTTTTAGTATGACCATATGTCAGGTTATAATTACCCAAAAACAATTTTTAAAAAGGAATAAGTGCAAGGCTGAGTACATATGCAGCGATATTAATTAATTGGGCAACACTAAACACCATGTCTAAGATGAGTCCAACATGCTCTAAATGTCTAGGGTCAGTCCAGGATGCTCTGAATTAAAATTGTTGAAACAGCTATATGTGTCAAAGGTACATTTTTTTTTACTTTTCACATCTTTCATTCAGACAGTTCTCAGTGTTCACCTCTACTAGTTTGAAATTATGCTTCATCTGCTATGTGCATCTTTGAATGCACTGGACTCATGCAATTCCAAGTTCAGAAACAAACTACAAGTACCCTGCTATATTCACTGAATGTCTGCCCTGGTCATCAAATCTTAAAGTGGAGAGGTGAAGCTAATGATAACACTATCTCTATCAAGCAAGCAAGAAAAAAACAGCCATAAACAGAATAGTGTCATCGTGATGTGAAGTCTAATATGATAAGGGGGCAGAGTAATTTTGTAGTAAAAAATGATTTCAGACTCATGACTGGATGAGCATCAATATCAGACATCTGCTCTACAACATGGGGAGGTGGCCAAATATCTTGATTTCAATTAACAAGTACTCCCTCTGTAAACTAATATAAGAGTGTTTAGATCACTAAAATGTTAGTTTACAGAGGGAGTATGAAGCAAACTGGATGCGATAAACAAGCATTGGAATTTTAATAATTTTAAAACCTAAGCAAAATTACAGTTGCATGCCTGCAAATGAAAGCATATTCAGTGACAGTGAACATATATAAATAAAATGACAGTAGTATGCAAACGAAAGTATGCTTGGTGGTGGTGGTGGTGGTAGTACCGGGCGATCCTGTCGTCGGTACACACTGAACTCACTGGCCAAGAGCTGGGAATAAATAGACCATGCAGGCTGTGGATAGACCTGGACATGGTTATTCTTCATGTCGACACGAAGCAAATACTGGATTTCACGCACTAGTTGACGGTCCACCACTAAGTCATCATTTACGACAAAGAAGACGACATCGTCTTGATGGATGCTCAGGACAGGGAGCGACAGAGCAAGCTTGCTCAAACCAGCAGACAGGTAGTTGACGTTTGCCCAGATTTGTTCAACATTGTACTTGGAGGTTCTGGTCCAGCCAGAGAGTTGAGGCGACTGAGTCCAGACGATGAGTTCCAATCCACATTCATCCAAGGCGATGAGCTTGATGTGGTCACAAACACAGGCGACAGAACGGGACTCCTCTGAGCGGACGCTGTCTGGATAGTCGGGGTTGCCCACATCATAGGTTGGACAATCTGGTGGCAAGTGAATAAAGCTGAACTTGTTGTTGCAGTAGTCTTGGTTGAGATGACAGAGCAAAATGCCCTGGAACAGATCCACCCAGCAAAGGGTAGAGCCCCGATAAGGGAAGCACGAGTCAACGGAGAAGCTGCTGGATGGAAGGGGATGGCTCCCGGACAGCAAGGCCCATTCTGAGGCGGATGACTTCCACAGCCAGACCTCGGCTCGGGAAAGTCCTGGAACCACGAGCTCGGCGAGAAGGTAGCCGTCCCCTTGGGAGTCGCACATGACGACGGCCGACTGGTGCCCCAAGGCTTTCTGGGAGTCGTCGTCGGGGAGCCGGGGGATGACGGAGAGGGAGTCGTTGCTGGCGTCGTAGATGAGATAGCCTCCCAGCAAACTAGAGCCTGGGCGGTACCCGCCGGCGTAAAGGGCGACCAGGTTCTTGTCCGTGCTGGAGATGCGGCCCGAGTCCAGGCCCATGTATGGCGGCGGGAGCGGCTCGGATAGCGGCGGCACCAGTATGTCGAGGAAGGAGGGTTTCGGCGGATCGTGGACGACCGCGCGGGCCTTGAAGGCCCGCAGGTACTCCATGACTTCATCGCTCATGGCATCGCGGGTTTGTGGCCCTCTACCGCCCCAGAATCCCCGCAGGTAGGGGAATGGCTCTCCGCCGGATGCCACCTCGTCGGGGTCGGGGCGGAACTCAATCTCGCGGTCGAGGAGAACCATCGGAGGGGCCATGGCGGCTAGCTAGCTTTGGATTGGGGTCTGTCTGGTGGAGGGAGATTAGGGATTTGGGGATCGATGGTGGCGGCGCGGCTAGGGTTCAGGGTTTAGCGTTGGGGTTGGGGTTGGGTGGAGGAGGACAGCGATTTGATTTGGGGATCGAGCGAGGAAGGAGAAGCTCACGTAGCAGGGAAACCGGCGTCAAGGGAAAGAGGGGACTCGCTTGGACCGTTGGATCGACCAGCCAACGGTGGATACGATATCCCAGCAAACGCAAACGCACGAGGAGGAGGGCTGCGGTTCGGCGCTCCGCCTTTTCACACTCATCACGATGGGGGACTCAATCAAAATATAATATCATTCGCATACCAAAAGTTATAGTACTATATCCCGTAAAAAAAAAGTTATACTACTAGTAGTATATAGGGAAAAGTCTAAATAAAACCTCGACTTCGTATGGCAAGTCTGAAAAGAACCCTGTCCTCCTAATCCCTGAAATTAGCACCCCATCTTCTCTAATCCCAGCTTATCCCAGCTGATTAGTGCTGAAATCTTGTTTGTGTCGTTGGGATTGCTGAAAGCTTGTTTGTGCGTTGGGGTTCCTGACGTGGCATAGATTAGGGAGTAATTAGATGCCATACAGGACCGAGTATGGGCTCATCTCTTTTTTCAGTTAAGTTGCAGCGACAGGCAACCAAATTGGATGGGGAATGAAGATAGGGTTTGTCCGTCAGCGGCAGACGGGCGGAGGCACGTGGACGTGGGGACAACAGTCGACAATGGCGTCGTTCTCCCGCGCGTTGTACTCAGGCCGAGGCTGCGGGGGAGGGCATCATCAAGGTCGCCGACAGACGGCGTCGTCGTGCTCAGGCCGAGGCCGCGGGCGGAGGGCACCATGAAGCTCGCCGACGATGGCGTCGTCCTCCCGCGCGTCGTAGTCAGGTCGAGGCCGCGGGCGGAGGGCACCATCAAGGTCGCCCGTCCCTTATCAACAGACACACATGCCGTACGAGCCGACGAATGTATGCCACTGGATTTTATAACTCTGGAAGAAGATACTACTGCTTCATGAGTTGTAAGCTTGCGATCTTTTCCTTGTACAAAATTTTCGTCCTCTTCTTTTCTGACTTGATGCTATGAACTGTTGAATCAGAGGAATGGGTGTGGATCGTCAGCAATGGGTGGAACAGGGGCAGAGCAATGGAGCAGAGGAGGCACTGAGACAAGAACTGCAGGTGAAGAATGCATAAATTCAAGCATTGAGGGCTAGATGCAATAGTTTGGAGAGGAATGCCGTATGTAGTAGTGTGTTCTATGTCATGATCATGTTAGTGGTAGGTTTATTTGCATGATTTATGCTACATTAGTAGCTAGACCAGAGGATCAATGTAATGGAAAATGATGTAATGGTTGAATAAGTGAGTTTTATGGTACTGATTTTACTACCTATGTGATATCTGTTCTTCTTATTCATGTGCAAGTTGACAAGATACAGAAGATATAAATTTGCATTTGAGGTAGTTGCAATTAACCACACTGTAAAAGAAGAGAGTCTGCAATGGCATTCAGACCAATTTGGCACATAAAGTAGATGGACTATTGAAACAAAAATCACAACCATCAGTTGGACATAACAGCCAGTGCTTGACCAATGTGACATAACAATTTAAATTCGCAGTACATAACCAGCAGTTCAATACTAGTTCCAACATTTGCAACATGAGATTTCTTTTAACATACTAATATGATCAGGAAAGCACTAGACAAGCACATGATCAGTTCTTTGAAAAAGAATCTTGACTTGCACATGATCAGTTCTTTGATTTCTTGGCTTGTACATTCTGTTTTTGGGTAGCCTTCCTCTTCCCTCCACTTGTTCCTGCTTGGGCTTGTTCTTTTCCTTTGCTTTGAGCTAGTTGGTTTTCTCTGATCTGAGCATCAGTTTTAGCTTGCTGGTCAAATAAATGAAAGTACATAAGTATGAGAAAGAATGCAAGAGTAACTACTAAAATGAAAGTAAATAAGTATGTGAAGCAATGCAGGAGCATTTACTTCAGAGGCTTTCATTTTCCTCCCAGATTTCTTCAGGAATGCATTCTTTTTCTTCCCCTTTTCAGGATTTTTGTTGCAACCTGTCTTATTGTGGCCTTTGTGACCACACAAGCTACAGGTAATCTGAATGCCATGCTTCGACAATTTTCTGCCTTTTGGTGCTTCTCCCTCTTCCCTCCTCCTGTCATTTTTCCTGGGCCTACCTGGCATGCTCACATAACCTGGAGCTTGTGGTCTTGTTTTTTTCAGAAATAGGCCACCTTTCCCGACCTTCCACCGGCTCCAAGCAGTGCTCATATATTTTTTAAACTGCTGAACTGAATAACACTTGTCAATGAATTCTTCTATAGTTCTGCCACTCTTGTATATGGCACTGATAGCATGGCAACAAGGTAGCCCTGCCAGCTGCAAGTAACCACAAGAGCATGTCCTCTTGTCCAAATTGACAGTGTAGCTCCTTCCTCTACCACTGACATGTTTTACCTCAAAGCCTTCTTTTCCATTCCAAAGCACATCACAAAATTGTGTCAATTTGATATTCATCTTCAGCTTTTTAAAGATGTTTGGGCAAATTGGATTAGAATTCCACTTCTCAAATTTCGTCCTGTTTTCTTGAACTCTTTGTGTAACTTTGTGCCTGACCTTTTCCAACATAGAGATGACAGGATAGAATCTGGCCTCAATGATCGCGTTGTTAAAAGACTCACATAAGTTGTTGTCTACTGAGTCACAAAGAGATCCAACAGGAAAGAAAGCTCTGGCCCAATGCTTAGGCTCTGTTCTCATTATATCCCTTGCTCCTTCAGGTGTGTCTTGAGCTAACTTAGCTTTTCTGTACATGAAGTCTTCTCTGTTTGCAGCCTTTGCAATAGCCCAAAACTTCTTTTGCAGAGCATGCTCTCTGTATTTCTTTCTCCAATTAGCATAATGTGTCTAGCACACATTATGTGTTGTGCCTTTGGTAGAAAGTCTTTCATGCTACTAACCAGACCCTATCAAATAATAAAACTTAATTATCGTTACTAAAGGACAAGGTCATACATCCGTCCTCGTGATGACGGAACCTATCAAATAAAATATGGTAGTAAAGGACTAGGTCATGCATCCATCGTCGAGGCGACGGAACCTATCAAATAAAATATGATAGTAAATGACTAAGTTATGCATCCATCGTCGAGACAAAGGAACCTATCAAATAAAACATGATAACCTATACCTTTTGTTGATCTGAAATGAACACCCAGCCTTCACCTTGATCATTTATATCCAAGTCCTTGATCAGAAGTCAGGCTGGACGTGGCGAGCGGGCTTTTGGCCCGGCTCGCGGCCCGCTAAGGACCGGACCGAATGGTCCTGGCCCGGTAAAATAATCACTCGGTCCGAGCTCAAGAATCAGGCCCGACAAAGCTTCGGTCCGGTCCTGTTTTTGACCGAGCCGACCGAGCGGACCGAGGATCCCAGCGGTGATCGACTCTCGCGTGGGAATTCACCTGCGCGACATGGAGCAGTGTAGGGAGGGCTGCAACTGCCTGCGACGTCGACCGTCGCCGTCTTGACCTGCCTGTAGTAGACTCCGTCCTCCTCGTCTGGCTGCCGTCGACCATATCGGTTTACAACTGCTGTCGAAGTTTTTAAAAAATACAGTTTCGTCAGTTGTAGCCATAAGCTGTTATATTCAGTTTCGGCAGACAATGCACCTTTCTTCAGTTTCGTCAGAAAATACAGTTCTTGGAAGAGCACTGCCATGGCAGCCGTTTCAGCACAAGACGCACGTAGTTAAGGCAGGCTTACATCTGGGAGAAACACTCGATCGGCCGTGATTTTCGCATCCACCAAATCAGGCAAGTACTTTTTGGACTTCCTATAATCACGGGCTATCACCCCACGATGCAGTTTCCTTTTATTCGGTCGAGCAGAAAACAAAATATACGAGAGAAACACGGCTTGATCCGAAAATCTTGGTGCCATTTGAGGAATAACTACACGTCAGATTTGCTCCTCTTATGTCGGCAAGACCCGCACCCAGAAAATCATGGCCTGATAGACGTGCTACATTACTTGCATGCAATAGGAAAAACTGCTAATGAACAAATATGTGCAGGTTCGTGGATAATAGCCGCGCCGCCCAGCGCACACGTCGCCCACCTTGCCGCCGGCGCTCCCGCATGTCACCCACACTGCCACAGCACCGCGCACGTCGCACACTTCGCCGCCGTGCCCGTGCGAGTCGCCGCCGGTGATCGTTGGCCGGTCTGCTCGGTCCGGCCCGGGCTTCGCCGTCGTCGGTCCGGTCCCTGAAATCAGGACCGCCGTGCTGCTCGGTCCGGTCCGGTCCGGACCGCCGGCGGCCGGTCCAAACGACGGCTCGGACCGGGACCGGACCGGCCCGGACCGTGTCCACCCTGAATCAGAAGGCCAATAAACCATTCCCAGCTTTCTGTTGTTTCTTGCTCCACTATTGCCCAAGCTATTGGGTACATTTGGTTATTAGCATCTCTTCCAATTGCACAAAGAAGTTCACCTTGACATGCCCCTTTGAAGAAACAACCATCAAGCACAATAACCCTTCTACATGCTTTAAAACCTTTCTTCATAGCACTGAAACACACATAGAACCTTTGAAAGATGTTTTGGTCCATATATGTAGGGTCCAAACCAATAAGTATGGTACTACCAGGATTGCTCCTGAGAAGTTCTAGCTGATAGTCAAAGACCTTGGTGTATTCCTCTTTCATCCCTTCTAACAGCTTCTCTGACACTATTTTCTTTGCACCCTTCCACTTTGATGTTGATACATCAGCAAAGAAATCCTTCAGAACAGTTGCCTTAATGCTATCAATCTTCCAGGTGGGGTTGGCTCTTAATATGTGCTCATACCTTCTTGCAATTACTTTTGCAGTTACTAGGTGATTGTCCCTGTTTGGTGCACATTCATGATTCTCATCATATGTAATGATCTGAAACCTGGAGCACCTGCTAGTTTTTGCACCATAAATGAGCCATGGACATCCTGGCCATCCACACTTTGCCCTAATCCTTTCATCCTCTGACTTCAAGAAATTTATACTTCTTTTTGTCAGTAATCCATATTTTGTTAGTGCTTTTTTCATCTGGTTCTTACTCCTGAAAGCCATTCCTAAACTAAAAGTAGGAATCTCTATCTTTGGGTTATACCTAATGAATTGGCTCTTCCTCCTTACAACATGGCCATCATCATCTGTCTGATCATCATATGAGTAATCTTCATCATCTGAGTCAAAATAATCTTCTCCTATCACTTCTTCCACATTTGCCACTAGATCTATTGGAACAACACCTGTTGGATTACTTTGAGCCCACTTCTTAGAGTATCTAATTTTCTTCTTAAAGGCCTTTGCTTGTTCCCTTAGTTCAACATATTCTTCATCCAGTCCACTATCATCACTACCTGCCACATAATCGCTATCATCGTAAGCACTCTCTGAATCTACAGGTCCACCATCATCACTATCTCGTGCTTCCGCCTCTCCTTCTACTTTCTTGAACTGTTGGTTGTTCATTTGCAGCTTTAATGATTGCATCACTACCAGCTTGTGATGCAGGATCTAGTACCTGTGAGCTACTGGTTATGACATCTTCAGAGAGGTTCACTTGAGAGCTCTGCCTTGTATCACTCCTCTATCTCTTTTCGACCTTCTATTTTCTAGGGCTATCGACTACTTCAGTCATCACTCCTCTCTGATTTGGTACAAGCACATGATCAGCTGTTTCAGTCAACTGAGAGTTTGGAACACTGCACTGAATATCATCTTCTACTGATTATAATCGCATCAGAGCAACATCACTATCTTCATCAGCTGCATTCCCCATTTCATCCTCAAAGTTACTTATGTTGTCTTCACTAGCACTCCCATCATCCTGCTCCCCAAAATACTCCACATAAACCTCAGCCACTCCACCATCTGTTGTGTAGTAAGACATCTTCATGCAGCCAGCATCATCACTCAAAAATAAAAAGGCCATCAACTAATTCTTTCCTGTGCACCGAAAGTAATTTTTCATACTTTCTTTGAAGGTAATGTGATCACCAAGGAAGCCTTTCAGCTCTGGCAAAGACAGCTTGTCCCTTTCTATCTCTAACATTGCCTCATCTCCCCCAACATATTGCAAATTAGGACCAATATGAACAACTTATCCACCGACATGAAAACGCACATTCAGTATATCCCTTGGATCCATGCTGACAGCACAAACCCCCTGCATTACCACAGAATTTTGACATAAATCAACGGCTCATACAACTCATTGGAACTAAATGCAGGAACAAATCCATCTTTTCTCGCAAAAAAAACATCGCATTTAACATGAACTGAACTATTCCTACACGAAAACCCCAAACAGAGCAAATCATTTTGAAATAAATTGACAGCTCCTACAACTCATCCGAACTAAATGCCAGATCAAATCCATCTTTTTCTCACAAACAAAATGCCCTAGAAACATGAACAATCCCTACACGAAAACCCTAAAAACAGAACGATTCTTCAGTGGTGGATGCGGTTACAGGAATACGGGGAAGAGAGGGCGGGGATTACCAGCGTCTTCTCCGGCCGCCATGATCTTCTTGTTATCCCGAGATCAATCGCCGATAGCCATTGCCGCCTAGGGAAGGCGTCGACGGAGAGCCAGGGAGGAAGGAAGCGGTTTTGGTGACCAGGTTTAAGAGCGGGACTAGATCGGGCCCATAGTCAGTCCCGCATGAAATCTGTTTACCCGTAATCTATGCCACACCAGCAATCCCAATGACACAAACAAGATTTCAGCACTAATCAGCCGGGATAAGCTGGGATCAGAGAAGATGGGGTGCTAATTTCAGGGATTAGGAGGACAGGGTTCTTTTCAGACTTGCAGTACGAAGTCAAGGTTTTATTTAGACTTTTCCCTACTATATATGATGAAAATGCAAGTCAGAAAAGAAAGTTATGGTGTATTTTTTTCGAGAAAAACTTTCAATCTGTTCATCTCCAACCATGGTACTACAACGAATATCAAAAATAATAAAAATTACATCCAAATTCATAGACCATCTAGAGACGACTACGAGGACTGAAGTGAGCCGTCATCGCCCCTCCATCGCCGGAGCCAGGCACAACTTTGTTCTAGTAGATAGTCAGAAAGTCGTTGTGCTAAGGCCCCATAGGACCAGCGCACCAAAACAACAACCGCCGCCGGTTAAGAATAACATAGATCAGAAGGATACAACCCAAAGACACACGAACGTAGATGAAAAACGATGAGATCCGAGCAAACCCACCAAAGATAGATCCGCCGGAGACACGCCTCCACACGCCCATCAACGATGCTAGACGCACCGCTGGAACGGGGGCTAGGCGGGGAGACCTTTATTCCATCTTCAGGGAGCCGCCACAGTCTCGTCTTCCTGAGCAGGACACAATCCCTAACAAAATGAAAAGAAACGACAAAAATTGGAGCCCTCCCGCCGGCGCTTGTGAGGATGCACCGCGCCCCCATGACCCTAAGGCCATCGGAGACGAGGCGGATCTGCGGTGGCATTGGCGAGAAGCAGGAACCCTAACTTTTTTGGAGGAGGAGGAGGCGGTTACTTTTTCCTTTAGTTGGCTCGTCGGTCGTCCGATCATGTTGTCACGACGGTCATCCAATTACACCGCAAATGCCGCTCCCAAGCTCATGTCCTGCTTATGCAATGATTTGTTGTCGCTATCTCAACATGTACGTGGCCGTGCGACTCAAAGATGCTGCACTGATGGCGCCCTCACGACACCAAAATTGGACACACACCAGACAGAAATGCGTACACGTGATTGGTGTCGTGGCGGTCGCTTAACCCGACTGATTTTCCTATGAAATCAGTTTGTTGTTATGAATCTTTTCCAATGAAATACTGAATTCATGATTGTCGATAAATATACATAGTATAAGAGATTCTCCACCGTAGACCACTAAAATGAACACATCATCTGTCAACGAACCACTAATACGGGAGCCGGCCATCCAATCATGTCCTATAAACGCTCGACCCTCCGCATCACTCAAAATAGTTCTATAAAATAGCACAATTCATAGCAATATCAGCAAATTAAAGTGTGGTGTTAATAGAGCCCGATCACAACCAAAAAGAGGTGTGTGTTCATAGTTTCTACATGCACCCAATCACAAAAGTTCTAGTCCAGCATTCCAGGCATAAAAAGGCACCCCCCCCCCCCACCCAGATTGGTTGTCCGAGCTTCCTCGCTCACGCTGCAGTCGGCTCCTCCTCATTTGGCCGAGTACTCGAGTTGAAAAAGGAGTAGTAGACAAAAACTTTGCAACGACTTAGAATAAAACACTTAAAAATGGCACATTTAAATTTAAGAGCCACCGGTTGACTTGGGTAAAGAAATGTTTTAGAATGGTCTTTATTCTACACAAATATAATACATGAGCGAGCTAGACAGAAAGAATTAAATTTTTTTAGCTTGAGAGTGACTTAGCTTGTTAATGCTCTCGGCATTGATGACGCGATCCAGGCTTGCGGCGGGACGAAGACACCTGTCGATCTCTAAATATCCGACATGGTGCGTATTCCTCGACCTGGACGAGGTCCCAGCCCCCAAGCCGGTACCGAGGTGGCGAAGCCCCCGGTCCAGCTGGCGTGACGAAGCAGGCCAGGTGGGTGACGTCGAAGCCCCCGGAGCAGATCAATGAAGTGATGGCACCGAAGCCCCCGAGCCAGCAGAGGTGGGCGAGCAAGTTGGTGTGGTGACGTAGAGCCCCTATGTCAACCGATGTGACGGAGCCGGTCTGGTGGACGTCAGCTTGATGAAGCGACGACGTGGCTATGCCGACGTAGGTCGGAGTTCGTGACGCGGTTGATGTTGGCTTGATGAAGTGACGGAGTGGTGATGCCTACGCAGATCGAAGTTTGCGACGCAGTTGATGTCGGCTTGATGAAGTGAAGGTGCAGCGATGCCAACATGCCCAATCCGCGCAATTCAAAGAGCGATGATGCGGTCTTGGCCATGCCGACCGCTGACCAAGGTGACTTTATCCAAGAAAAACGACGTCCAATAACCCGTTCATGAAGAAGGATGAACTGAGGTTAGAATCGCTTTTGTGCGGAAAATATATCCAAGATTGATGCACTCCTCGGGCTCCCCCTGGTGTTTGCGGCATCGGATCGTCCTCAAATTTGGGGGGTTGTCGACAAGGAAATTCGGGATGATTTGAACGATCGGATCCTTAGGAAGATGACGGAGTTGGCTGCTGGACCCTTTCTTTCAAACTCGCATGGATTTCTGTCCAGATCCGACAGGGTCTCGGTATATCGGACGTTACCACAGATTCCTCCATGGGAACACGATGAAATTTTACATGGTTGTTTTAGTCTCAATTTCGCACAATCCCACCGAGGGAATTGTCGAAACAATGCTCGAGGAAGTGGCGACAAGAAAAATGAACCCGTTGTTCAGAAAATTCTGCATAGTCGCGTGCGAGGGCAAGGCTGAAGTTGTGCCCTCGAGCTCCATGTGCGAAAGTTTCTATGATCTCGGTTGAGATCAAAGTAGATGTTGATGAAGATGCGCATCGATCTCTGAGAGAGCCGACATGGGGTGTAATCCTCGACCTGGCCAAGGTGACCAGTCGAGACTACGACGAAGATGCCAACACCGAAGACGAAGATTCGTTCCAACGCGTAGATCGTGTTGGAACCGATCTGATCTCCCATCACACTGTGACGACTATGTAGCGGGACCTGTATGGGCCACCAGTGTTGGAGACGATTTCGGTAGATCTCTGGTAGAGGTCCTGAGCTAGCAGCCTTGATGAGATGATAACAATGAACACAATGATTTATCCAGGTTTGAGCTATCTCGAAGAGATAATACTCTACATCTGCTTCTGATTGTATTGATTTGGTGTGGAGTACAGAGTACAGGTTGATCTACTACGAGATTGTTGTACTCATTTCTAAGATGTGTTGAGATTGTTTTATCGACTAGCCCAGCCTCGATTCATATAAGTTACCGAAGACCTAGGATAATAGGAGTCCTAGTCGGCCACGTCGGTGGAAAGGAGTCCTTGTATTGAACGTCAAGGCTTCTGGGACCTTTCACATATGCGTCATGGGCTGCTTCAAATGGCCCGCTAATGAACCGCCACGGGGATTCTTGGCCCGGTGCTCCTGACTGGAAGACGACATGGTCAGTACCCCTAGTCCAGGATACCATCAACATGTTTCCACGTCCTCGGCTCCATGAAAAGAAACACAAAATTCTCCTAATTTCACATAACTGGAAACAAAACTTCTTCCACAAAAGGACCCCTTAGCTGGCGAACAAAAACTAAAACCGCCATACAAAAGGGTTTGTTTGCCATCACTCTCCGAGCGAACGATTGCCAGATACCACTTACCAGATAAGATTTCTGTAAAAATAGTACTAATATTTGGAAAGAACTTGTACATAACGTACATGTCACAAGTAATTCGAAACTACTATCGTACCCGGGTGGCCCCAATTTGGAGAGTTCCGTCGTTTTTGGAAAGAACTTGGCGCGGTGGAGCGCTTGAGTCCTATTGGAACTACTCTAGACTAGAGGAATCCACGCTCCAATTCGCGCATATAAAATGTTGTTTGATTACACAAAGTCATGGTAACACTATATCTATAGATTGTGATACATGGATATGCATTTTGCAAGGTTAATTGTGTACCCTATTTATTGATACTTTGGCGGTTTCTAATTTAGTGGTTTACACTGTAGGTGCATAGCATCAATGAAGATATGATTAATCTTAAGATAAAAGGAGAAATAATGGTTATATATGAAAGTTAAATACGCATGGTTTGTTGCTTCTGTAAAGGATGGTGTTATGATAATAGATCAAATATGCTCAATGTCTAACTTACTTTCACATTTTGTTGTATATGGATCCAGAGCCGATGACCAAGATGTTGTGTATGTGTATGTTACTTAAGTGTCATGCTGTGGGACAAAATTGGCAGGTACTTTGCATGTGATGTGTTTTTGCTAAGTCTGTATGGTTGCGAAGTCCATTGAGATATGGTGCTCATATGAAAAAGAATATCCGGAAAAGCTATATTTAGTTCAAATTAAGATGGGGCGTGCTACCGTCCGACAACCGAACTTTTTTAAAAGATCGTCTGGCTCGCGGGACGTCAGATATGGCGTATCAGTGCCCTCCATCATTGCAACATAGGTCTTGTTGCAGAAAATTTCTGCAGCAAGTTTTTTTGCAACATGGGTTTTGTGTTGTTGCATATTTTTTCGCAACTCAAGTTTTGTTGTAGAATTTTTTTTGTAGCAGGTTTTGTTGCAAAAATAATAATTCCTCTTCACCTTTTTGCAACATAGCTGATGTTACGGGAGAAACTTCTGCAACGTTGGTGATGTTGCAGAAGTTGCCAAAGAAAACCATTAGGAGCCAGGGGCGCGTCACGTGGGACACATGTAGTGCGAGCGAGGCGGCAAACTGGAGCCACAAAATCAGCTGGTCAGGGGAATCGTTTCCCAATTAAGATTCAAAATAAGCATGATGACTCAGGAAATCTTTATACAATTATACGTGCGTTGCACGTGCACGCTTACTATCCATCCAAATGATCTATCTACAATTTCCACTACGCCTCTCCACAGACCCCCTTGATCGATCTGCAAGGGAAGGATGGTGTTGGTGTCCCACGCAAACGGCGCGCAAGCTAGCAACACCGACTGGGAGCGCATCCTCTATGGCGCTGGCCTGTTTGCCTACCCGAGGAGGAGATGGCTCCGGAAAGAGTTGGAGGTGGCCATCAAGGGCTTCTAGAAGCGGTATGATGAGGCGAGTACGAGCGTCCCCGAGGAGTACCCGGCGGTTATCAAGGGCATGATGAAGGGAATGGTCAAGGGCGCAATGAGGAAGGAGTGCAAGGGAAAATTCTAAACCTATGAATAGCCTACATAAGGTTACAAAACCTGCCAAACTAATCTACCCCCCCTGATTTTCAGGGGTAGGCCCCATCCTCCCCTAAAACCAATCCTAATCTTCCACGTTAGCTATTACGTAAACATACGTAGCTTCTTTACGTAAGTCTAGCATTGCCCGAGTGCAAGAGGGTGATCAAGGGCAAGGGAGAGGAGTACGAGACCAAGTGCACGCCCAAGGAGGAGTACGAGGGCATGCTCAAAATGCAGGCCCTGCATCACAAAAATAGGTGTGATTTACACATATGCTTTCAAAAACAGTATATTCTCTAGTGAGCCAAATCTTAAATTAGAACAAATACAAATACTGTCAAACAACTAAACAACATTCGTGCAAGCAGGGGTGGGCCCAAGATTTCAAGAGTGTGCATTCAAATTTTAAATGCAGGTTTCTAAAAGCACCAGCAGAAAACAGGGCTTTGGTTCGCGCAGAGCAAGCCCATTAGTCCCGGTTCAGTTACGAACCGGGACCAATGGGGGCATTCGTCCCGGTTCGTTAGCCCAAGGGGCCGGCCGGGGCCTCGTGGGCATTGGTCCCGGTTCGTGGGGAACCATTTGTCCCGGTTCTAGGCACGAACCGGGACCAATGGGCCTCACTCCTGGCCCACAACCATTGGCCCCGGTTCGTGGCCAGAACCGGGACAAAACGTGGAGCTTTAGTCCCAGTTATAGCCACGAACCGGGACAAATGAGTTGCCTATATATACCCCATCGCCACGGCAGAGCACTCCACAGTGCTCTGTTTTTTCTGGCCGGCGAGGGGAGGGCATTTGGGTGCTCTAGCTCACCTCCTATGCACATGAGGTGTTCGATGAAATGTCTGAGCCACACTAGTTAATCTTTCTCCTCTCGAAACTCGACCTCCGAGCTCCATTTTCCCCGAGATTTGTCTAGGTTTAGTGGTCCGTCACGTCCCGTCCCCGTCTTCACCGCTGTCGATCGCCCGCGCCGATCTCGTCGCCGGCACCACCGTGGTGAGCCTCTTGTTCTTATCTTCTTTCTGAAAGAAAAAAATTCTTACTTCAGATAGATACTTGTCTAATTTTCTTACTTTTATTATTCCTTGTTATTATATAGTGCGATGGTTTTGGTATCTGCCCCCGTCGGCCCTCGTCCTGTCTATGATTCGGATGTAGTATATATTATCTTCTGATAACTATTGGTTCATTTATTGTTTATGAAAATTATGCCGACCAACGTGACATAGATTTTATTTATCTAGGAGGTGGTTGAACCGGAAATTCCAACCGACCCTATTGTCGAGAGGTTAAATTTAGTTGAAGAAGAAAACAATTACTTGAAGGAAAAAAATAAAAAAATTGAGGAGGAGAAGATGATATTGGAGTTGCATGTTGCAGATGTCGTCGATGATCACAAGATCAAGATGGATGCAATGCGGTTGAAGATTAGAAAGATTAGAAAATATGCCATTCATACCGAGGCTTGGTATCATTATGCATTTGGATCAGTTGTTACCTTGGTTGCGATTATGATCGCATTTGTTGTTGCATTGAAATGTTTTACATAATTTCAATATATGGTTTAATTAGATGCTCTGGAGAGCTATATGCTGTTCAATGAGAACTATGTATGTACTTTGGTTTTAATGTGATGATGAACTTCTATTAATTTGGTCACTTATCTATTCATGAGAGGGTTGAAAATTGATGATGTGGCTTTAAATTGTGCATTTTTGAACACAGAAAAACTATGGAGTTCAAATAAGTTCAAAAAAATGAAATCCCTTTGTAATAGACGGTTTCAGTATGAAACCCTGATACTTTGAAAGAGATTGACCGTTTTGTACACGAAGTGCATCCAGTTTTTGCTGTAACCCTCTCTACTTTCTTGCACATGCTATGTGGGTGAAATGATGATACCATGCCAACTTTCAACCTTTTTAGAGTTCATTTCAAATACTTTTCAATTTCATGGTCTTATAGCTCAAAATAATCAGTAAATGCATGAAAAATAACAAATGGAGTCAGAAAGGGTTGGAAAATGATGATGTGGCTTTGAATGGTGCATTTTGAACACAGAAAAACTATGGAGTTCAAATAAGTTCAAAAAATGAAATCCCTTTGTAATAGACAAGTTTCCGTATGAAACCCTGATACTTCGAAAGAGTGATAACCCACAAGTATAGGGGATCGCAACAGTTTCGAGGGTAGAGTATTCAACCCAAATTTATTGATTCGACACAAGGGGAGCCAAAGAATATTCTCAAGTATTAGCAACTGAGTTGTCAATTCAACCACACCTAGAAACTTAATATCTGCAGCAATGTGTTTAGTAGCAAAGTAATATGATAGTGGTGGTAACGGTAACAAAAGTAAAGACAGCAAAAGTAATGTTTTTGGTATTTTTGTAGTGATTGTAACAATGTAACGGAAAAGTAAATATGCGAGAACCAGTATATGGAAAGCTCGTAGGCAACGGATCAGTGATGGATAAATATGAAGGATGCGGTTCGTCATGTAACAGTCATAACATAGGGTGACACAGAACTAGCTCCAATTCATCAATGTAATGTAGGCATGTATTCCGTATATAGTCATACGTGCTTATGGAAAAGAACTTGCATGGCATCTTTTGTCCTACCCTCCCGTGGCAGCAGGTCCTATTGGAAACTAAGGGATATTAAGGCCTCCTTTTAATAGAGAACTGGAACAAAGCATTAGCACATAGTGAATACATGAACTCCTCAAACTATGGTCATCACCGAGAAGTATCCCGATTATTGTCACTTCGGGTTGTCGGATCATAACACATAATAGGTTACTATAGACTTGCAAGATAGGATCAAGAACACACACATATTCATGAAAACATAATAGGTTCAGATCTGAAATCATGGCACTCGGGCCATAGTGACAAGCATTAAGCATAGCAAAGTCATAGCAACATCAATCTCAGAACATAGTGGATACTAGGGATCAAACCCTAACAAAGCTAACTCGATTACATGATAAATCTCATCCAACCCATCACCGTCCAGCAAGCCTATGATGGAATTACTCACGCACGGCGGTGAGCATCATGAAATTGGTGATGGAGGATGGTTGATGATGACGACGGCGACGAATCCCCCTCTCCGGAGCCCCGAACGGACTCCAGATCAGCCCTCCCGAGAGAGATTAGGGCCTGGCGGCGGCTCCGTATCGTAAAACGCGATGATTCTTTCTCTCTGATTTTTTTGTCCCCGAAAGCCAATATATGGAGTTGGAGTTGGCGTTGGAAGGTCTCCAGGGGGCCCACGAGGTAGGGGGGCATGCCCAGGGGGGCGGGGCGCGCCCCCCACTCTCGTGGACAGGGGGTGGGCCCCCTGGTCTTCATCTTTGGCGAGGATTTTTTATTATTTTTTATAAGACATCCCGTGGAGTTTCAGGTCATTCCGAGAACTTTTGTTTTCTGCACATAAAACAACACCATGGCAATTCTGCTGAAAACAGCGTCAGTCCGGGTTAGTTCCATTCAAATCATACAAGTTAGAGTCCAAAACAAGGGTAAAAGTGTTTGGAAAAGTAGATACGACGGAGACGTATCAACTCCCCCAAGCTTAAACCCTTGCTTGTCCTCAAGCAATTCAGTTGACAAACTGAAAGAGAAAAAAGAAAAACTTTTACAAACTCTGTTTGCTCTTGTTGTTGTACTTATGTCAAGCCAGCATTCAGGTTTTCAGCAAAGGTCATAACTAACCACATTTGCAATAATTCTCAGGTGCCATGTTTACTCATATCAATAACATAATCAGCTAGCAAGCCATAATAATAAATCTCGGATGACAACACTTTCTCCAAATAATCACAATATGATATAACAAGATGGTATCTCGCTGGCCCTTTCTGTGACCGCAAAATATAAATGCAGAGCACCTTCAAAGATCAAAAGAGATCCAATCATAGTCATACCCGATATAAATTAACAGTAATGAATGCAAATGACAGCTGTGCTCTCCAGCTAGTGCTTTTAATAAGAGGGTGATGAGTCAACATAAAAGTAAATAGATAGGCCCTTCGGAGAGGGAAGCATGGATTTGTAGAGGTGCCAGAGCTCGGTTTTGAAATAGAGATAAATTATATTTTGAGCGGCATACTTTGATTGTCAACATAACAACTAAGAGATGACGATATCTTCCATGCTAAACAAATTATAGGTGGATCCCAAACAGAATGGTAAAGTTTATACTCCCCCTCCTCCACAAGCATCAATCCATGGCTTGCTCGAAACAACGAGTGCCTCCAACATTCAACGGGTCCCAGGGGGAGTTTGTTTGCATATATTTTGATTTAGTTTGCATAAAGCATGGGAGCGGGCATCCCGGTGACCAGCCATTTTCTCGTGAGTGAGGAGCGGAGTCCACTACTCTTGAGAATAACCCGCCTAACACGGAAGATAAGGGTAGCCCTAGTTGATATATGAGCTATTCTAGCATGCAAAACAGAATGCTTATTTGAAGGTTTAGAGTTTGGCACATACAAATTTACTTGGAACGGCAGGTAGATACTGCATATAGGAAGGTCTGGTGGACTCATATGGAATAACTTTGGGGTTTAAGGGATTGGATGCACAAGCAGTATTTCGCTTAGTACAAGTGAAGGCTAGCAAAAGACTGGGAAGCGACCAACTAGAGAGCGACAACAGTCATGAACATGCATTATAATTAATAAACATTGAATACAAGCATGAGTAGGATATAATCCACCATGAACATAAATATCGTGAAGGCTATGTTGATTTGTTTCAACTACATGCGCGAACATGTGACAAGTCAAGTCACTTAAATCATTCAAAGGAGGATACCACCCCATCATACCACATCACAACCATTTTAATAGCATGTTGGCACGCAAGGTAAACCATTATAACTCATAGCTAATCAAGCGTGGCACAAGCAACTATGATCTCTAATTGTCATTGCAAACATGTTTATTCATAATCAGCTGAATCAAGAATGATGAACCATGGTGGACAGGGTGTGGGCCCCCTGGTCTTCATCTTTGGTGAGGATTTTTATTATTTTTTATAAGACATCCCGTGGAGTTTCAGTTCATTCCGAGAACTTTTGTTTTCTGCACATAAAACAACACCATGGCAATTCTGCTGAAAACAGCGTCAGTCCGGGTTAGTTCCATTCAAATCATACAAGTTAGAGTCCAAAACAAGGGCAAAAGTGTTTGGAAAAGTAGATACGACAGAGACATATCAAAGAGATTGTTCGTTTTGTACACGAAGTGCATCTAGTTTTTGCCATAACCCTCTCTACTTTCTTGCACATTCTACGTGGGTGAAATGATGATACCATGCCAACTTTCAACCTTTTCAGAGTTGATTTCAAATACTTTTCAAATTCATGGTCTTATAGCTCAAAATAATCAGTAAATGCATGAAAAATAACAAATGAAGTCAGAAAGGGTTGGAAATTGATGATGTGGCTTTGAATGGTGCATTTTGAACACAAAAAAACTATGGAGTTTAAATAAGTTCAAAAAAAGGAAATCCCTTTGTAACAGACGAGTTTCCGTATGAAACCCTGATACTTCGAAAGAGATTGTCCATTTTGTACACGAAGTGCATCCAGTTTTTGCCGTAACCCTCTCTACTTTCTTGCACATGCTATGTGGGTGAAATGATGATACCATGCCAACTTTCAACCTTTTCAGAGTTCATTTCAAATGCTTTTCAATTTCATGGTCTTATAGCTCAAAATAACCAGTAAATGCATGAAAAATAACAAATGAAGTCAGAAAGGGTTGAAATTTGATGATGTGGCTTTGAATGGTGCATTTTGAACACAGAAAACTATGGAGTTCAAATAAGTTCAAAAATGAAATCCCTTTGTAATGCATTTGTGCTCGTGAGGAAACCCTGATACTTTGAAAGAGATTGTCCGTTTTGTACACGAAGTGCATCCAATTTTTGCCGTAACCCTCTCTACTTTCTTGCACATGCTATGTGGGTGAAATGATGATACCATGCCAACTTTCAACATTTTCAGAGTTCATTTCAAATGCTTTTCAATTTCATGGTCTTATAGCTCAAAATAATCAGTAAATGCATGAAAAATAACAAATGAAGTCAGAAAGGGTTGAAAATTGATGATGTGGCTTTGAATGGTGCATTTTGAACACAGAAAAACTATGGAGTTCAAATAAGTTCAAAAAATGAAATCCCTTTGTAACAGACGAGTTTCCGTATGAAACCCTGATACTTTGAAAGAGATTGTCCATTTTGTACACGAAGTGCATCCAATTTTTGCCGTAACCCTCTCTAGTTTCTTGCACATGCTATGTGGGTGAAATGGTGATATCATGCCAACTTTCAACCTTTTCAGAGTTCATTTCCAATGCTTTTCAATTTCATGGTCTTATAGCTCAAAATAATCAATAAATGCATGAAAAATAACAAATGAAGTCAGAAAGGGTTGAAAATTGATGATGTGGCTTTGAATGGTGCATTTTGAACACAGAAAAACTATGGAGTTCAAATAAGTTAAAAAAATGAAACCCCTTTGTAACAGACGAGTTTCCGTATGAAACCCTGATACTTCGAAAGAGATTGTCCGCTTTGTACACGAAGTGCATCCAGTTTTTGCCATAACCCTCTCTACTTTCTTGAACATGCTATGTGGGTGAAATGATGATACCATGCCAACTTTCAACCTTTTCAGAGTTCATTTCAAATGGTTTTCAATTTCATGGTCTTATAGCTCAAAATAATCAGTAAATGCATGAAAAATAACAAATGAAGTCGAAAGGGTTGAAAATTGATGATGTGGCTTTGAATGGTGCATTTTGAACACATAAAAACTATGGAGTTCAAATAAGTTCAAAAAATAAAATCCCTTTGTAATGCATTTAGTTTAGTATGAAACCCTGATACTTCAAAAGAGATTGTCCGTTTTGTACACGAAGTGCATCCAGTTTTTGCCGTAACCCTCTCTACTTTCTTGCACATGCTATGTGGGTGAAATGATGATACCATGCCAACTTTCAACCTTTTCAGAGTTCATTTCAAATGGTTTTCAATTTCATGGTCTTATAGCTCAAAATAATCAGTAAATGCATGAAAAATAACAAATGAAGTCAGAAAGGGTTGAAAATTGATGACTTGGCTTTGAATGGTGCATTTTGAACAGAGAAAAACTATGGAGTTCAAATAAGTTCCAAAAAATGAAATCCCTTTGTAATGCATTTGAGTTTCCTTATGAAACCACGATACTTGAAAGAGATTGTCCGCTTTGTACATGAAGTGCATCCAATTTTTGCCGTAACCCTCTCTACTTTCTTGCACATGCTATGTGGGTGAAATGATGATACCATGCCAACTTTCAACCTTTTCAGAGTTCATTTCAAATGCTTTTCAATTTCATGGTCTTATAACTCAAAATAATCAGTAAATGCATGAAAAATAACAAATGAAGTCAGAAAGAGTTGAAAATTGATGATGTGGCTTTGAATGGTGCATTTTGAACACAAAAAAACTATGGAGTTCAAATAAGTTCAAAAAAATGAAGTCCCTTTGTAACAGACGAGTTTCCGTATGAAACCGTGATAACAAAAATCTAATCCCTTTGTAAGAGACGAGTTTCCGTATGAAATCCCTTTGTTTCAGAGTTAATAAATAACTTTTTTGTTACAAACTTTAATAGCAAAAAGAATATTCATAAAATAAAATAAATAAGTAATTTGAAACAAAATAATATAAAATTTTAAAAAATATATAAGTAGAAACAAAATAAAATAAAATAAACTTTAATAACATAAATAAAATTTATGAAACTAAAATTATCAAAGTATTTTCTGTTCAAAATCATTAAAAGCAAAAAGAATTTTCATAAAGAACTTTTTTTGTTAGAAACTTCAATAGCAAAAAGAATTATCATAAAATAAATAAGTAATTATAAACAAAATAAAATAAAATAAACAAGTATTTTGTTGTAAGTAGAAACAAAACAAAATAAATAAAGCAAAAAAGAAAACAAAAAAAGTGGGGAAAAAAATAAAAAAATGCCACCTACTGGGCCACCACGGCCTGAATACGACTAGAAACTAATCCATGGGCCAGGATTCAGGCCCGCAGAAGGCCCAACAGGCCCACAGGCATAGCGGTGTGAGATTTGGCCCATAGGCCCGCAGTACTGAGGAGTTCAATGGAGACGGCGCGGTAGCGCTTATAAACAGGTGCGGCCGCTCCTCAACTAGCGAGGTGGGACTAAACATCCCACCGCACCGCGCCAGCGCAAGGCCTTTGGTCCCGGTTGGTGGCACAAACCGAGACTAAAGGTGTGCATTGGTACCGGTTCGTGGCACCAACCGGGACCAATGCCCCCCTTTAGTCCCGGTTGGTGCCACCAACCGGGACCAAAGGCCTCTGCTTCCTGCCCTTTGGGCTGCTGAAAAGAGACCTTTGGTCCCGGTTGGTGACACCAACCGGGACTAAAGGGTGGCATTGGTACCGGTTGGTGCCACCAACCGGTACCAATGGCTTTGCTATATAAGCCAGCACTTGTGAAAATTTCGTCAGTTCTTCGATCCCTCCGACGACGCCGCCAGGCTGCCCGAGCTCGCCGTGCCTCTGCCGCGCCCCCGACCACGCCGCTGTTGCCCCGCCCCGACCACGCCGCCGTCGCCCCTGCCCCCGACCACGCGCGCGCCCTCGCCGTTCTCTGCCGCGCCCTCGACCCGCCCGTCGGCCGTTGCCGCCACCCTCTACCCGTCAGACGCCATCGCTCCTGCCCGACCACGCCGTCGTCGCCCCTGCCCCCGACCATGCCGCGCGCCCTCGCCGTGCCTCTGCTGCGCCCGACCCGCCCGTCGGCGCCGTCGCCGCCCTCTGCCCGGCGACGCCATCGCGCCTGCCCGACCACGCCCGCGTCGCCCTGCCCGACCACGCCGCCGTCGCCGCCCTCTACACCGACGCCGGTGCCGTGCCTCTGCCCCTGCCCCGACCATGCCGCACCTCTCCTTGGTCAGGACGGCGCCGCCCCCCTATCCTCTCCTCTGTTTTTTCACATATTTATGATGTTTTTTTCTAGATTATATGTATATGTGTGAGTATATGTATGTGTGTATATCTGATTATATGTCCTTTTTTTAGATTTTTTGTTCATATATATGATGATTTGTTTTTTGCATTTTTTATAAAAATGTATATATGTATGTATGTTGTCTGTGCATATAAAAGTTAGATTTTTAGTACATTTGGGTACATTTTAGGTTAGTTTTATCTATATATGTTTTCTGATTTAGTACATTTAGGTTAGTTTCATTTTTAGAATAGTTTTATATATTTAGGAAAAGAAGGAAGAGAAGGAAGAAGGAAGAAGAAGAAAAAGTTTTATATATGCAAAAGTTACATTTTTAGAAAAGTATTATATATCTAGCTAGGAAGATAAGGAAGGAGAAGAAAAAGAAGGAGAGGAAAAAGGAAGATAAGAAGAGGAAGAAAGGAGAAGAAGAGGAGAGGAAGAAGAGGAGAAATAAATAATAAGAGGAAAAAAGAAGAAAAAGAAGAGGAGAAGAAGAAAGGAATAGAGGAGAAGAAGAAAAAATAGAAAATATTTTCTTCGATCTTCTCCTCTATTCCATTCTTCTTCTCCTCTTTTATTTATTCTTCGTCTTCTTATTTTTTATCGGGTATGTCGTTGTCGAAATAACCCCCTCCACGATAACTTCGACATGAGGGGCGGTCGATATATATACCCCCTCTCGACCGCGATAACTTGGGAGCAACCCCCGGCCCTCTCGCTCGACCAGAACTCTCGAGGACACCCAAACCCTAGAAAAAACGATGTCGGTCTCCTACCCTTTCCCGCCGCGCCCCTACCCGACAAACTCTCTCGAGGCCACCAAAATTTACCAAGTTAAAAGAGCATTGTCGTCGAGGCCACCCCAAACCCTTGAAGCATTGTCGAGGCCACCCCAAACCCTTAAAGCGTTGCCGAGGCAACCCCAAACCCTAGAGAAGCAGCGTCGAGGCCACAATTAATATGATTCCTTATTGAGATTAGCTAGTTCTACGTTTGCCACTAATATATCCATCTGTCATGTTTGAATAATAATTGCCATGTTGTAAATATTTGCAGAAACTATGGAGAAACCCCCGAGACAAAGCAACAGAAGCGATGTTGGGTGACATAATCGCAAAAGGAAGTGATGCCGTCTTGTCGTATCTCAACGACACCGATGGTCTGGAAGGACAGGGTGAAGAAGAAGACTATGATTATGATGGCTCAGGTGACCGAATGCCGATACAAGAAGGAGACCGTGATGACGGCTCCGGTGATCAAACCGATTCCGGCCAGGTATATATATTAGTTAAGCCTGTGATGACTAGCTAATTGATGCATTCATTGTTTTCTTATGTACACATATTAATTAACTCTCCTCTTTCTTCTTTTTTCTAGCCCTCCGGATCGAGCACAACTTTGGTAAGGAGACGAGGCCCGAAGAAAACGTTGCGCTCGGATGAAAGGTTTGAGATCATAGCAATCGCGCGCGATGGCCAGCCGATTGAACCCATCCGGACAAAGGATGCATTTGCTGCTCAGTGCGGGGTTCTTGTTAGGGACAAGATCCCGATCAGCATCCACCAATGGTTAAAGCCTAAGAATGAAGACCCTGAGGTGTCTTATGTCTCTGATATGCAGAAAGAAGATCTTTGGAAAACACTTAAGGCAAATTTCACCCTACCGCCAGAGGAGGATCCGGAGAAGCCAGTTAAAGAGCAATTGATCAAGTCTCATGCTCTTAAGAAGATGGCAGGACTATCCAGGAGGTGGAAGAATGAGCCGAAAACATCGTTTGTCGACCAAGAAAAGACACCAGAATTCAGAGGAAAGTATGAGAAGATCAGAGATCACTGGCTCGCATTTGTGGCCCACAAGACATCGGACAAGAGTAAGAAGATGTCAGCGACAAACAAGAAAAATGCTGCGAAGAAGATCACCATCGCACGGGGTCAGGTGGCTACCTCAAAGCCCGACCTTTGTGGGACAAGGCTGAGAATGACCTGATTGCTAAAGAGGTCGAACCAAAGACATTGAACTGGCTAGACCGTTGCCGGACTTGGTTCTTCGGGGTTGGCGGAACCTTGGACCTATATGAGGAAGTGCGTTTGGGCCAGACGAGCAACTGCGAATACCCGTCATGAGGCTTTAGCAGTATATCGAGGCAGTGCAGCAAGGGACGTTCGTTCCAGACAGAGAGAAGGACGAGCTCACAATGGCCCTCGGGAATCCTGAGCACCCTAGACGGACACGAGGCATGCCAGGCTCCGTCCAGTGGAAGGCTGGGTTTCCGGACGCAGGGGGTTACAAATGCGAGGAGAGGAGGAAGAAAGTGGAGCATAGCCAACTGCAGGCGCTGCACGCAAGGGTACAAGGGCTAGAGGAACGAGAAGCAAATCACAGCAAATGACCTGCCGAAGCTTCCCTTGAAGCTACTGAAAGGATCGATATAGTTGACTAGAGGGGGGGGGGGGGTGAATAGGCAACTAACAATTTTTAGCTTTTCTTTTACCAAATTAAACTTTGCATCAAAGTAGGTTGTCTAGATATGCAACTAGGTGGACAACCTATATGATGCAACAATCACAAGCACACAAGCAAGCAATGAATATAACACAAATAGGCTTGCACAAGTAAAGGGATGAGATAAACAAGAGTGGAGCCGGTGAAGACGAGGATGTGTTACCGAAGTTCCTTCCTTTTGAGGGGAAGTACATCTCCGTTAGAGCGGTGTGGAGGCACAATGCTCCCCAAGAAGCCACTAGGGCCACCGTATTCACTACAAAAAAAAGATAAATCCGTGACATTTTGGGCCGAACGATTTTT
This sequence comes from Aegilops bicornis, assembly GCA_021605145.1. Lineage (NCBI taxonomy): Eukaryota > Viridiplantae > Streptophyta > Magnoliopsida > Poales > Poaceae > Aegilops > Aegilops bicornis. The sequence goes on from CM038675.1 coordinate 776,629,613, forward strand.
TTTCTGTCATACATATGACACTTCTATGACGATAATTGTGACAAAACCCGGTATCATCATAGATGTGGTGGGCTCCTACTTCTATGACAAAAAATCATGACAGAAAATGGGCTTTTCATCCTGGGCGGGCTGGAGACGCAGCTGCATGACATTCTTTGGGCCGTCCATGACAGAAAAAACCGTGGTAGAAGCGAGGCGGAGGAAAATTTCGGGGAGTTGCCGGTTACGGTTGGAGGTCGGGGGCCGAGCGATGCGCTGCTTTCTCAGACGACGTCTGCTGCAGTGCGAGGCGTTGGCTCTAATCGAACCCGAAGCGAGGCATTGGGCTCTAATCGAACCCGGCGACAGACCGCAGTTACGCGCATCGAACCCGGCGATCGATCGATGGCTGTTAATCGAACCCGATGGAGCGATTCGCCGCTCTGCCGCTAAGCTGAAGCCGATTGATGCTGCCTGCAGGATGAGCAGTGGCGTTGCGGGGGGTTGGATGAAGAGTGAGCGGTGGCGTTGCCTCTGGATGAACAGGAACCTGTGGTGTGGAGGGCTGGATGAACAGTGACGGTGGAGGGTGGCCGTGGAGGGTGGTTGAACAGGACCCGTGGTGTGGAGGGCTGGATGAACAATAGACGGTGGAGGGTGCCCGTGGAGGGGTGGTTGAGCGATGGCCGGTGGAGTAGCGCGCGGTGGAGGCTGGATGAACAGGAGCCCGTGGAGGCTAGAGGAGGTCGACGGTAGCCCGTGGAGGCTGGAGGAGGTCGACGGTGGAGATGAACAGTATCCCGTGGAGTCCCGTTTTGCGGTACGCCACACCCCTCCCGATGAACAAGACCCCCGTTTCGACCGTAGCGCTCCAACACAAGTCCGTTTCGTCTGTTTTGTGGTATGCCACACCCCTCCCGATCAACAGGACCCCCGTTTCGACCGTAGGAGGTCGTTTCCTCCGTTTTGCGGTACGCCACACCCCTCCCGATCAACAGGACCCCCGTTTCGACCGTAGGAGGTCCGTTTCGACCGTTTTGCGGTACGCCAGACCCCTCCCGATGAACAGGATCCCGTTTCGAACGTGGCCGGTTGAACACAAGGCCGTTTCCTATGTTGTGCGGTACGCCAGGCCTCGTTTCCATCGCCTGTTCCGTCCAAGCCCTCCCGATGAACACGACCACACATTCCGTTTCGACCCAACCGGTTGGCTCCCACGCATTCCGTTGCCTCCCGATGAACACGACGCATTTCGTTGCCTCCCCATGTGAAAGGATCAAGATGGACCTAGAGGGGGGGGGGGTGAATAGGTACAATTACAAATTTTTAATTATTACTTAGCAATTTGAGGCAATAGTGCGGAATATGAAGATGAGCCTAACAATTGCAAGTGAGCACAAGGTACTAAGCAAGTAACACAAACACGTAAGTAGGCAAGCACAATATGATATACGCAAGTGTAAAGAGACAAGTAACCACAAGTAGAGAGTAAGGGTTAGTAATAACCGCAACTCCGGGAGACGAGGATGTATGCCGATGTTCACTTCCTTGGAGGGAAGCTAGTCACCGTTAGAGAGGTGGATGTTACCACGAAGGCACACCAACGCCACGAAGGCTCACCCTATTCTCCCTTTGAGACAACACCACGGAGGCGTTTCTCAACCACTAGTGGTAGACCTTGGGTTGGTCTCCAAACCCTCACAAACTTTTCGTGGGAAATCACAAAGTTCGATTCCTCTCCGAATGACTCCTACCGCCTAGGAGACTCCAACCTCCAAGAGTAACAAGAACGATGGGGGAAAGCTCAAAACTTGCCCAAGTCACGAATTCCTTTGGTGCAAAGAAGGGGATGAAGTGGATCTATCACTTGATTGGAGAACTTCTCTCAAATGCTCCTAGAACACTTGTGAATCTAGGATTTTGGTGTGGTTGAATGAGAGAGAGAGTGAGGAGTGTTCTTGATAGGTTCAAGGTGAATGGTCAACCCTATCCCGCTGAGAGGAAGGGTATATATATAGGTGGTGGGAAAAAGTGACCGTTTGGGTACAGGATGGGCCGGACGTCCGGAGAACGTCGGACGTCCGGAGACACAAATAGGTCCGGACGTCCGGAGAATGTCGGACGACCGAAGGCACAAATAGGTCCGGACGTCCGACAGTCATCGGACGACCGACCGCTGTGTAAACATGACCCACAACCCAGTGTACAGGATACGGACGTCCGAGCAGGGGCCGGACATCCAGAGAGGCCGGACGACCGTAAGAATGCTTCTGTTGTGAACATGCATCCGGAGCACGGACGACCGGATGGTCCGGACGTCCGTAAGAAAGTTTCTGATGTGAACGTGTCGGACGTCCGGAGAGTTCCAGACATCCGTAGAAGTGCTTCTGTTGTGGAACGCCGGACATCCGGAAGTGGCCGGACGTCCGAAGGCAAGGTATAGGAATAATAGCTTTTGAGCAAGTTTTCACTAGATCCATCGATCCCCTCTTAATAGTGCGGGATCCCTATACTCAAGATCAAACCAAAAATGAAGTCGACATCTTGTATCTCCATTCTTGAGTTATATGCTTTTTGTCCCTAGTCATGATCCATGCACACGGTCTTTGAAACATAATCCTGAGATATACTTGATAAACATGATTAGTCCCGAACATATGTGTTGTCATCAACATCAAAATATGATTAAGAGCATGATTGCACTTTCAATCTCCCCCTTTTTGGTAGTTGATGACAACACATATGCATACTCATAATAGTAATCGGAAGTATTTGTTATGGAGCTCAATAATCATAATAGAAATGAGTAGCGAGCGAGCTCCCCCTCAAAATGATGCCCCCAATATAACCAAATCTCTTACACATGATAATCAAGAGTTAAACTTCATATTGATTCATCACATGTAGATTCATCGAATCTCAGATTCAACAAACTCATAACATAGGTTCAGTACAAGCGAAAACATAACCATAACATAGGTTCAGTACAAGCGAAAACCTAACCATAACAATAGGTTTGATTACATAATGAGCTAGACAAACATAATATTTGATTGCATATAGAGCCTACTCCCCCTTTGGCATCAAGTATCCAAAAAGATAGAGAACTAGGGGGAAAAACATAATAGCACTAGAGATCATCCTCATCATCATCATGAACACCACTGCCACCAGCCTCGTCGAAGAAATCAGCCCACTCATGACCGGAGGGAAAACCAAAGTCAGACGGGGGATCTGCAGGAAGACGCTCATCGTCACGCACATCATACACTCCTGAGTCTCTCAGACGAGCCTTCAGAGCGTTCTTGGAAGTGACCATGCGAGTGACCACATTGTGGTGTTGGGAGCAATGGTAGGTGAACATTTTCATCATAGCTGAGTGAGCCTTCCCAAGAAAACGAGCAATGCGCCCAAAGGGGGCAGCACGAGAAGGAAGATGGGTAGCATGAGAAGGAACACTAGCGGCGGTGCGACTAGCAGTAGCGGGAGGAGGAGGAACATGATCAGCCCGGCATGTGGGCGGAATGACCCAACGCTCATGTACATGAGTGCGGAAATAGGAAAGGGAGCTACACTTTCGATAAAAGCCTGAATAAAAGGTGCATGAGGAAAAGCCCTCTTGTGCTGGAAGCTAGCAAGGCGGATCTCATGCCATAGAAAGTGTGGAATATTGATCTTCCCTTGAGGAGATGTGAAGGGGCGATGCATGAGATCAATGCAGTAGCTGCTGCAGGAGCCCTTGTCACCCATCTTGGGATAGATGGTGCGGATGATACACTGATAAATGATGTTGAATGGAAAGCGCCAAATGGAAACTTGGTTTAGACCCTTTTGCTTTTCAGTGGCAGACAAAGTTGATATAGGTCTAAGGAGATCCGCACAGACCGCCATGCCCTTGGGCTTATGATTGGGGTCATCCTTGTGGATTTTGAACCCAGTATCGGGAAATCCAAGGGCAGTGACAAACTGAGCATAAGATCTTTGTGAGTGCGATGTCGGAGGTCATCCATGTGACAAAGGTAATCAGGAGCAAAGTAACATGTGGCATAAAATTGGTGGATGGCAGCGTGGTTAAAATCATGTTGAAAGGCGAATGGAGCAGCTAGATTTGACGACTCAATGAGCTCAATGGCTCCGGATATTTCTCCGGATGAGTGCGAATGTGCTCAAGATCAATGCAAAGATGAAGTGACAAGCCCTTAGGGAGGACAATCGTGGTAAAGATGTCGGCTTGGACATTTGTGCGAAAGCGACTATCCTGAGAATCCCTAACAGCAGTAAATTGATCTACATCACGACGCAATTTAAGATAGGAAGTTTTGGGCACCTTGTTGAAACGCTTAACATGACGTCCGAGTGACAGTGGAGGCTCAATTGAGATGAGGCGAGCATCACCTTGGGGTTGCACGGGAGGAGGAGGAGGGTGAAAGGTTGGACGACAAGTGCCCGGTTTGGGTAAAGCGACGCGAACACCAATCATTGGGGACGGATCCACCTCCTCAAGATCATCCTCAAAGTCTGACCCCTTCGAGGAGGAATCACTGGACGAACTGGGAGGACGAGCGGCACGCTTCCGAGGGCGATCTTCCTCCTGGGAGTCGTCGGAGCCACCACGACGAGACGGACGAGCCGGCCCTCCAGTGACTTGCTTCCGAGCAGAGAGCTTGGACCGAGGCATCGTGTCCTTGAAAGGGAGAACACGGAAGAGACGGGCGGCAAGCTGGAGCAGGTGGCCGACGGCTGGGCCGGGCTGGAGCAACAACGGAGAGAAGCCCGGCGAGGGCGGCGCGGCGTCTTGACAGGTGAGTGGCCGCACAGCAGAGGCGGCGGCGGCGGTGGGGAAAAATGGATCGAGGCTGTGGTCAGTTGAGAAACCCTACCGCGCCGTATATATAGTGGCCAGTAAAAACGTCCAGACGTCCGGAGCCTACGGACGACCGGAGTTGAATATGCGTCCGGACGTCCGGATCCTACGGACGACCGGAAACGGAACCAACAGGAAGTAGTCGATGACAGAGATGATTCTACGGACGTCCGACGGCTTCGGACGACCGGGCAGTTTGTAACAGAAAGTTTATTTCGGACGTCCGGAGTCTTTCGGACGTCCGTTGTTTCAGCGTCTAGGCTAAGTAAGGGAACCAGAGTGGATTTTACGGACGTCCGGAGAGGCCGGACGACCGGTCGATGGTAATCAGAGAAGATTTTACGGACGTCCAGAACCTACGGACGTCCGACGACAGAAGTTGACAGGAGGCAAAGATGCAAGTGCTGATCATGATGAGGAGAAGGCAATTTTTGTCTACAGTAAAACTTTATTTATGTATTAACTAATACCCTACCTCACCCAATCATAGCCATATACTACAAGTGGTGGCTAATGCCACAATGTCTGAGTAGACATGACATGAGACACAGAAAGATTTTACCTTTGAGTGCATAGTCACTATTCCATCATGTTAAAGCACCATAGGTCTAGACCCAAGGTTACTTTGAGAGTGTTGGTTCTTTTTATGCATTGAGTAGGGTGAGAACATTCATGAATGGAATGTCTCCCCCTAAATATATGCCTACATCATGACAAGACATTAGATTCATGCATGAATGGGTACTAGATTTCACATAATGTTGTCAAGCTCCAAGATACCAAGTTCACGCCTAAGTCGCATGTAACCTTGCTTCATCTAAAGGTTTGGTGAAGATATACTGCTAGTTGAAAATCTGTGCCAATGTGATCAATGTGAATATCACCCTTCTCAACATGATCTCTCAAGAAGTGATACCTAATATCAATGTGTTTGGTGCGGAGATGATCTTTGGGATTCTCTGGCAATATTGATGGCACTTTCATTATCACATGAAGAGGCACATTTCTATAGGTGATACCGTAATCCTTCAAAGTTTGCCTCATCCATAACAACTGAGTTGCACAACTAAGCGGTAGCAATGTATTCAACTTGGCGGTAGAGAGGGCAATACAATTACATTTCTTGAAGACCAACTTACCAAGGAGCGTCCAAGAAACTGACATGCACCGGATGTGGACTTACGATCCACTTTGTCTCCAGCCCAGTCCGCATCCGTGTACCCAATGAGATCAAACTTAGCATCCTTGGGGTACCATAGACCCAACTTTGAGGTGTGAACAAGGTATCTAAGAATATGCTTAACCGCTTTATGATGACTTTCCTTAGGGAAGCTTGAAATCTAGCACACATGCATACACTAAACATAATGTCTGGTCTAGATGCACAAAGATAAAGCAACGAACCAATCATAGAGCGGTATTTAGATGGGTCGAAAGGAATACCGTTGGTGTCTTCGGTGAGTGTTATTTTGGTGGCATTGGTGTCTTGCATGGCTAGCATCGGACATACCAAACTTCTCTAGAATATCTTTGAGGTATTTTGCTTGAGACAAGAAAATTCCTTCTTGAAATTGTTGAATTTGAAATCCGAGGAAGAACTTCAAATCCGCATTGAGTGACATTTCAAAATTCTTGGTCATTGAATCCATAAACTTCTTGCACAAATGAATGTTAGGAGAACCAAAATGATATCATCTACATAGATTTGGCATAAGATCAAATCACCCTTATCCCTCTTAGTAAAAAGAGTGGGATCGATCACCCCTCTCACAAAACCATCATCGAGTAGAAACTTCTTTAAATGATCATACCAAGCACGAGGTGCTTGTTTGAGGCCATACAAAGCCTTATGAAGTTTGTACACATAGTCTTTGTGATCGGGATCAACGAACCCAGGTGGTTGTGACACATATACTTCTTCTTGCAGAGGACCGTTAAGTAAAGCACTTTTCACATCCATTTGATGTAATGTAAAACCATTGAAAGCGTCATAAGCAAGTAAGATGCGAATGGATTCAAGACGGGCAACAGGGGAAAAGGTCTCACCAAAGTCCAAACCTTCAACTTGTGAGTACCCTTGTGCCACTAACCTTGCTTTGTTGCGAATGATTACACCATTCTCATCTTGTTTGTTCTTGAAAATCCATTTTGTTCCAATGACGTTGCTCGGTAGGTGGCCTCTTGACTAATGACCACACTTGGTTGCGTTCAAAACTGTTCAACTCTTCTTGCATAGCAACGAGCCAATCGTTATCCATCAATGCATCTTGTCCTTGAGGGGCTCAACACTAGACACAAACGAGAAGTGAGCACAAAAGTTTGTCAAATGTTTACGAGTGACTCTACCTTCCGATATGCCGGTGAGAATTTTGTCAACATCAACACGGCCGCCACTCGAGGCATGATGGAGGTAAGGGTTTCACGAGGTTCAACTTCATGTCCATCATCCACGTCCTCAACATATGGATCATTAATGTGTGGAGGAAGATCTTCTTGTTCATATTGCATTTGTTGAGGTTCATCATCAATGATTGGACTTTCTTGTTCTTGCACTTGATGAGGATCTAGTTCTTGAAGATTTTCATGAAGAGGGACTTGATCATCTTCTTCTATTCGGGCTAAGGGCATTGGTTGAACACTAGGAGCTTGTGATGGTAAGGGTGTTGAAGTAGTTTGATGTTGTGTCAGACTTCCATCTTCTTCTTCATCGTCATGAGGTTCTTGTTCCATAGGAAGAAGTGCACCAACACCCATGGTCAAAATGTCTTGAGAAGAATCTTCTTCATCTGCATCACTTAGATCAACTTGCTCCCCATGGGAGCCATTAAATTCATCAAACACCACGTCACAAGTTTCTACAACACATCCATTGGATTTGTTGTAGACTCTATAAGCGTGAGAGTTTGATCCATAATAACAATTATACCCTCAATTGTTTTGGATTGAAATTTTCCTAACCGTTCTCTTTTGTTGAGTATGAAACATTTGCACCCAAATACACGAAAGTACTTGACATTTGGCTTGTTCCCGGTTAGCAGCTCATATGGAGTCTTTTCCAATATAGTGCGGAGGAAGAGCCGGTTTGATGCATGGCATGCGGTATTGACAGCTTCGGCCCAAAAACTATGTGGTGACTTGTATTCATCCAACATGGACCTTGCCATCTCTACAAGTGTACGATTCTTCCTTTCGGCCACACCATTTTGCTGAGGAGTGTATGGAACTGAATATTGATGCTCAATCCCTTCATCACTAAGGAATTCTTCCAAGGTATAATTTTTGAACTCAGAGCCATTGTCACTTCTTATTGCTAGGATTTCTTTGTCAAACTTGCGTTCAGCTTGCTTGGCAAAATCTATGAAGGTGATCTTGGTTTCATCCTTGGACTTGAGGAAGAACACCCAGGCATATCTTGAGTAATCATCAACAATGACAAGCCCATATTTTTTTCCACCAAGACTATCCCATGAAGGAGGCCCAAAAAGATCCACATGAAGGAGCTCCAGGGGCCTTGAAGTAGATACTATGTTCTTGGGTGGGTGCTTTGTTTGATGTTGCTTCCCTGCAATGCATGCACTACACACACGATCTTTCTCAAAAGAGACATTTGTTAGTCCAAGGATGTGATTACCCTTTAAGAGATCTTGAAGATTCCTCATGCCGACAAGGGCTAGTCGGCGATGCCATAGCCACCCCTTGTCAGCCTTGGCCATTAGACAAGTTGCATGGAATGTGCTCTCTTTCGAGAAATCAACCGTGTAAAGGTTGCCATCCAACTCTCCAACAAAGGCCACTTCGAGAGTATCTCTCTTAAAGACTTTCACATCCGTTAGTCCAAATAGTGTATCATAACCAACAGAAGCCAATTGGCGGACAGAAAGCAAATGATATTTGGGATTGGACAAGCATGAAATTTGCAAGAGACATGTCATTTGTGATAGCCACCTTTCCCAACCCAAGTACATGTCCTTTTGATCCTCCACCAAACATAATGCTCATAAATGGTTGAATAGCTTCCATGAAATCGTAGAGCAATTTGCTATCTCCGGTCATATGATTTGTACATCCACTATCAATCACCCATTTTACTCCACCGGAGAAAGCAACCTACACACAATTATTACTTGGTTAGAGGCACCCATTTTACAATGGGACCTCTCAAGTTAGTCACAAGGGTCTTAGGGACCCAAATAGCATAAAAACGAAATGCTTTTCGGGGACCAACAAACTTTGCATAAACTTCTCCATCCTTAGTCTTACGCAGTACATAGGATGGAGGCATGAACTGTTTTGGCTTGTTGAGAGTGGGCATACCCCTTGTGGCCTTCCCACTAACAACCTTACCTTTCTCCTTGTGTCCTTCTCGTACAAAGGTTTCTTTTAAAGGGGTGGTGCACTTTTGGGAGGACGTCTTCTTCTTGCTTGTGCTTGGGTCAAACCCGAGTCCCTCTTTGGCGAACACTTTGTTGTGTTGGCTCAACACCTCATTAAGGTTCTTTTGCCCTTGAGCACATGTCATGAGCCCTTTCTCGATTTGAGCTTTGAGAAAACGATTCTCCTCAAGAATGGATGCTAGATCACTACTAGAGTTAGTAGAACAAGCATCAACATTGATAATAGGAGAGGAGTAAGCCTTAGCTAGAGTTTCAAGATAAGTATGTTTGAGTGTCTCAAAACTCTTTGTAAGAAGGGTGAGCTCTTCTTCCTTAGTCTTGAGAGACACGGATAGAAGCTCACAATCCTTAGTGAGAGAAGCATGAGACTTTGCAAGCTTACTTTTATCATTCATCAACTCTTCACAAGAGCCAATAGCCTTTTTCAAGGAGGCAAGATCTTTAGTATGAACATCAATATTTGCACCAATTTTAAGCATAGTTCATCATTTCGTGCTTCCTCATATTTGACTTTCCGCTCAAGGATTTCACATTTTCCTTTTCCTCGGTGACGAGGGTTTGAGTTCCTTAATGGTGATGGTGTGCTTACTCACCATCTCCATAAGCATACGAAACATAGTGAGCTTCTTTCCTTTGAGGGAGCACATGAACTTATTAAGTTTAGCAAGCATAGGATCAGTTAGATCATCATCCTCATAACTATCCTCCGCATCAAGATACTCATCACTAGGAGTATAAGGAGTGAAAAGAGGAGGATTTGATCATGGAGTTACCTTGACCTTGTCAGAAGAGATTTGGTCCTCTTCTTCTTCAACCATGGCCTTGGCCATTAGGCATTTGTGAGCGTTGCCCTTGTAATCTTTCATGTAGTTGTAGGTGACCACGTCACCACTCTTGTTTACCAGCCTCAAGGTGTTTTGAGAGTCTTGAGCAACTCCGGCAACACCACTAACATCATCCGGATCAGATTCTTCTTGAGCAACCATTCCCATTCCATCTCTCTTCTTGAGCTTGGAGTTCAAAGGATTTGGCAACTTCTTCTTGGTAAAGGTCTTGGGAAACCTTGGTTTATCTTCTCTCTTCTCATAAGGGCACTCATTGGAGAAGTGATTGGTTTCTTCACAGTTGTAGCATTTTCTTACTTTCTTCTTTTGAAATCTTCCCTTGAATTTACCAGCTAAACTTCTTGACAAAAGAGCCATGTCTTCATCTGAAGGGCCCTCGTCGGATTCAATCTCATCACCATCTTCGTCATCCTCTTCTTCCTCTTCACTTTGTTCATCTTCACATACATGCTTGGCCTTCAATGCAAGATTGATCTTTGATGATGGGGAACCATGCATGGCAAGATGTTTTGTGGCATTAGTCTTTGAATCTTCAAATAGTTGAAAGGTGGATACGATGTCATCTGTAGTCATTTCCTTGAAGGTATGGTGTTGTCTTATGTCCCACACCATTTGATGGTGAAATGGAGCAAGAGCATGAAGTAACTTATCCACAAGGAATCTCTTAGTCATGTTGAATCCATCTTGTGTCTAGTCACACTCACATGACTCAATATCAGCGGTGAGAGTCATGAGACGCTCATGGAGTTGATTGGGGGTTTCACCTTTCTCCATACAAAAGTTTTGCAATTGCCCCTTGGCAATTTCATATTGAGCACTCCGGAGGGTAGAAGTGCAGGTCTGGATCGTACAACAGTTTCCCATAGTTCCTTGGCACTTGTGATGTGTATGAACGGTCTCCTTTGCTTTTCATCCAAACCTCTCCTTATCCACATGATTGCAGTGTCATTGAGGTTCTTGTCATATATTTCTCTTGGTGTGTGGTTCTTTGGATCAACCACATGATAGCCATACTCCAAGATCTCCAGCATCTCATCGTTTCCATGTCAAAGATGATCCTGCATAGCAACTCTCCACAAAGGAAAATCGGAAGTGGCACTAAGCAAAGGAGGACTGCCTTGAGGATTATATCTTGGTTTCTCAACCTTGAGGTCTTGCATAAAGCCAAGGAACCTTTGGCGTGTTCATTGCTAGGAGGTTGTTGACCAAGTGATGGAGTAGGCACAGTTGGCCTTGAAGCAGCACCACCTGAGAGTGGTGCAAGCACCGTGGACAACGTGGCTAATCTCATTTGGACCAAGGCCTCAAGAGAAGCATCATGCTCCTCTTTTTGCTTAGCAAGGGCCCGTTCTAGATCCTCTGACGTAAAGGACTTGACTTCAGAAGAAGCCCCGCCTTTATCCTTAGGATCTACAACCAGAGGAGTCCCATCTGGGTTCATCTCGCTCTAGGGTGGTTAAGCCACAAGAATAGAGCACGAGGCTCTGATACCAATTGAAAGGATCGAGATGGACCTAGAGGGGGGGGGGGTGAATAGGTACAATTACAAAATTTTAATTATTACTTAGCAATTTTAGGCAATAGTGCGGAATATGAAGATGAGCCTAACAATTGCAAGTGAGCACAAGGTACTAAGCAAGTAACACAAACACGTAAGTGGGCAAGCACAATATGATATACGTAAGTGTAAAGAGACAAGTAACCACAAGTAGAGAGTAAGGGTTAGTAATAACCGCAACTCCGGAGACGAGGATGTATGCCGATGTTCACTTCCTTGGAGGGAAGCTAGTCACCGTTAGAGAGGTGGATGTTACCACGAAGGCACACCAACGCCATGAAGGCTCACCCTATTCTCCCTTTGAGATAACACCACGGAGGCGTTTCTCAACCACTAGTGGTAGACCTTGGGTTGGTCTCCAAACCCTCACAAACTTTTCGTGGAAAATCACAAAGTTCGATTCCTCTCCGAATGACTCCTACCGCCTAGGAGACTCCAACCTCCAAGAGTAACAAGAACGATGGGGGAAAGCTCAAAACTTGCTCAAGTCACGAATTCCTTTGGTGCAAAGAAGGGGATGAAGTGGATTTATCACTTGATTGGAGAACTTCTCTCAAATGCTCCTAGAACACTTGTGAATCTAGGATTTTGGTGTGGTTGAATGAGAGAGAGAGTGAGGAGTGTTCTTGATAGGTTCAAGGTGAATGGTCAACCCTATCCCGTGGAGAGGAAGGGTATATATATAGGTGGTGGGAAAAGTGACCGTTTGGGTACAGGATGGGCCGGACGTCCGGAGAACGTCGGACGTCCGGAGACACAAATAGGTCCGGACGTCCGGAGAACGTCGGACGACCGGAGGCACAAATAGGTCCGGACGTCCGACAGTCATCGGACGACCGGACGCTGTGAAAACATGACCCACAACCCAGTGTACATGATACGGACGTCCGAGCAGGGGCCGGACATCCGGAGAGGCCGGACGACCGTAAGAATGCTTCTGTTGTGAACATGCATCTGGAGCACGGACGATCGGATGGTCCGGACGTCCGTAAGGAAGTTTCTGATGTGAACGTGTCGGACGTCCGGAGAGTTTCGGACATTCATAGAAGTGCTTCTGTTGTGGAACGCCGGACGTCCGGAAGTGGCCGGACGTCCGAAGGCAAGGTATAGAAATAGTAGCTTTTGAGCAAGTTTTTCACTAGATCCATCGATCCCCTCTTAATAGTGCGGGATCACTATACTCAAGATCAAACAAAAAATGAAGTCGACATCTTGTATCTCAATACTAGAGTTATATGCTTATGTCCCAAGTCATGATCCATGCACACGGTCTTTGAAACATAATCCTGAGATATACTTGATAAACATGATTAGTCCCGAACATATGTGTTGTCATCAACATCAAAATATGATTAAGGGCATGATTGCACTTTCACCATGAACACGACGCATTCCGTTGCCTCCCCATGAACACGACGACGACGCTGTTTCTCCGTTTCGACCCAGCCATGTACGTATGCGCGAGTAGGCGTTCGAGACCCTGCCCGTATGTACGTACGTGGCCGTATTTTCTTTCTTGCACCCTCGCCGCTGTACGTACGTGTACATGCTACGTGCGCGCCTCTACTACGACCAGTATGTACGTACACGTTCGCGACCAGAATGACAACGCTACGTACGCTTCGACCAGGTGGGTCCCGACTGTCAGGCACTTCCTTGCCTGTGAAGATATAGCTGGTGGGTCCCAGCAGTCAGGGGGGCGAATCGTTTTTTTTGCCCAGGCGCACTTCCTTGCGTGCGAAGATGTAGCTGGTGGGTCCCAGCAGTCAGGGGGAAATGTTTTTTTCATGAAATACGGTGGCCTGTCCGGTGGGTCCCCGCTGTCAGGTGGAGGAATAATTATTTTGCACCTAATAAGGAGGCACTTCCTTGCGGTCGCCGTGGACCCAACTGTCAGCCTCTCCACGCACAGTACTCTTCCGATGGAAGTCGGTCGTTGACCACATTGACCACGCCGCTCCAAGAGCACCACGGCGGTGGACGATGGCGAGGCCTAGGAAGGGGACGACGCAGAGCCGGGGAAGACGCACCAGTGGATGCCCACGCTAAGAGGAGTACGAGGGTGAGGCTGCCGTCGCCGTAGAATAACAGGGGGTGTGGGTGAGTAGAGGGATGGCCTGGCCAGGAGTAGTAGGGGGTGGTGAGGCCTCCGCGGCATCACAGCCGGCCACGGGAGTCAGGAGCACGCGGCACGACCGGCGCTGCTTTGGGCGGCTGGAGCACGAAGACCAGAGGTTGAAGAAGCACTACGGCCGTTGGATGGACATCGTACGGTCACTCGAGCTAGAGTCGTTCATATTGACTAAGTTGACAAAGCCCTCCGTCCCCGTAAACTTAGTAGGCCCACAAGTCAGCCTCTCACCAAGGTGAGTCCCAGCTAGCATGGGGAGTATTCATTTTTTTGTGCGTAATAAGGAGGCATTTCCGGTGGGTCCGAGCTGACCGCGGGGGAAACGTTTTTTTCGCGAAATACAGAGACCCTTCCGGTGGGTCCCAGCTATCAGGTGGAGGAATCATTGTTTAGCGCGTAATAAGGAGGCATTTTCCTGTGTGGGCCCCTCATCGGCCTCTTCCGATGGCTGTTGTTTGTTGACCATGTTGACCTCGCCGCGCCGAGAGCACAAACGCGGTGGACGAGGGCGGGGCCCAGGAAGAGAACCACCCGGAGCCGGCGAAGCCACCGCAGCGGATGCCCACGCTGAGGGGAGAACGAGCGCTGACTGGTCGGCTGCGGGGTGAGGCTGACGTCGCCGGAAAATAACAGGATGTGTGGGTGGTTAGAGGGATGTCCTTGCGGTAGCACAACCAACACACGGGAGGAGGGAGCAGGCAGTCCCGCCGGCGCTGGTTTGGGCGGCTGTAGCAGGAAGATCAGAGATTGAGGAAGCACGGCGGCCGTTGGATGGACATCCAACAGTCATTGCTATGTGTTGACTAAGTTGACAAAGCCTTGCGTACGCGTAAAAAAAATTTTTAGGACAGCGTCATTGTCAACCTAGTAGGCCCAGAAGTCAGCCTCCAAATCTGTGGAAAACAGCATACAACCCATTAGCCATTATTTTCAATAATTTACAGCCCATTTGCTAATTCTTAAGGATATTTGAAGCCCATATTCTTTTTATTAGCATTACAGACCATTTATTACGGGCACTTTGCTAAAATATTCAACGAAATTTTGCATATTTTGGTGGGGTCCAAACTCTTTTAATCACGAAATTTCGAGTCACGTTAAAAAAAATACAAAAAATTATATCAAAATAAAATTCAAAAAACAATTCTCCGCAAAAAAGAATGAAATTTAGAATCTTAACTAGCAAGATGCCCGTTCGTTTACGGAACATGAAGATGCATTTGTATGAGTAGTTTATCTTGTGGGTGAAAAGATGATATTTTAATGTAATTGCCAGTTGGCTTTGGTTTTTATAAGAGTAGAGAGTAGATAAATCCTGAAAAAAATGATATTTTAATGCAATTGCTGGTTGGCTTTGGTTTAAAAATTTACAGCCCATTTCTTACAACTTATAGCCCGTTTTCTGGGGAAGCCCATTTCTTATCCCTCCTCGTCTTGAAAGATTTGCAGCCCAACAGGGTTGAGAAAAGCAAGTAGGCCTCGGTTTTGGTATTCTCCAAAAAAAAGAACTGGGCTAGCCAATTTCAGAAAGAAAAAAATATCAACTGGGCTCGTCATGTGCTTAATAAAAGCGTAAGCGTGGGCTAGACGGGCCACAGCCCCCGCACAGCGCGCAGTTGAGCTCCGTCTCTGAAACTGAAAAACAACTGGGCGAGCTGCTGGGTCCCTGGTGTTATCCGCTCGTTGTGTAATTTTCTCGTTTATTGACTACATTGACAATGGCGTGGAACCTAGTTGTCAAACAATTAGGAGGAAGTATTGTTTTGGCTTGTAATAACGAGGCACCTGCTTGCAAAATGCAATGACCCTGGTGGGTCCCTACTGTCAGCCTCTCCACGTACAGTCATCTCCTGATTCCTCTTGGTTGTTGACCATGTTGACAACACCAGACGGCGGCGAGCACAGCGAGCTAACCAAGGCGGAGAACGACGGCAAGGCCTCGGACGGGAACGAACAGCAGCCATGGAAGATGCGGCAGTGTAGTGGCAGGTGGAGGGGAGTACGAGGGCAACAACATGCAAGTCAAGCATACAAATGGTACAAAAAGCCAAAGGATTAATTGTTCATCAAATTTTTAGACAAAACCCAGATTGAACATGACAGTAACATCTAACCCAACCACTCTTTTTTGCAGTCACAAACAAATGGATCAGTCTGATCCATAAAATCAACATCCTGTGCAAAAAAAAATTATTTAGGATGTCTACAACTTGTTGTAAATAGAAACCAAGCACGTTTAGAAGCCCATTTGTCCACCTGAAACTTCTTTTTTTGCTGTTCAACATGTTCGTCCGTGAGAAATCTCTTGCTGTAAAAATTAAGCCTCATGGACAATAGTAACCTCGCATTCAACAGGAAGAATGTGACAAAGCTTCTGTTTTCCTGGTTGGATGCATATCGTCCCATCGTTATTGTCCTCAAACGAATTTCATGAGAAATGAGAAAATCCTTGTGCTTATCACGCCAACAATTGGTTATATTTTTTTCTCCATGTGGTTCTGCCTAAGTAGACATGAAGATTGAAAACAGTTAAGGTCTGAAGAAAAGAGTATGTCAAAAGAACGACAGCTGAACAGTTAATTCTAGTACAATATATACGGGCTTTCAATGTGCATGAAGTCATCACCTCTATGTATAAATTCTCTAGAGATCGAAAGCATCACAGCAAGCCAATAATTATGTCCAGATCAAAACTATACATTCTGATATATATATATATATATATATATATGATCTTGACAGAATCCAGCAGCATTGACAGGCTATCAATGGACGAACTCTTCATTGAGCATATAACATAATATTAGTACCCAAAGTGTACTCCAAGATGATATAAAACTTATGTGCACAAATGAAAAATGCAACATATGATTACAAATGTGTAGATGATAATATACGGTACCTGAAAAGGTGAGGAGCCAAACACCTACTCCTTGTGATTATTAAACGGGTCACGAATTACACCCAAGGTCTCCAGTTTGAAGCAGAGAGGCAGCAGTTATTTCTGAAGGTGTATAACAATTATGAAGGAGCAACCTTTCAAGTGAAGGGGCATCTTCGATGATGAGCTGCTGTCCTTCAAAATAAATTCCAATGCTTTTAAGGTGAGGTGACTTTATTTGGAGACAACTGATACCGATTTCTATTCCCAAAACAATCAGCAAGCACTCCAGGGCAGGGCAACTGGAGTGGATGATCTTGTCTTGATGAGGCCTCCGACGGATAAACCACCACAAGCGAAAGTTTTTTTAGCAGTGGGAGTCGAAGCATTTGTACCAGATCGTCTGGTAGATGGCATCGGGCGAAGGTGGCGGTGTGGAGAGAGGAGGAAAACCGCGAGATGGACAACGGTGGTGTGGGCACGAATTTTTGGTATGTTCGTGGTATGAAACTTTCGTGGTAATGGTAGAACTCAAACTGCTGGAGTTTTCTGAATTCAGGGGATGTCAGCCAAGCGTCCACCTTGCCGGGTATGGACAACAGGTAGCTTGTCGGGATGCGAGAGGCATTGAGCAGGGGCCCTGCTGGTGAGAAGAGACGATGGCTCGATGAGATCAAATTCAGGAAGGACGGATAAGCGGCGGCGGTCGAGATTGAGGGGCGCGGTGCGCCATAGAGGGTGCCACCAAGTTGAGAGGACTTGTGTGCGGCAGCAGTCCTTGGTGGGGAGAAGCGAGATGATCTCCTCAAGGATGACGCCCGGGAGATTGCTGATGCGGTCCACCGGAGATTCTACCGGTTCCTCAGATCCGGGTGTGTGTGGGGGGGCTCGCGCTTCTCCCAGCGCTGGTCTTGGGATCTACAACCGGCGTCGCCGCTGGCGGGAGCCTCATCTTCTTGGCGCTGGGGCCAGCCGACTCCATTTTCCTTGTGGGCGTCGCGCCGAGCTCACGGGTTTGAGCAGAGTAGCCAGAGACGAGCCTAGTGGCAGTGCGAGTGGGGAAGAAGGAGGGCTGGGGATTTCTGTAGGAGTGGAAGAAGAGGAGCAGGCGTTTTCTGTACGAGTGAGGAAGAAGGTGAGCGGGGTTTTCTGGACGAGTGAGGAAGATTGGGGAGCGGGGGGAATTGGGTGGGGAGACGGAAGCGGGAGAGCGATCTGTTCGTGTTCCCGCTGCACTAACTACTCGCTTTTTCCCAAGAACCGCTCTCTTCTTTTGCGTTGCTGCATGACTGGCCATGCATGCAGGATGCATGTGCCCGCCGGCCACTGCATGCGCTTGGTTTGTTACTAGGCCTATTTAATAGGGTGGTTATGGAGTAAATTAAGGAGATTTATTTTCTCTGTGTGCATCCACCAAATTAGAGGATGCTTGATCGATGCGAACACTCACATTAAACTAACATTCAGAAGAACAAAAGTTCAGCATGTCTATGCATCTCAATGATTCACCATACAATAACCAATATACAAAGCTGTGAGAAGGTGTGGAAACAAATAAAATCGGTCGATGCTTCTCTGAGCAAAGGGCCTCCCTGTGCACGCATTAATTTCCTGGGCATGATTGTTTCTTCTCAATGTTGCGAGCACTTTGAGCATATTGGCAACTCCACAGCTAGCTAGCTGCCTCATCTTGCAATTGATGCTGACACATTTGCAGCAAACACATGAGGCAATAGAGATGACTCAACATGGGTCCATATTGTGCAGTTCCCCTGATATCATATTCATTGTCCTGAATATGAAAAGATAGGAAAACAGTAGCTATACTTAAACGGTGTTGCAAAACAGTAGCACATGTCAATAGCTTGGCATGACAAAACACGATCATCTGGACGAAGGGGATACTGACCTGCCCGAGGAAGATTACATATAATTTCATAAGTCCTTGGTTGATTTCCACCTTCGGCTGCACTGCTTGTTTGCTCCTCCACACATGACAGGACCGTTCCGCACTGCATTCAGCAAGTCAACGTACGAGTAAGCTAATTTCATTTTGCGGTGGTCATTGTACCTAGTTACGAATGTAGGAATACCTGGAGCACCATGAGGTTAGCTGACAGCAGGTAGATGCAGCCATATAAATTTTGTGCGGTGCTACCAAAATTGAGGTTTGTATCCCTTCCCGTTATGAGAATTCTTCTTGAAGTTGGTAGAATGTGACGGCTTGTTCTTTGCATCAAACTTGCCTTTCCCGGGAGATTTGTTCTTGTTGTTTTGGGGCTGGTTGGGCTGGAAGTTCTTCTCGTGTACCATGTGGGCACTAGAAGCTTCCTCGGCGACCCGAGCACGTGTGTCTTTTGCTCTCGCCTTCTCCTCAAAATCAAGAGTGCTAATGAGATCCAAAACAGAAAACTCATGTCTCTTGTTTTTCAGAGAAATAGAAAAATCGTCTTGAAGGTGGAAGCTTGGCAATGATGGTCCCAAAGAACAAATTTGTCCGGCAACACACACTTAAAGTACTCAAGTTCCTTAGAGAGTGATCAGTATCTCATGAGTCCGCTGAACAACAGAGCGCTCTTCACCATCTTGTAGTCACAAAATTGCTCCATGACGTACAACTCGTTGCCAGCGCCCGAGGGCCCAAACGTGGCCTCGAGCGCAGCCCACATGTCTTTGCCGCTGTCAAACGACATATACGAATCCACAATGGAATCGTCAAGAACACTCAGCAGGGCGGCTTTGAAGAGGGTATCCATGTTCTGAAAAGCTTCCTGCTGTGTAGGATTAAGATTGCCCTCAGGCTTACCCTTAGTGGCGTCATAGCAGTACATGATCTGAAACCAATATACTGCTCTTGTGCGCCACCTTTTATATTGCACCCCCTTAAAAGTAGACGGCTTCAAAAGCGCAGCAAAACCACTCGGAGTAAATTGCCTGTGATCAGGTTTTTGGATTGGATTGTTGAATATATGAGCAGTTTAGTATGAGATTTAATCCGAATCAGCAGTAAATAGATCATGACGACAATTGCAAACATCAAAGTAATGATGCAGACTAAACCAGGAGGACAGAATCACATACCTTGACATGGAGCAGAACCGATGTGGTTGATGTTGTCACTCATGTCGTTGATGAAGAGGTTACCGAGGTCGGGGAAGAAGGCTGTCGTTGAGGAAGTCGTCGCCGGCAGCGATCACAGGAGTGTGCTCCCAAAACCTGATCGCCCCTCTCCCGCATGAGGATCACGAAGGCGGGGTTCGAGGATCGCTGTCCCTTCGCGTGCACGCCGGAAGGAGGGCTGGAGAAGAATTGCGTGGCGGCGCTTAAGATCTGGAACAGTGCAAAACCATATGATACAAGCGGCTAGGGTAGAGCATGTCAGGTCGGAGAGTATAATAGTAGGCCTTGGCCCCCAAACTCCACGCCCAAGTCAATAATAGCTCAAAAAGTCAATAATAGCCCCACCAAGGTTTGTCTAAAAAACAGAGTAATTAAGGCGTCCGTTAGTCCCTTTAGTATAAATACAATATTATTAATAATGGCCCCACCTTTTGTCTCACAAAGTAGAGTATGTTGGAGTACAACCGGCTACACGTTTACAATCCGCTTCTCTTCTCTCTCCTCTTCTCTCTCCTTCAAGTAAGCACAAATACTATATTTAAATCCTTATAGCCTGCTTATGTCATCTAATTGTAGTACTTGCTCTAAAAATTACTATCTACTGTGTAGTCTGAAATGCCGGGCGTGCAGCGGGCGGTGCCCTCGGTCGGCGCGCCGCTTCAACGGCGGAAGCAGTGAGAGGTCGCGTCGCCCTGACTTGCCATCAATGTGGAGCGGCGGGCTCAGCTGGCGCCGGGCGGGAAGCGCGCGCGGGAGGGGGAGGGGTTTTTGTTGGGCCAAGAAGGTGAGAAGCCAACTTGGGATCGGTCCAGACGGGGAAATATCATGTGCTCCCATACTCTGCATATGACACTAGTCTATGTTACTACTCCCTCCTTTCCGGTTTATAGAGATGTTTAGAGTAACATAGTAATATGTTACAGTACAAGTTACTCCCCACTATGACCAGCCTTGGCCTCTCCCTGTGCTCCACCATGTATAGCTGCTAAGCCTGCCACGTAGGCATAAAATATGATGTGGCACCAATAAACTAAGCACCTATGCATTGATGACTTGAGTTACTAAGCCATTTAATGCACTTAGCACCTCATCTAAAGAGCATTAATAGTATAGCCAGCTGCTGGCTATAAGCCTACAACCCATCTTATAGTCAACATGTACAAAGTGCCTAGGAGCACGTGCTAGAGCTGGCTCTTCACGAAGAGCCCGCTTACCTTCTCTCTCCTCTTCTCTTTCCTCCAACTAAGCAGAAATATACTACTGTTTATTCCTTATAGCCCGCTGACTCAGCTCTATTGTACTTGCTCTAAGCACATCTAAGCACTTGCTAGCACCCCCTTGACCGTGGACCTTGACGGTGTACGTCACCTTGTGTCTCATAATTTTCCTCGTCATCATCTGAGTCCTAGAAGACCTCACCCACATCATCATTAGCATGCAGCCGCCTTGATAGACAACGTGCGCAGAAGGAGTAGAGGCGACTGGGGACGCACCACCACCACGTCGTGGGCACTCCGTATGTGCTCGTGTGCGTGCAGCGTGCGTGTTTTTCCATCGGTGCTAGCTCTAAGGCCGAGGCTGCGGTCGTCTTTGTCTCCGACTAGTAGTTGAGCAACGACGGCAAAGAGGTGCTGCAAGAGATGCGTATGCGCCGTTGTGTGCGAGCTTCGCCGTAGCATGACGAACCGGACATCGCCGCGGATGGCGCACGCCTCCATGCAGCCGAGTGTGTGCGCATGCATGTGTTATTCACGTGCATTCTGTGGCCGAGCGTGTGTGCATGCACGTCTTGTGTATGTGCGTTGTGTGCTCCATGCTGTGCGCGTATGTGCATGAGTTGGATCGGATGGAGTTAGTGCGTTGGCTTGTATACATATTTTTTTTGCGACTGTGCTTGTGTACATATTTTAGAGTGTAGATTCACTCATTTTGTTTCGTATGTAGTCCCTTATTGAAATATCAAAAAATACTTATATTTGGGAACGGAGGGAGTATAAAACATCTTCAACTTAGCATCCTGATGTACCGTTTCTAGTGGTTAGCGAAAAGTTCATGTTCTTTTAGTTGTTTATAGGTGGGCAGGCGGCAAAAAACAGGGGAAACGCGCAAGGTTCCTTGCAGACGCTCCACCGCGAGGTTCCTTGCTCCTCCTCGGTTATCGAGAATCTATGCTCTTCAACTCTTTTCTTTTACGTGAGCTTTGTTCATCCTTTTCCCAACACGCGAGATATCTAGCATCAAGGTGCACGTGTCATGCAAGAAAATGGAGATAAAAAGATAAGCAGTGCGTAAGTGAGTCGTGCGGGGGGGGGGGGAGCGGGGGGAAACCCTTTTCTGTAAGTGAGTCGTGCACTTCGATGGCACCTACGCAATATTTTTTATCCTCGATGGCACGTGAATGGCACGTGAATAGTGCACGTACTCAACGACGGAGCACGGGATGGTAGCAATGACATGGTCAGCCCTTTTTTGGAGAGAGTACGTACTACTAGTAAATAACTTTGATGTGTCCCGTCAACTCACAGAACGACGAGAAGCTTGATTACGCCTTCTCCCTCGCCAACGCGTGCGCGGTGGCTCGCAACACGAGAAGAAACTTTTGCTTACAAGCGGTGGACGTGCAGCAGTTCATTTGGTGTAAGATTGCCAGAAGCACTAATGTGGAACCATCGACTTCCGGAAGAGGCGAAGAGCCAAGCGCAAGGTCACCTACTAACCTTAGGCTAGGCGTAGTGGGAGTAACATAAGTAGGGGTACCTCCTTTTTTATTCTAGAAACAACCACACGCGAATATCAAGGTGCTGGTTACGTAGAACAAATTTCCTGCAGTCCGTGCTCAACCCTCCTCTATCTCTCTTCTCAGCCAGCCAGCGGACGCGCGGAGCCCATTGTCTGTTTGCTCACATGAGGCCCCACATGTCAGTGAAAACGCAAGAGGACCCACTGAGCCTGCACATCTTTCACCTTGACGTGCTGGTGATGAAAAACAAATCCATGAAAGATCTTCGGTGGCCGCTTTTGGAGTTACTCAAGAGTAGTAAGATTCTATTTATAGTTTAACCCAAGATGCACATCTCGTGGCTTCAACTACCACTCTATTTTCTTTCATGACACGACCTGGATGCTGGATGTCCCACGTGTCGGCAAAAGGAGGAAGAACCCGACCAAATCTTCGGTTGTGCTCTCGGATTAGACTAGTTGTGCTAACTTAAAATTTTTATTGTGTACTCCCTCCGTTCCAAAATACTTGACTTCCATTTGTCCAAAAATGGATGTGCCTATATACTAAAACATGTCTAGATACATATATATTTTGACAAATACTACCTCCGTCCGGGTTTATTGGTCCCCATTATATTTTGTGCCAAATTTTGACCATAGTTAAACTAACAAAATGTTTACGCATGTCACCAACCATTATATTTTTGAAAACTATGTTCAAATACGAATCCAATGAGATAATTTTTCTTGACATGCATTAACATTTTGTTAGTTAAATCTTTAGTCAAAATTTGACACAAACTACAAAGGGGACCTATAAACCAGAGACAGAGGTAGTAGAAACGGAGGGAGTAGAATGGATGCAAGTTTTTGTATTGGGAAGAAGAGTACATCCATATATTGATAGAGCGTTGGAGTTGGCCTTACAAGTGGGACCGCAGTTGAGGAAACCGACTATCGGCAAATCCCCACCTCGCCCGCCGCGCGATGGCTGAGTTAGAGAAACGATGAGGTTGAAGAGATTGCTCTAGCACGGACTCCAAGAAATATGGTGTCAGATGGAAGTCGTGCTGGTGGGGTGTGCCGTACTCCTGGACGTGAATGCTTGTTCTGGCCCATGTCACCCTACTACTCCTACTACTTACTACTATATAGTACTACTAGTATCGAGGATTCGAGGTGCTGGTTACGTAGTACAATATGGCTACAGTAAAAACACTCGCACGATGCGCGAAGCATGTGAAGCTAGTACAAATAGTGTACTACTATTGTTGATTGGCCTCATCCGATAACCTGTTGCAATGCACGTACAATTATGTATTCGGAAAATATTTTTTGCCTCGTCGCACCACTCACTCACAGAAGCAACTCGAAAGCCATTCATAAATTTAGTAAGTTTATCACAGGCATATCATTTTATTACATACAACAGGTCATCAACCCACATCAACAACAAGGATACATTATAAATACTAAAGTTTTCACCACACAACAAATAACAAGCAATGAAATGAACTTCAACTCAACCATTCCTCGGCGTTGGAAACGCTTGCTTTGAACCACAAGTGATTCTCTCGGACGGGCCATCCATTGCCGATCTGGAGACCAACGCAGGACTGATCATCCAGGCTGAAGCGGCCTACTATATCGATGCTGTGGTAGGGAACCACCCAAATGTCCGAGGTATAGACACAATCGCTTCTCATAAATGGTAGTAATGTTGTGTCAACAGCAGTTGGATCGCCTTTTCACCATCATTGGATAGTTTTTTGTCCAAGGAAGAGCGAAGTTTTCTCCAAGACTATCAATTACAGACGAGGGAGAAGGAGTTGGCGCTAGCTCACTAGTATCCATCCCGAATACCATGCAACGGGTGTTGGAATAGGTCCGGAGAGTGCGACCATGGGAGACTACACCTGCTTCCTTAGCCGTAACATCATCAGTGGGCTGTATACACACGAGAAGAGGTGATCCATTGGAATTAGTTGCCAGGCGCCAAATAGTATATGGGCGCTGCTCGTCCTCATGCTCGTGATCATCACCATCATCATCTCCCCTTTGGTTATAAAAATATTCAAGTATAGGTGGTGGAATGTTCACAGGACCTTGGAAACACAAGAAGAAGGTTAATTAGTAAAGGGAAACTTGCTAACCCGCATGCATGTGGATGAAACAATTATAATTACGGTGGAAGACAAACGTACCGAAACTACGAGGATACCATGCATAAAGAGTGCCACGAGTGGTGGCAGCAAACACAAGGCCCTCGTATTGAATTGCATCACAGTACTCCTTCGTGCACAAAAACTAATTTTTGAGCAATATCCATCGAGTCAAACCACTAAGGATGGCAACAAGCTTGTCGAAGATAGCAACAACTTCATAGTTGTTGTAATTCCAAGAGCGGTTGGGAACTCGACAAATTGCTATCTTCCGTAGAATACAGTCACCATGATCGTATTTGAACGTGCGTACATTACCGGTGTGCTCAACCTCTGGGCAATGTGCTGAGATTTTTGGAAGTGGAACCCGGTGACGAGTGTACACATTCACAAGTTCCCACTCGCAGTTGGACCAAATGTAAACAACCCAATCTCCATTTGCGCCTACCCAAGCCTTGACCTCAAGTGATGGCATCTTAACATCATACGTATCATTATCAAGCGGCATCAACTTGCACAGGGCGAGGCCTCCGTCGTGACGGCGCCAGTCATCAGGGTCACGACGAAGAAGATAGGGGAGATCAAACCGCTCCTTGACTCTTGGGTTCCTTGTAATGATGTTATTAGTTGAGTCAAGAATGGGCTTGAACGAACCTGCCATGCTAGCCGAGGTGATGATGTCGCACCGATCAATGAGTTCCTCCACCACGTCATCTTTCAGATCGGGGCAAGAATAACAGGGTCGTTTCCGTCCTGTTCCCTCCATGGAGAAGACGATCGAACAATGGCAGAAGAAAGGGTGAATGGCTGAAGGAAAATGGAGGAGGGAGAGGAAGAGCGTGCGACAGCAGTTCCAAATCGAGAGGGAAAGGCGAAGAGTCAGTGGACGGTTGCCAGTTTGCCACGGTTCACGAAGGGGCGCCCCGGCCTACACGTCGGTTCGGAAATACTCCTACTACTCGCCGTTGTCTTACTGATATGTTGGAACGGGACCACATGTCAATGAAACATGGTGTGTAATTTCTCGTGCAAAATGTGATCTGGCTGCTTTGGCCCGAGGTGCCGCATTAGTTTTTTTTTGAAAGTTTGCCGCATTAATTATCGACCTTTATTTTTTTAACATGCAATCTGAATGGATAGCTCCTGTGGTCATCACACATGAGCGGATATAGTGATGGTTGATTCGCCCGAGCAACTTATTACTGTGGGAATATGGGAGTACCAGCGGATTCAAGGAACAGAGAAATGATGGTTGCTTCGTCCGAGCAACTTACTGTGGCGAAGGTGGGGCTCTGTGATTTGACTGCTCACTAGTCATTACTACTGCGGCGCAACGACCGGGGTGAATCTTTCCCTGAAGTTGTGTTGTGCACTCAATATTGCTGCATGGCAGGTGGAGCCGGATGAAGGATGTCCAACATGTCGGCGAAACGAAGTTGAATTGTTTCTGGCATTGCTATCAATCCTTCAGGATTTGTTTATATGTACGCATAATTTTGATGAAATTGTACTGTGATGCTATGAAGGTTTCAACTCTGGTTCCCGCTGGAAAAAAAAGGTTTGAACTTAGGATTCATGTGTCTTGCCTCGAGATTATCTCGTTACAACATTCCATCAAATACAAATGAAACACCATGGCTAATGCATCTCAACTGTTCGCAGATCAGCGCCAATATTCACATCACAACTGAAGACAAAGTTGTGAGAAGGTGTACAAATAAAGAAAAAAATATAATTGATCGATGCTGTTCGTAGGCATGGCTCCATTTCCTTGGCACAGTGTTCATTGCTTGGCAGCTAGTTTCACCCAGCTCTGTAGCTAAAAAGGAGGTGTATGAAGGACACCACAATCCGATCATTTTGTGCAGCTCCACTAAAATCGGGCGGACCATCCCTGTTTGCAAAGATATCCTGTCAGTGTGATTACAATAATAGTGGAACTAGATGATGAAACATAACACACATAAATATAAGCCGATCACCTTTACGATCTCTCTTTAGGACTAACTTCTTGTTGGAGAAGATTAGGCACGGAGTTGGATGAGGAGGATAGCAAAACCAATCTCCCTTTCCGCAGTCCCACAGAAATGTAAAAATGTTGCCCGTGTAACATTTTATGGAACTGCACAAAACACTCTTCGTAAAAGTGATTTGTGCAGTTCACCAAAAGGTCATAATAGCAACGAGGTGAAAATGGATAGCCCTGTTTGCAAAAGGAGGTCGAAAGGAAACAATTACTGCCCAATAACACGAGTTGAAGACACATACGCCGACAAAAAAGAAGCATGTTCCATGTAAAAAGGGATAGATAGCACATGGTGGTTTATCAAAAATGGTTTGAGGACGAGATCGCAAGATGGAAAGTACGCCGGCCGAGATACGATTTAAGCAAACTACTAAAGAAGATCCACATGCAGCAACGTGGGAAGATGGGCAGTGGAGCAAGGCCGGAGGAAGCTGTACCTGAGGGTCGTCGGGATGTTACTAGGAGGGCGCCGGCAGGCGGGATCTACCCATACTGCGGCAGCAAGCAAGTGGCGAAGGCCCTACCGCGCCGGAGCTTGGTCAGAGAGAACGGGGGGTACCGCAGATCGGAACGAGCTGTCTCAACGCGGTCGAATGGAGAGATGATGCACATCCTCCCTTTCCGCTGGCGGACGGGATGCGGCCGGATCACTGACCAACGCTGAGAGAGAGAGAGAGGCCACAGCGGCCTTGTGTGAGATTGTGTGACGAGACTCACGAGAGACAAACCCATTTTTCCATTTTCCCCAGGCAATCATTTTATATTCTAGGCGTGGTATCCGACCCTCCTTCGAGTAAACAACCGCTACACGCGTCAAATTATCACGTGGGTTGCCTTTTTCGCATGTAAACAAACTCCACCGTGTACCCGCGCGGGTGTGGCCGGGAACGAGACATGAGTACGTGCGTCCTGCGTGCACTTCTTCTTTAGGTGCAGGTACGTACGTGGGTGGGTGTGAGACAGATGGTTTGTGCGAAACAGAGGCAATGTGTTGATGATATCTCAATCAGAAAAACGTAACATATGCAATGTGTGTGAAACGGAGTCATGGACGTGAGATATCGATAGAATTGAAAACAGGGATGAAGTGTGTGGCTGCGCGGTCGATAAAGAGTGCCATCAAATTTGTGTTTGCCCATGTCAAAGATACAGGGCGGCTGGCCTACTGGAATTTGAGAGGGTAGAGGTGCAGTTCTTCTCCGTGGCATGGATACCTACCTACAACGTGTGTGTGTGGGGGGGGGGGGGGGTAGAGACCGGTCGACTAGTATATGTGTGGGGAAGGAGAGAGACCTAGCTATGTATTGAGGGAGATCGATCGACATCCATGGATATGTGTAGCAGAGGAATAAGGTTGGGAAAAAGACAAAGGTAGAGCATCGGAGGGTTTGTGGTGGAGTGGCGTCTCACAAATGGTGGGAGAGGCCTGCTAGACAAACAGAGGGTATGAGTGCAATATCAATAAGAGAGGGCGGGGGATGTCTGTCTGTCTATGCACATGCATGTGAGAGACGGGTCGGGAGGTATTCAAGGATGATGAGGGGAGAAGATATGGTTGTGGTAAGCATGTGTAACTACATAGGAAGATCAACCGTCGTGTGTCCGAGAAAAGAAGAGACATAACTAGCAAGGTAAGTGTATCGGTGCTTGGTGAAAACGAATTATAGTCGACCTAGCTATATGTAGGGAGATCAGTTCATATACACGCCTGCATGTGTTAGAAGCAAATAAGGTCCGGAGAGGCAGACAGGGGGAGAGGGTGTGGCTAGGAGGTGGTGCGAGAGGCCTACCATGTCGAGGGGGGAGGAGTGTGCGAGCATGTGATTAATGAAAAGAGGGGCGTGAGTGTGCACCTGCGTGGAATCGTATTGGACATATGGGTGCATGGACGGTGAGAAGAGAAGAGGGGAAGTATATATGTGTTTGTTGTAGGCACACTTGGCTAGAGAGGTATATCGACCGGTGTGTGCCAGAAAGAAGGAGCCGGGGGCCTACACACACCGCTGGTGGATGACCTAAAGAGAAATAATGAACGTGCGCGATGGAGGGGACGCTAAGGGTGTGTGAGGGGGGCGGGCGTGTGCATGCACGATAGAAAGTTAGCGCTAGCTAGCTACAAATAGAAGAGGATCGTGAAGGTGTAAAAGACGAACAAAGATCATAATTCATTATAAAAATGTGGATACGGATACTTGAAGAAGATATCATAATGTAGAACATTGATCATAATTTGGGCTAATGTGTGGCTTTTGCAACTCAGGTCTAAATACTTGTCATAATGTAGGGGGCGGGGCACTATACTTTGTGTGATAAACACGGTGTACGTATGGAACATGGTTTAGATTATGAATATATAGTGTATTAAAAAAATAGAATTCGAGTTCATGTAGTACACATAGTTCATATCTATCTCTATAGTAATCTTGTGGTGTGTTATTAAGGTAATACACGAATGATGGTTGAAGTTGGCAACAATCATGATTCTAGATTCTTATTGAAATAGAGAAACGAATTCAAATTTAGTTCGAATTGCAGCGGTAGTATAGACATTTGGAATGCACTAAAATGTTGGTATGAGTAGGTTACATGCATTATACAGCAAGCGAAAAAAATTAATCGGGCATAACATGGATTCATACTCCCTCCTTCCATCTATATAGGGCGTAATGAGATTTTTAAGACCGCCTTTGACTATTGACAAGATTAATAGTACATGACATGCACAACGTGAAAATTATATCATTGAAAGAACCTTTCATAGACGAAGTTAACGGTGTGCTTTGTGTAAGTTGCATGTCATATATCATTGCTCTAATATTTGGTCAAACTTAGCATCGAAAAACGCATTAGGCCCTATATAGATGGAAGGAGGGAGTAGCTTTGAATAGCATTTGTATAGTAAAACGGGGCAAGACTCTCTCTTTGTGTGGTGTGAATAGTTTTATTTTTTTGTTTTCTTTTTGGTTGAGGGAAGTCCGAATTGATTTGGTACGTACAAGTACAATATTACTACACGTTAGGCTTGTCCCTAAAATTCAACCCGCGTCTTGTTATATCCCGAAAATTCAGATATCGTGCTTCCAAAACTGGCGCCTTCACAACCCGCGCCTTTGTATCCCGAAATTACAACGCGTGCGAAAACTCCCTCCAGCTGCCAAATCGGGACACGCGAAAGCGCCCTTCTGGCCCTGAGCGGAAAGGGCGGCTAGTACAAATCGGTGGGGGTACTTTTGGGACACACCCGACAGTTTGGACAAGCGCGTCCCTAAGTCATGCTTCACCCCCTCCCATCGCCCCCTTTTCGCCATTCGAAATCCCAGGCCGCCATAACCTCTCCGCTCCAGCCACGAAACCCCACCCTCCTCCGTCCGCCACGTCACCGCTGCCCAGCCGGAGCCTCTTCCCCGACGACGTCGTCCACCGCAACAACTCGACGTCCCTCGTCCACCTCCCCGGATGAGGATCCGTCGTCCATTTCACCGTCCCGCCGGTTCAGCCGCCCCATCCTCCACCTCCAAGGAGCTGCTCCGACGATCGCCTCGTCTATCACGGCTGCTCCATCCCCATAGCGCCGCCTTAACCTGCTCCACGGAACCGCAGCATCCTCACCGACTCCTCGGACGAAGCCGAGGCCTACTCGGCACCACCAAAGAGGTTGTACACTCATCGCATCACACCTTCTCCTTAACTCGACCTCCCGGCGCCGACGGTGCTCCATCCCGCACCCCCATGGAGCAGCTACCTTGAAGCCGTGTAACATCCCAAATTTCCTATTTGGTATGTTTTACAATTATAGCTAAGCATCTATGCATTCTGTTTGAATTTGCGTGGCATTTGAAGTTTCTGAAGTTTTGGACTTTTTGGAATTTGAATTCAAATTTTGGCAAGTGGAAATCATTTCAAAAAATTATGCCTGATAAATACTTGAGAGAAAGTATGAGAGGAGTAAACATGACACTCCAAAAATATCAGAGGAAAACATTGCCAAAAGTTTTGAATTCAAATATGAGTTTTATTTGAATTTTGAAAAAATGAATTTTTATAAACTTTGGATTTTGCCCCTGGAAAAATGTTCAAATGATAGGGAATATTCCCCTGATCATTTTGATATATATATGTCTTATATAAAATATTTGTAGTTTATATATTATCTCTGTTTTTGTTTTTCAAAAAAATAAAAATTAGAAAAAGAAATGCCCAGGCACCAGCCAAGCCGACTGGCCCAGCCAGCACCTGGGCAGCCCACCCAACCGCGCCAGCCAGGCGGCCCACCAGCGCCCGAGAGGCCCAGCGAGCCAACCGACCGAGGCCCTCGCCCGAATCGGTTTCGGACCGGCCGACCGACCGCGCCGCGCCCTTCCTCCTCTCACTGACGGTGGACCCCCACCCGTCACCTTCCACTCGCCCACGCCACCAGCCCGCGCCGCCGCTCGCCGGAGATCCCGTGAGATCCGGGATCCCCCGGGATCCCCTCACCCGCGTTTCCCCTCCTCCAAGTCGTCCCCCGACTATTTATACCCCTCCCCCTCATCCCATTCCCCCCTCGCCCCCTCGCCCGACCCTCTCTCCCTCGCTGCAGCGCTCGCTGGAGTAACCCGAATGCCGCCGCCGCCATTAACCTCGCCGCCGACGCCCTAGACCACCTCGAGCTCCACCAACTCCACCAGACCCACCCCCTCGTCGTGCCGCACCCGCCGGACCACTCCGCCGACGCCCCCGACCATCGGAGACGCCGGAACACTCGCCGCCCGAGCCGCCGCCGCCGTCGATCTCCGGTAAGTCACCGGACCTCTCCCCCGCCGTCCGATCTCGTCTCTACGGCTAGGATTTGAACCCCGCCCCGAAGGGGTACGGTCTATTTATAAGACCGGTTTATTTCCGGTTAGTTCCGGTTTAATTTTAAGTTAGGGTTTTTATTTAGATCGGCCCGATTCGTTTAAACCCTAGGCCCGTTTAGTTATATTACGCACAGGGCGTTAGTTAGGCCCATTAGGCCATTTTTCTTTTATTTTCGTTTGCTGTTTTAACAGAATAGTTTCAGATTCGAAAAATTCATATCTTTTATTCTACTTAGTATTTTTAAGTGATTCTTTTTTTGTTGGTTTGAAAATTTCTTATGGTTTTTGTAGAAAATATAATTAGCTATGTTAAAATTATTTAGAATTGCTTTATTTTAGATTTAGTCAGAATAGTAAATCTGTTATAAAATGAGTTAGGAAAATTATTTTTATATGATTCTTTTTGTCCCAACTTTGTTTTGACATTGCTTAACCGTAGGAACTAATTTGGGCATTTTAGGATTAATAAAAAAATAGCTTTAATCAGATTCATGTTATTCTCAATTAATTAACTAGCTACTGTTTTCCTATTGTTTTAATTAGCAAATAAATTTATTTTTCACATGTGATAGATTATTCTAGGTTAGTTTCTGTCACTTTAGAGCATGAACTTTTATTTATAATAAATAAAACTTTTATTTTATTTTCTTAATAGAATTTGAATTAGGCCTAATAGGAGTTTTATAATAGCTTTTAAATTGATTATTTTTGCTCCTAGTTTCTTAATGCATTCTTTTCTGTTAAGTTAACATAAACCCATGCTTAGGTTATGTTAAGAAATTTTTTGTTATGTAAAACTATTTCTAGTTGTTGCTTGAAGTAGGAAAAAAACTTTGAGTTGGATTCTTTGAGTTTCCCTTGGGTTTTGTTTCGTTTGTTTTGGTGTGTTATGTTACTATGCTATTGTGTTAAGTGATCATATGCTATATGCTTATTGTGATTATTGTTTGCCTCGGTAGAATTTCTGGAGTGCGAAGCTTGCTACAACGAGTCCCTAGTTTTCGAAGGTCGTCAGCAAGGCAAGTTCACTTTGACCATGCTTTCATACCTATGTTTTATTGCATTTAGTGGCATCTTTGCAACCACCCCTCGATGAGTGTTCTTGATCCTTGTAGTTGAGTAGTATGCATGAGGTAGGAACCCATCACCCTGTTACCAAGCCCGGGACGTTATTTATTTTAATGCTACGCTATAGTAGACGGGGTTTGGTATGAGTGCTCAGGAGTGGTGTGAGAATGGAGGATCTACGTCAATGACGACAACTCCATGATGGAATCTGCAAGGACTGCATCTTCAAGGCCTCAAGACTTCAAGACTCGAGACAAGAATTCAATACACACTCTTTGGGTGAAGGATGGTTGACGGGCACCTGGAGGAACCAGTGGTTGGCCGGGATGCATGGAGAAAGCGCCATGACATCTTGCGGAAAGCTTCACCCAGACTCAAAGAGACGGAAGAATACTTCATGCCCGGAAGCTTACTGTGCAACCGCAAGTCAATATGGGCTCTGGCTTGGTTGACCTTAGTTGTGACTCTGGCTGGGGCGGTGCTAGCAGATGTAGAACTACGGTAGGATTGGATGGGCACCGGACGGTGGTCGAGGAACTCTTGGAAGACCATGTTTCGGTCATCTCGTTCTCAAACACCACAAGTACGAGAACGTAAAGAGAGGGATCGAATCTTGCGGGTAAAGTGTACAAACCTCTGCAGAGGGTTTAAACCTAATCGATTAGCCGTGTCCCCGATTTACGGACAATTTGAGCATCTGGACTTGGATCTATCTCGGAACTCTCAACACCGGATTGATAACTTAATTGTGGGCAACTTATGATGATTTTGGGCTATGAGACATCGGTTGGCGGAACCATGTCATGGTAGAAAAACTCCATAGTACAGACTTCATTTATTCCTTTGATGTAGGGAAAATAAAACCAGCTTTTACGCAAACAAAACTCAGATACAGAGCCACAAAGCCATACTGCATATAGTATAGTTTATCATCTGTTCTCTCTTATTGTGATCTTGCCGGTACATTCAATGTACTGACCTACACGGCTGCAATGTATCATGTTGCAGATACTTTCTTCCGATGAGTAAGAGTACGGTACAGGGTTACGGTCTACACTCAACCTGCCGATGGCGTTGATGGGACTCCACACCCGACTATTTGTTTCATTGTGACTTATGAGGTATATATCAGTTTTATGTTAATTATACATGTGATTGCACTTTGATATATACATTGATGTCTGTGTGTGCCAAAGATATGCGATCGAGGATGGCACAAAGAACACGTAGGCTTGACCGTCTGAGGTCGGTCGCTACAAGCCGGCTCATGGGGCGACATCTCCATAAGCGGCTCTCACTTGATCACGAAACGGCGGCGTCCGTACCAGGCCGGATCTGCTATTGCTCCGGCTCTCGCTTCGCTTTCGCTACTCTGCTACTTCGGCTCTCGCTTTCGATCGCTTTCGCTTCGCCCAGCTGCTGCTACTGCTCCCCTTGCTCGTCTTTGCTTTCTGCTCAGGTCATTAAGCCACACTTTAGTCATTGAATCGACTTTTGGGTCGATCGATTTTTAGGGGTTGGGGGGCTCGCCCGGAGTTAAGGAAGAACCACCCTTGTGAGGGGCGAGGCTCGTCGGAGAGGTACCCCACTATCTATCTTAGGGTTCAGGGTGGGGGGCGGGGGGCCTAGAGGGCTGGCCGGGGCGGCGGTGGCGAGTTGTTTTGGGGCGGCGAGGCGGCGCTGGGGCCGGCGGTTCGGCCGGTGGTGGCAGGCGGCTCAGGGGTGTGCAGGTTGAATATGAACTGCAGGCCCTCCCTAAACTACATGTCAAGTGCCTCTTTGCTACCATTGCGTTCAGTTTCGACAGTAGCATTCAGATTCCACAGTATATTTCAGTTTCGACAGTTAAGTTCAGAGTCAACAGTTTTACCTCATCTGTTGTAGTCGGTGGTTTTTGGTGATGTTAATTTTACATCCATTTTACATCATCTATTGGAGATGCTATTAGAATCCCACTTGAGATTGACGATGTATGTATTGTCTTTGCTTCAGCCTTGACGTCTTACGGTTCACGAGCTGCTCCAACGACGAGCGATCCATCACTGTGAGCAGTGCCTCGGACGCCGCGTCTCTGATTCCTCATATCTTCCTCCACACCTCCGACAGCCACCTCTGCCTCAAGCGCTTCAAATGACCAACCCAACGATCTTTGAGGTCGAATTGGCCACGACAAAGAGGTTGTACACTTGTTGCATCACTTATTACTATACATTCACGTCGATCCATTAGGGCTATTTTGGTTCAACGGAAAAACATAGCAATAGGGAATTTTCCAATGGCACTCTACTATTCAATTATTCATGCATTTTGTTGAAAGGAATGAAGCAAAACATCCACCTGGACCTACTTTTCAAAATCCTATGCATGAAAACAAGACCAAGTGCATTAGTGCCAGAATAACATTCTAACTATACACGCTTTCATATGGTTTCTCTTTATTTTGGCCATGTTTCTTTGCATTCCTCTGCTCTTCCAATTCCTGTAAACCAAACACCCAAGTTGACAGAAATCCTGTGTTTACAAATGCTCTGTTTACCATGTGCATTTTCCTATCCTATTCTGGTGTTTTTCCTATCCCTGCGTTTTAAGAATCATGCAAGCCAAATTAGCCCTTATAGAATTACTTCAGTTACAGGTACGTGTCGAAGGGAACTTTGTGTGGTTTGTCCTGCTCCTGCCGCGACGTCGTCCACCTCACCTGAGCTGCTCCATTGACAGAAGCATCCACCAAACCAGACATCACGACTCCTGACCGTCTTTCGCCGCCTTAGATCTCCTTCCCTGCCGCCGGCACGCACCCCAACGGCATCACCATCATCGACTCAGCAGATGAACCTGAGGAGTACACGGGTCCACAAGAGAGGTCGCACTCTTTTGTTTCTGCTTATGTTATGCATTGCTTAAACTTACCTGCTAGTTTATCATCCTATTCAGCTCTTGGACTCCCAAGTCAGGTCCAAATTAATGTTCAAACTTGAGTTCTAAATTAGTTGTGGGGCACATATCGAGGCAGCAATGAATAGTATGTTTGTCTAATATCTGGTTCACCTAGGGTATGCCTATGTTGATTATCTTGGGTGGGAAACAAATAGTAAAGCAATCATCATCTGTCTTTTTATTAATTTAAAGCCATCATCAGCCTTCTATCATTATTTTTGGATCCATCCACTGGTTGTTACCATCACTCTAAATTTCCGCATGCTCTCCTTACATAATCTCACCATATTTTTTCGTATGCATGTCAGATATTGTACACAGTCATGCTGAACATGTAGAGAAAAAGAGAAGAGTTTTGTGTGGCAGTACAATGTCATGCAGACATCGCTCCATGGTGGGTTCAATGGCAAACCCTCCCCCCATCTCCAGATTGTAATCCAGCGGAAGATGTCTGTTCTGAGGCGGATCTGCACGCGTGACCACTCCTATTTACCCCCAAGTTGTTTGCTCTACCTTGGCATGATGATGTTAGTCATATCATGCATATGTTGCCTTGTAGTGCCTACTTTTGACATCATATATGTCATCTGCTTAGTTTAGACATGTTCTGTAATGCCACCTGTTTAGTTTCATGTCTTTTAGCCAGCCATAATATATGTGAAATGTGCAATGCCATCCTATTTAACCAGGCATCATATATTTGAATGATATCTTGCCCATCCTTTTCTTCATTACATTTCCATTTGTCGACAATGTTTGTACATTAAACTACTCTTCCTATGAATCAGCCATTTGGGTGGGAGATGGAAAAATCTGGAGTGAAAACAAGGCCTTCAGAGCAGACCGTGCTACCTGTCGAAGCAGATCTCTTGTTGGGTCCCGATAGCTCCTCAGAGATGGATTCAGAGACAGACGACCAGTCCTATTCCCCTACTGAGGTGTATGCTCTAACTTGGCACGGTTATACTGCTCATATCATGCATACGGTGTCTTGCATTGCATAGTTTAGACATCATATACACAATATTCAACACCATGTTCTTAGTTCAGACATCATATCGAATGCCCTCTCGTTTAGCATATAAATCACATATGTGAATTAAATGATGCGATCCTGATTACTTAGATAACATGTAGGTGAATTATGTCATGCGATCCTGTTTATTTATTCATCATATCTTTGAATTATGTTATGCTATGCTATCCAGTTTAGATAGACATCATATATGTGAAATTATGTCATGCTATCCATTTTAGTTAAACAATATACATGTCAACTATTTCATGCCCTCTTTTTTCCACACTATCTATTGCATTTGTCTCTCATACAATGTCTGTACATTCAGCTATGTTTCCTGTTTATCAGCCATTTGAATTGGAGCGGGTGATGCCAGTATCTAGTGGAATAAAAACACGGTCTTCAAATAAAACAGTGCTACCTCTTGGTGGAGATAGAACCCCAGTTGTACATGCACAAGAACCAGCCCTACCACACATAACCCAAACTCTCGCAGATTGTACCCCTACTGCGATGGACAGAGAACCAGCTTCACCCAATCTAACCCCAACCCCAGCCGATAGTAACCCAGTTCCTGTTGACACAGCACCATCTCCAGCACAGAGCTCCCAAACAAGAGCAGTTAGTAAGGAAGCTCCAGTGCTCAAAGGGCCAATACTATCACGGCGAACCCCAACTCCACCAGTTAGTATGCCTATTCCTGTGGAGGAAGCACAACCAGCCAGTCGTAGTTTAGCATCTATCGCATTTGATGTTGTTAAATCATATGTGCGTACCTTCCCATCTTGGAAATATTATACTGAAGATGAAGGAAAATGCCAGTTGCAGGTGTTTGTCCAGGAGTTATGTGTAAGTAATGCTATTCATGGCAATTACTTTGCTTCGTCCCATACATCATACCTCCATGATGGTTATAATACAGCAAATTTTCCAATTTTTCTCTATAGAGAAGGAACGATTTGGAAACTCAGGATGAGGTAACTGTGCTAATACCTCTGCTATCTTCAAGAATGCTTGGTGGCAGTATCGGAATTACCTGAAGAAAACGTACTTCACCGGCAAAGAAACTCATCAAATTCCCTTACGTTCTCCTGAGACACATTTACTGGACGATGACTGGGAACACCGTGTTCTGTACTGGTCTCGAACCAAGAATGTGGTAAGGTCTATGAGCTCATTTTCTATTTTTAAGTATTATATTCTTGCGTCTTATTATACTCTGTTCATGTAGAACAAGTGCCTAAACCTGAAGAACAACCGTTCTAATTTAAGATTCCATTGCTATCATAGTTCAAAAAAGCGCTAGGCGTTAATTGTGCGTTTTGCCACCGCCTTGCGCTTTACTGACCAAAGCGCATGCTTATGCGCAGTTATGCACAGATTAAGCGTAGTTATGCGCAATGCATTTTGCCAACGCCTAGAGCCTAGGCGCGCTTAAGCGCTCGCTTAGGCGCACCTTTTTTAACTATGATTGCTTTGCTCTTGTATCACTGTATTTACTGATACAAACTTATTTTTAAATTGAAGGATCCAATCGAAACTCCAATGGCACAGCAGGTATGTTCACGCATGTTTCTTTAACAGGTTTGCTCTTATCAATAGCTCTTTTGATTTCAATTTCAATTGTGTATACAGTTGACTTTCATATCATGCACATTACTAGCATCACGAGCCAATAGTGTTGTTGTACATGTAGACCCGTGGTACCCATCTGAAATCTTGTTGTGCCGTGTAGTTTCCCACGCTTTGTATTCTTTCACCGCTGCTTTGTCTTGAACTGATATGATTTGAACCGTGTCTCTATTTTGATTTGGCAAGACAATGCAGTGACCATAGGACATAGATATATGTTTGTTTGATGCTTTTATTATGTACTAGTACTTGGCAATAGAAGACTTGGTAGTTTAATCCTGTCCACCGTACTAATGAACTGGTTCACCGAAATGAGTTTCATATACTAGTACATGCTAAACTTGTTATGTGTCTGCTTGTTTCTTCTTTTAGAATGCTGACAGAATATTGGGGAAGAGTGCCTTATTAAGTAATGGTAAAGGAAGTAATGCAGATAAGGTTCAGGATAGTGACACATCCTTGTTGGTCTCCAACAAAGCTGATAAAACAGCTAAGGAAGACTATCTTGAAGACAGCGAGACAACCCCAAAGTCCTGTCTTGGTTTAGTGTTCGAAGCATCGGCCACTACCGCTTGCACAAGCTATTCAAACTCACTATCTGAATCAGTTCGGTTTCTTGAGTCTCAACTACAAGCTGAAAGACATCGATCAATGTGTCTGCGACAAGAAGCGGAAGCAACTGCGGAAGTCCACGGAGGATTCAGATGCATACTTTCCGTGCAACAACAAGCATTGGAGGATTTTAGCGCCAAACAGGACAAAGCTAATCAGCTTGCTAAGCTTATTGCCAGCATGGTGGATACCCAGGATAACGTTTCTTGAGCTCTTCTGAAGTTGTTTCAGTTATGCTCTTGTTTTGATGCCGCGTTTATTTGCACTGGTGGCCAATTTTGACGGCCAGTGTATGTAATATGCTGCTTTGTTCCCTATATTTGCACTGGTGGCGAACTTTGATGCCCGATGGATGTAATATGTGTAATAGCGGTAATAGGCTAGCGTTAATTGCTTGCTTATTTATTTCCTTATTGTCTTGTTTAGTTGTTTGCTTGTAGTCACTGCAGTTCTTTTTCGGTGTTTTTCTAGTGGCCACAATAGCCTATTTTTGGTAACTAGGCCAAAATAATCATGGCAACACACGGACTGTTGTAACCATGGGCCTCCTGCAGGCCGTATGATCCATGGGCCTTCGTTCGGCCGTAGGACCATTGGCCTTCTATATGGGCCATAGGATCCATCGGCCTTCTATATGGGCCTTAGGGATCAATGGGCCTTCTACGGGTCGTAGGGTCCATGGGCCTTCTACGGACCGTACAATCCATGGGCCTTCTACGGGCCGTACTACCCATGGGCCCCATACGGGCCGTAGGATCCATGGGCCTTCTACGGGGCGTATCATCATTTCGCCAAACATGGGTCGTACTATTCGTGGACCATAACAGGCCGTTAATAGGCCGTATTTGATAACTCTATGAAAACAGCCCAACGGGTTTTTTGACATGAAAACGGCCCAACGTATTAATGGTCCATAAGCGGGCCGATATGTAACGATCGGCTGAATTTGGCCCACAAGCGAAAATGACATGATCGGGCCTTATATAACCGAATTCTTCAAATGAGCCCAAGAATCAATGGGCCCCGAGAAGGCCGAAAGATAACTTGGGCTGGAAACGGCCCAATGTAATAACGGGCCGTTAGTGGGTATAAAGTGATACACTGTTCATTACGGGCCAGTTTCACCACGGGCCGTTAATGGGCCAAGAGTTACAAAGGTCCTCATATGGGCCGAAAGAAGTCATGGGCCAGACATGGGACGGGCTGAATCATATTGGACGGCCCAGATGACGCTACTGAGCCTAATTCAGATAGGGCGTAACGGGCCCTAGGTTAGCGGGCTGTAAATGGGCTATATGCGAACATGCCGTTAACAGGCTTTCCGTGGGCCGGCCTGCCACCTTTTGACCAAGTCAAACGGGCCGGCCTTTTCACATGAATGGGCCTCTGTTGGGCCGTGCCACGTGTCGCCGTATCATAGGCGCCTTCGGTCCAATGAGCGGATGACATCTGTCCCAACGGTGAGCCAACACGTGTTTCCTCCAGCCAATGATGATTTTACACGTGGAAAATCACCATTGGTCGGGGCTGTTAACGGGTTATCGGATCCAAAACCCGACCCGATAGCTTAACGGCGTTCCATTATGGTGGATGCCACGTGTCAGTCACCCTTGACGAAAGCACTCATCAGGACGCGCGATTTATCGTCATGGAAGTGGACACTTCCGTGATGATAATTTTGGTAATGTCATGGAACACTTCTACGACAGCACAGGTATGACTATCTTGATTCTATCATAAATTTGTCATGGATGTACATGCATGACAAAAATGCGAGCTACACAAACACGTATCATCACGGAAGTGTATTTTTTTTGTAGTGATTCTCCTCACGCCCTCACATAATGCGAGATGCTGTGATTCCACTATTGGTGCCCTTGAAGGCGGCAACCGAACCTTTACAAACAAGGTTGGGGCAATCTCCACAACTTAATTGGAGGCTCCCAACGACACCGCGAAGCTTCACCACAATGGACTATGGCTTCACGGTGACCTCAACCGTCTAGGATGCTCAAACACCCAAGAGTAACAAGATCCTCTAGGGATTAGTGGGGGGAATCAAATTTCTCTTGGTGGAAGTGTAGATCGGGGCCTTCTCAACCAATCCCGAGCAAATCAACAAGTATGATTGGCTAGGGAGAGAGAACGGGCAAAAATGGAGCTTGGAGCAACAATGGAGTATTTGGGGGGAAGAGGTCAATCAACAATGGGGAATAAGACACCTTTATATAGTGGGGGGAACAATCCAACCGTTACCCCCCACTCAGCCCCGCAGAGAGCGGTACTACCGCTTGGGTGGGCGGTACTACCGCTGAGCCAGCGGTACTGCCGTTCCACCCTAGTGGTACTGCCACACAGGAGAGAGGTGCAAAGGGCTTGGACCCAGAGCGGTACTACCGTGGAGGAAGGGCGGTACTACCGCTGAGAAGCGGTACTACCGCCACTACTGCCGCAGCTAGTGCCGCAAAACCGTACACGAGAAAAAGAGCCCGCGAGTCGAGGCGGTAGGAGCACGGAGCCGCAGCGGTACTAACGCTCTGAGGGGCGGTACTGCCGCTTAATGCATTTCAGCGGTACTGCCGCTGTGGCCCACGGTACTACCGTTGGGACCAGAAAAAACAGAGATTGGGGGGAAGGATGTCTCCATTGAAGCAGAAGGGTATGGCGGGTGCGATAAGAAAGTGTACATGTTGATTCCACCCTAACCTTACCAAAGCGGATCCCCTCTTGATAGTACAGTGACTCCTACGAAACTAGTCCACCAACATAGAAACGAAAAGAGCTGCACCGTCTTGAATGGAACACCGAGGGGAGTGAATCGTCTCGTGCCAAAGAATGAATCTCTGAAAAACTCAATGCACCCGATTAGTCCGCAAAAGCATTGTCATCAGTCACTAAAACACCTTAGGGATAAATATGCTCTTACAATCTCCCCCTTTTTCGTGGATTGATGACAATACGGGATTTGCACAAAACGAATAATGACATAGAATATGCGCAAAATCTACACCTCTAAAATATAGACGGGCTCCCCCTAGATGTGTGCTATCTAGATAAGTGCTTTGGACTGCACGGCACACATACTAGGATCAACGCTCCCCCTACATTTTAGAGACCAACAACCTACGCAAGATATATGAGAGCAAGGTATATAACAGGATGAGCATGCAAGTTATAAGGTACCAAAGTACAAGATGGACATAGATAAGATAACGATAAGGTAGCATATGTCTCACACTATAAGGTACCAAAGTACACGATGGACATAGATAAGATAACGATAAGGTAGCATATGTCTCACACCATATGTCTGGAACTTAGGTCTCACAGGCACAAAACCAAACAAAGCAAACTGCGAGAAAACACAACGACACCACAAAGACACACTCGCAAACACAGGAAACGACACAAATCCCTACACTCTCTCCCCCTTTGGCATCGAGACACCAAAAAGGGCAGAGAGCGAAGCTACGGCTCCAGGTGAGAGCAAGAGAGGATCTCGAACATCAAATCCCAGCGGGATCGTCGGCACCGCCTTCATCGGTCGGAAACTGCTCGGCGTCAGAATCTGTCCACGAGCAGTGCTGCTGAATCCACTCCTCCTCCTCGGTGATCTGGCCCTCAGATCCACTGTTCACAGTTGCACCCAACTGACGCATGAGCTCCTTGTGACATCCCCTGGCCTTCTTATCCGCCACATGAGTCATATACTGACCGTGAGACTCCATGCAGAAAAGCTTCTTCATCTTGAGCTTGAACTTCTTTGCCCAAGAAGGCTCTGCCCCAGATGGCTCATAGTCATCGTCATCGTCAGCCTCAGCCTCATCCTCGACTTAGGTACCTGAGTGCCCCAGTTGTCCTTCTTCCTCAGACGCTTAATCTCATGAGACACTAGCTCTCCAGTCTCTAGCACAATGTTGGGATAGACTTGATCCCAAGCCTTCTCAATGAGCAACATGATGAACGGTCCATAGATCGGGCACTTGCGCTCAGAGATAGCAGATAAGAGCTCAGAGCACATAACATGAGAAATGCCCAAGGACTCGCCAGTGTTTGCTTCCTTCTCATGCTGGCAGAAAAGAAGCATGTCCACGAGATAAGAGTGCACCATATCCAGATTCCCGATACGAGGGAAGAGGGTCTCACGGAAGACTCGATGAAGAATGTCCAGAAAGGCAGGCATCTCATATGATTCATTCTTAGTTTCAGGGTTGACCTTCAGAGTGCAGTAGGGCCAGAGAGCTTGCTTGTGAGTGGAGGTAGTGTTGCGGTGAGGGTGAAAGCCAACGGGATTCTCAAGCCCGTGATCTTCCACCCCAAGTAAATCCATGAAGGCCTTCCACTTGACAGAGAGCAACTTGCCATTAGTCATCCAAGTCAGAGTCCTGCCCTCATCAGTCCCTAGATGGACAGTGGCATAGAATTGAGCCACAATATCTGCATCAAAGTCCTTGTTGAACTGCATAATTCTGAGAATGTTCAGCTGAGAGCACATCTGAAGAGCTTCGCCAAAGTACTCAGTATCCTTCTCCATGTAGTCCGTGTCGATGGAGCGCACATTAACATAGATATTCTTCTTGGCCTTGAGCACATCAAAGAAGATGGCAAACTGAAAGCGGTTCCAGAACGGGCGGTTGACCAAAGTGGGTTCTTGGTCTTCCACATAGGGATTGCGACGACGCCTAGCCCAGAACTCCTTGGCATTCATTTGGGGCACAGTTTTTCCCCTTGGCTTCGATGCAGTCTTCTTCTTGGGTTGAGGTGGAGGTGGAGGTGGAGCACTCGAGGAACCGCCTGCTGACTCGGATGTGCGATAACGCTTGACGTGTACGATTGGGGTTGACACGGCGAGCTTGAGGCTCAGGATGTTCATCACCTGGAACCAAACACAAGAACATGCAAAACAACTAGAAAGAACGAGCATAAGCCAACCAACACAACAAAAGGATCAAGGTATGGCAGGGATAAGATGGAACTTGGCAGGCAGTGGTAGTACTGCGACCTGCAAGCGGTAGTACCGCTCCAAGCGGTAGTACCGCTCCAAAGAGAGCGGTAGTACCGCTCGAGGCAGGGAAACAACAGTTCCCTACTACCGTGGTCAGATTCGGCACTACCCGCCTGTCAAATTCAAAAATATTCCTACCAAACTCTAATCTAGAAAGTCTAGTTGCCTTCTCCAACCTACTCAAGCCTAGATTTAGCCAAAAATCTAGAGATGCGACCACTATTGCCCCTAAAACACAAGATCTGAAAACGAGACAAAAGGAGAGAAGGAACGGGGGCAATACCGGCATCCATGGCAAGAGAATGAGGTGGGGAGCGACTCCACC
The DNA here is from genome assembly GCA_021605145.1 of Aegilops bicornis. NCBI lineage: Eukaryota > Viridiplantae > Streptophyta > Magnoliopsida > Poales > Poaceae > Aegilops > Aegilops bicornis. The sequence goes on from CM038675.1 coordinate 776,673,729, forward strand.
GAAGGAAATGGAGAGGAACGCCCCGGAGAAGGAGATCCGCCGGAGCCCTCCTGCGGCGATGCGTTGCTGGAGAGAGGAAGATGAACGAGGGGGCGAAGCGAATGGGTATGGGGGAGAAGAAACCTCCCCCTGCCCCGATATAACCCCCTGGTCCCGCCCCGCAGCGGTAGTACCGCGCTGGGGGCGGTAGTACCACTCATAAGCGGTAGTACCGCGCACCACCAGCGGTAGTACTGTCCAGCACGCCACGACAACTAAACAACACGACTTAGCTCGAGGAGAAAACAAAAGGCAAGAAGGCGAGAGAACACACCAGCAAGAAGCCAAGACATACCTCTTCAAGAGAGGGCGGTGGCTGAGGCCACCCATGTTTGAGTCAAGAGGTATGGCGCCGCGAAGATTTTAACCTTGGGACCATGAGCAAAACTCGTCTTTGAAGCACAAGTACCATCAAAATGGCTAATGTGAAAAACTTGATCAATTTATGCATAATGGGGGGAGGGAGAGTTCATTGAGAGAACAACACTCCCCCTATGTCCATGCCTACATCTAAACTAGACAACAAATTGAGTGTGGTGGGGTGTGCAAGGGTTCAAGTCACATTGCTCGAATCAATGATATTTAGCTCATGCCTTAACTCGCGAAATATTGCTTCATCCAAGGGCTTCATGAAGATATCTGCAAGGTTACCATGAGTGTTGACATAGTTGTGCTCGATCTCTCCTCGTCTAATGTGATCCCGGATGAAGTGATACCGAATCTCAATATGCTTCGTCTTGAAGTGTTGCACTGGGTAAAGAGAGATCTTGATGGCACTTTCATTGTCACACAAAAGAGGCACTTTGTCACAATTGACACCGTAATCCTTTAAAGTTTGCCTCATCCAAAGAAGTTGTGCACAACAACTGCTGGCGGCCACATAATCCGCCTCGGTGGACGAGAGAGATACACAACTTTGCTTCTTGGAAGACCAACTCACCAAAGAGCAACCAAGAAATTGGCACCATCCAGAAGTGGAATTCCTATCCACTTTGTCTCCCGCCCAATTAAATCCGAATACCCTACAAGCTTGAAGTTTGCGTCCCTTGGATACCATAAGCCAAATTTTGGGGTATGAGCCAAATATCGAAAGATTCGCTTGACCGCCACATAGTGACTTTCCTTAGGTGTGGCTTGAAACCATGCACAAATTCCCACACTCAACATGATATCCGGTCTAGATGCACAAAGGTAAAGCAAGGATCCAATCATGGAGCGATATACCTTTTGATCCACCGCTTTACCATTGGGATCAATGTCAAGTTGGCACTTGGTGGGCATTGGAGTGGAAGCCGGTTTGACATCACTTAGCTTGAATCTCTTGAGCATGTCTTGAGTGTATTTGGCTTGGTTGATGAAGGTACCTTATCTTCTTTGCTTCACTTCGAATCCGAGGAAGAACTTCAACTCTCCCATGGAAGACATCTTGAACTTTGAGGTCATGAGATTGGCAAATTCCTCATTGAAAGCTTTGTTAGAGAACCAAAGATAATATCATCAACATATAGTTGGCACACAAACAACTCCTTTGACCTTCTTAGTAAAAAGAGTGGGGTCGATTAGCCCAACTTCAAATCCACGATCTTGTAACAACTCGGTAAGGTGGTCATACCACGCACGTGAGGCTTGTTTAAGGCCATAGAGTGCCTTATCGAGTTGATACACATGATCGGGAAAGTAGGGATCCTCGAACCCGGGGGGTTGTTTGACGTATACCAACTCATTAATGGGACCATTAAGAAAAGCACTCTTCACATCCATTTGTTGCAACTTAAAGTTATGATGAGAAGCATAGGCAATTAACATGCGAATGGACTCAAGGCGAGCAACGTGAGCAAAGGTTTCACCGTAGTCGATACCCTCGACTTGGGAGTAGCCTTGTCCTACCAAACGAGCCTTGTTTCGAATGATAGTTCCATGAGCATCTTGCTTGTTCTTGAATATCCACTTGGTTCCGATGACATTATGGTTCCCGGTTGGCCTTGGCACCAATCTCCACACCTTGTTGTGCTTGAAATTGTTGAGTTCTTCATGCATCGCATTGAGCCAATCCGGATCCCCAAGAGCTTCAAAAACCTTTTGGGGTTCCACACACGAGACAAACGCATGATGTTCACAATAGTTTGCTAATTGTCTACGAGTGCTTACCCCCTTAGTTAAGCTTCCAAGCACATTCTCCATGATGTGCCCTTTGGTGGTGAGCTTGGAAGCAATCTTGGCAGCACGATGCTACAATTCCTCCTCGGAAGTGAGATGAGGAGAGGAAACTTGATCATCTTGAGCGTCATTTTGAGCTTGTTCTTGATCTAGAGCTTGCTCTTGATCTTGAACTTGCTCGGTGGTGAGAACTTGACCTTGGGCATCATGTGGTGGTTCACCACCATCTTGTGGGTGATCTTGCCCTTGATCTTGTTCATTTGGTTGAGGGCCTTCACAATGTCTTCGGAAGCGTGTGGGTCTTGGGTTGGTGATGGTTCCACTTGAGTGGAACATTGTCCTTCTCCTTCGGCCACAAGGGGTTCCTCAATGGGTAGGATATGACCAACACCCATTCTTCTTATGGCTTGGGGAGGAATTTCATCACCTACACCACAAGTACCACTTTGCTCCACTTGGGAGCCGTTATTCTCATCAAACTCCACGTTACACGTCTCCTCAATAAGTCCCGTGGAATTATTGAGAACACGGTAAGCATGGGAGTTTGTAGCATAACCAACAAATATGCCCTCATGAGCTCTAGCCTCAAATTTAGACAAACTGACACCTTTCTTGAGGATGAAACACTTACACCCGAACACCCGAAAGTACTTGAGGTTGGGCTTGTTGCCGGTGAGTATCTCATATGGAGTCTTGTTCAAGACTTTGCGGAGGTAGAGCCGATTAGATGCATGACACGCGGTGTTGATGGCTTCGGCCCAAAAGTTGCAGGGAGACTTGAACTCCGCCATCATGGTCCTTGCCACATCCATCAACGTCCGGTTCTTCCTCTCCGCTACACCATTTTGTTGAGGGGTGTAGGGTGCGGAATATTGATGCTTGATTCCCTCATCACTCAAGAACTCGTCCAAGGTGTAGTTCTTGAACTCGGAGCCATTGTCACTCCTTATAGTCAAGATCTTTGCATTGTGTTGACGTTGAGCTTCATTTGCAAAGTCGATGACGGTTTGTTGGGTCTCACTCTTCATCTTGAAGAAATATACCCAAGTGTATCTTGAATAGTCATCCACAATCACCAAGCAATACTTTCTACCCCCAAGACTATCAAAGGATGGAGGCCCAAAGAGGTCCAAGTGAAGGAGCTCCAAAGGCCTCTTCGAGTAGATGATAGTCGTGGGAGGGTGAGCCTTCTCATGTAGCTTTCCTTCGATACAAGCACTGCAAGCACGATCTTTGGCAAAACTAACATTTGCTAGTCCACGAACATGGTCCCCCTTGAGAAGACTTTGCAAAGATCTCATATTGACGTGGGCTAGACGGCGATGCCAAAGCCATCCCACATCAACTTTAGCCATTAGGCATGTCGCGGTCTTAGTGGGTCGCTCCGAAAAGTTAATCACATAGAGACCATTCTCGACATGCCCAACAAAGGCTACTTTAAGAGTCTTGCTCCACAAGAGGGCCACGATATCAATATCAAAGAATGTGGCAAAGCCCATGATTGCAAGTTGACGAACGGCAAGTAAATTGTATGCAAGGGACTCAATGAGCATGACCTTCTCGATCGTGAGATCATGAGAAATGACAACCTTGCCGAGTCCCAATACCTTAGAGGATGAGGCATCACCCCACTCGACATTGGTGGGCATTGATGGAGTCTTGAGTACGTCCACCACCAAGTCCTTGGTTCCGGTCATATGATTTGTAGCTCCACTATCGAGCAACCATGATCCCCTACCGGAAGCAAACACCTACAAGAGATCAATGCTTAGTTTTAGGTACCCATTTTGTAATGGGTCCTTTGATGTTAGTGACAAGGGTCTTAGGAACCCAAATAGACCATTCAATGTACTCATAAGGAGAACCAACAAATTTGGCATAAACATGCCCATCACTAGCACGACATAACACATAAGAAGGGTTAATGTCGCCGGCTTTGTTGGGAAGGGTGGTATTGCCCTTCTTGACACCATCACCCTTCACATTGTTCTTCTTCTCCTTGGAAGCACCCTCTCCCTCCTTCACAAAAGTTTGCTTGAGAGGAGGAGGTCGTTTGGTCTTGTCATTTTTCTTCTTGTTCTTGGGCTTGGGTGCGAACCCAATCCCCTCCTTGGCCACAACTTCCTTTTGATTGCCCCAAAGGTCGTTGAGGTTCTTCTCACCTTGTATGCATGACACAAGGCCTTTCTCAAGTTGCTCCTTCAACTTAGCATTTTCCTCAATAAGATGCACATGATCACAACATGGGTTAGTATCACATGTATTATCGATTAAGACCATATGAGGAAAACTGGCTTTCTCCTTAGTTAGCTTCACTTGGAGTTGATCATGAGACTCCTTGAGGCTAGCATGAATACCTTTCAAGGCCTTGTGAGCCTTGTCAAGTATATCAAACTCCTCCTTGAGTCTAGCAAGATCAACCCCAAGTTTGGCCTTCTCGGAATTTAGCACACGAGAAACAACAAGAGCATGATCAAGATCTTTCTTTAACTTAGCATGATCATCATTGTGTGACTTCTCAAGAGCCAAACGAAGACCACGCTCTTCCTCAAGGGCATTAGAAAGATCCGAAATATCATCGGCATAGTCTCGACTATGCCCCTCCATCTTAGAGATAGTATCTTCGTGAGCCTTGATCATGCCATTGGCTTCACCAAGTTGTTCCAAGAGAGCAACGAAGTGCTTCTTGGATTTACCCTTGAGTTTACCCATAAAGGACTCAAACTCATTCTCCTCCACACTAGATCCCTCATGTTCATCAATGCAATCCGTCAAAGAAGGATGATCAATGAAGGTAGTTTTGATGTTGGCGGTTACCTTATTGGTGGCTTTAGCCATGAGGCACTTGGCGGTGATGCTCTCATATGGAGAGTCGAAGAGAGACACCGGTGGAGTTGCCGCAATGGCAACGGAGGCCATGGCAACCGACCCACCATCTTCATCATCATCATCCTCCTTGTACTCTTCTTGTACCACCATAGCCTTGTGAGGAGTCTTCTTGGTGAAGTTGCTCTTGTTTGAGAAAGACTTGACCTTGTCCTTTCGGATGAGCTTGCCACCATTGTCTTCCCTCTTTTCATAAGGACACTCCGCAACAAAATGACTCACATTGCCACAATTATAGCAAGTTCTCACACGTTGCTTGACCTTAGCACCACTTGAGTTGCTCTTGTTGAAGTTGGGTCTTGAGTTCTTCTTGTTCCAAAATTGCCTAGAGGCAAGGGCCATGTGTTCATGATAGTCATACTTTGTATCTTTGGGGTTGCTCTCCTCTTGTTCCTCTTCTTCCTCTTCTTCAACACAAACTTTGGCCTTCAATGATAGGTTGGGCTTCTTTGCTCTTTGAGAGAGAAGTACCGCATTGTCGGCGGTCTTATCCAAGATGCTCATAGCAACAAACTCATCCAACACCTCACTTGATGTCAAGGTGTGGAAGTACGGCCTTTGACGAATGACGGAGGACATGGCCTTGTGATAAGGCATCATTGCCTGTAGAAATTTGCGCTTGATCCAATTTTCATCCGTGTCCTTGCTCCCATGATATCGGAGTGAGACCATGAGTTTGGTTACTCTCCGATAAAGTTCACGTGGTTCTTCATCCTCTTTCATTGCAAACTCGTCGGCCTCATCTTGCACCACCTCATAGTTGGAGCGTTGAATGCTTGCACTTCCTCGGTAGAGGGACACAACTGGGAGCCATGCATCCTTGGCCATGGCGTAGGGCCGAAGGTGAGGAAGATCTTCGGGAGGAATTGCATCTTGGATGATGAAGAGAGCATTTTCATTGAATTGATTATCTGCGGCTTCTCTAGGAGTAAAGTTGCTTCGGTCGTGCGGATAAAAACCTTCTTCAATAATTCTCCAAAGGTTAGTGTTCACATGATTTAAATGACGCTTAATCGATAGACCCAAGAATCAAAATCCTCCTTTTTATCAATCTTGGGGGGAGGACCGGCATGATTCAAGTGAGTAGAAGGAATCGGTCCACCATAAACCGGTGGAGGTTCCACATGAGCAAAGATGCCGGTGCCATTCTTACAACTAGAAGGAAGGGCTTTCTCGCTAGTACCTTCCCCCTTGTCGGAGGTAGCATCCGTCACCTTGTTGGTGGGATCACCCACTTTCAACGGTGCGGTGGAAAGTTTAAGCCCTTCTAAGAAATCCTTAAACATGTCTTTGACCTCAGTCCTCATGGAGGTTCTCAATGTGTCCAAAGCCACATTGAATTCCTCACGTGAGATCGAGGTGCCCCCATCGGTCGTAGACGAGAAAAGATTCACACCGGAGTGCTCCTCCGCCTCGTCTACGGTGTCAACCATACTCTTTGGACGGTAAAGTCCTTAAAAAAGAGATGAGGCTCTGATACCAATTGAAAGGATCGATATAGTTGACTAGAGGGGGGGGTGAATAGGCAACTAACAATTTTTAGCTTTTCTTTTACCAAATTAAACTTTGCATCAAAGTAGGTTGTCTAGATATGCAACTAGGTGGACAACCTATATGATGCAACAATCACAAGCACACAAGCAAGCAATGAATATAACACAAATAGGCTTGCACAAGTAAAGAGATGAGATAACCAAGAGTGGAGCCAGTGAAGACGAGGATGTGTTACCGAAGTTCCTTCCTTTTGAGGGGAAGTACGTCTCCATTAGAGCGGTGTGGAGGCACAATGCTCCCAAGAAGCCACTAGGGCCATCAGTATTCTCCTCACGCCTCACACAATGCGAGATGCCGTGATTCCACTATTGGTGCCCTTGAAGGCGGCAACCGAACCTTTACAAACAAGGTTGGGGCAATCTCCACAACTTAATTGGAGGCTCCCAACGACACCGCGAAGCTTCACCACAATGGACTATGGCTTCACGGTGACCTCAACCGTCTAGGGTGCTCAAACACCCAAGAGTAACAAGATCCGCTAGGGATTAGTGGGGGGAATCAAATTTCTCTTGGTGGAAGTGTAGATCGCGGCCTTCTCAACCAATCCCGAGCAAATCAACAAGTATGATTGGCTAGGGAGAGAGATCGGGCGAAAATGGAGCTTGGAGTAACAATGGAGTATTTGGGGGGAAGAGGTCAGTCAACAATGGGGAAGAAGACACCTTTATATAGTGGGGGGAACAATCCAACCGTTACCCCCCACTCAGCCCCGCAGAGAGCGGTACTACCGCTTGGGTGGGTGGTACTACCGCTGAGCCAGCGGTACTGCCGTTCCACCCTAGCGGTACTGCCGTTCCACCCTAAGCCAATCTTGCCGCCTGGAGAGAGAGATGCAAAGGGCTTGGACCTAGAGCGGTACTACCATGGAGGAAGGGCGGTACTACCGCTGAGAAGCGGTACTACCGCCACTACTGCTGCAGCTAGTGCCGCAAAATCCGACATGAGAAAAAGAGCCCTCGAGTCGAGGCGGTAGGAGCACGGAGCCGCAGCGGTGCTACGGCTGAGGGATCCAAGCGGTACTACCGCTCTGAGGGGCGGTACTGCCGCTTGATGCACTTCAGCGGTACTACTGATGTGGCCTGCGGTACTACCGCTGGGACCAGAAAAAGCAGAGATTGGGGGGAAGGATATCTCCATTGAAGCCGAAGGGTATGGCGGGTGCGATAAGGAAGTGTACGTGTTGATTCCACCCTAACCTTACCAAAGTGGATCCCCTCTTGATAGTACGGTGACTCCTCTGAAACTAGTCCACCAACATAGAAACGAAAAGAGCTGCACCGTCTTGAATGGAACACCGAGGGGAGTGAATCGTCTCGTGCCAAAGAATGAATCTCTGAAAAACTCAATGCACCCGATTAGTCCGGAAAAGCATTGTCATCAATCACCAAAACACCTTAGGGATAAATATGCCCTTACAGCTACCCCGCCATCTCAGCGGAGAAGCAGCGTGGCTTCCACCGAGCAGCTTCAGCTGGAGCCTGTCTTCACGGCTCCTGCTAGCTACCCCGTGGATGCTATCACAGAGTCTCAACATTGCCACCTTATGACGCAATGGATGAATTTGAAAGTCAAGGCGGCTGTTGGCTCTGTTTTACCTACTGAACCTGGCGCAACCTACCACTGCTGGTCAATTCCAGAAGGATATGCTAGGGTGATGGTGGATGAAATAACGGACGGATTTGAGGACCTCCAGCTTGACCACCCTATGGGTGAAGGGGAGATTCGGCTGGGTTCGGCTCTGAAGACTACATGCCTATGGCGGAAGGAGCTCATCAACCTTCCGAACTGGACGCCTCCTCCTCCTCCTCCGGCGAGTCAGGGCACTCCGCCCCCTCCTCCGCCTCCTCCGCCGGCGAGTGATCAGGGCACTCAGCCTCCTTCTCCGGCGCTTGGCGGCACTCCGCCTCCTTCTCCGCCTGCGCAGGCGCGCCCGAGCAGCCAGCCTCCTCCTTCTCCGCCTTGTCAACAAGGGCGGAAGAGACCCGCTGCCGCTCCGGCTGCTCCGGCGCGTCGTCCTTCTCCTCCGCCTCGTAAGAAAGGAAAGACAGCCGCAACCGCTCCGTCTGATCCTTCGTCTAGCAGTACAACCAGAGGCGGGAGGCAATACAGATTCGGTCCTTCTCTGAAGACTCCAGAGAAGTTACCATACGAGAGGAGCCTGGAGGAAAGCACGAAGATCGTGCGAGACGAAGTGAAGAACTTCTTTGAAGGGGTGAAAGCATAGAAACATCCACCTCCGGAGGAGAAGATAGATCCGGTGAAAGTGAAGCGTACTCTGGTTGCCCTGAAGAAACCACCAAAGTCTCCGCCGGAAGGACACTATGAGCGCATTATTAAAAATTCATTTGTCGAAGTGGAGCGGTAGGGAAGTACTGTTAGTGATCAAAGGTTAGCAGAACGACGAGCTGGGAAAAAAATTGCCCAGCTCGGCGAACAAGCGAACCAATCGCTCCCCCCGCTCCATGTGTGTACCGATATCGTCGCTAATGATTCGGGTGGGATGGTGCCCGGTTATAACAATCTTGGAGATTACTTGCCCGATGATGTACATTATGATTTCTTGGAGGTGGACGAACACAGATACGCGTACGGGAAGCCTCTCGTCAAAGATGAAAGATCTCTAACAACGATGATGCGAAGATTCCATGATTGGTACAAGAAAACCTGCAGAGAGTCTGAGGGGAGGAATATTTTGACGCTGAGAGTTAGAGAGGAGCATCACCTCATTGGAATTGAACTGTTGAATGTTCCATTTGAGGAGTTCTTCGCGTTTTTCAATCTAAAGGCCCTCGATAAATTAATGATCACTTGCTACTGCCTGTAAGTAGTACTACTTCTGTCATTAATTAAGTCTCTATATATAGGTCAGCTCTTTCATTGCATGTATTTTAATTATCCTCACTATATTATGCAGATTGAAGATCACCGAATTGAAGAAAAGACAAATCGGTGATATTGGGTTCATTAACACAAATCTCATAGATGCATATATGGTTAAATTTCAGGCCAGAGATACTGAGGTCAAGCTGCTACAGTCGTTTGTATTAAATCAAAACAAAGCTATAATACTCTTCCCTTAAGAATTCAAGTGAGTCTTACTGTCTTGTGCATATTCGGTTTCCCTTATTAGTCGAGGTTATAGTAATGTAATTGATGAGTTATGCATGTGTGCGCAGCTTCCACTATATCCTCCTAGAGATTAAGCTTGAGCATGGACTAGTAACCGTCTTAGACACGGAAAGATCCCAAGGAGTATGCGGACATGACTGAAATTCTAGAGAAGTAAGTTAAATCGATCATTATCGCACAATATCAGCAACTTTGTTCATTTTCTGATATCAAATAATTGTTTTCTTTGTCTGGTAGGGTTTGGAAAAAATTCACCTCAAAAACTCCGGACTGTCGAATAAGCTGTAATTTAAACACCCGAAAGTAAGTACTATAATAGCATGTTTCGCACATCTCCTAGTGATTCAAGCGCTAGTTTCATCAATACCATTTAGCATGCTTGCTAATTATCAGTTTGATTGACCTCTATTTCTTGTAAAGTGGTTGTGGCAGGAACAAGGGAATGATTACTGCGGATACTACATTTGCGAGTCCATCCGCCACACGACCTATGAGCGGGGCTACTCTGACAAACAATATGAAGTGCGTAAATAATAATATTCACAATTTTATTTTATTACCATCATTTCTGTTGAGTTTCATCTATTCATATATATGTATTGACCCCCTTCTTCAAATTAGATATTTCGGATGCGGGATGAACTCCTACCACTAGATCGTATGCGAGCAATTCAAGAGGAATTGGCGGCATTCTTTCTTGACCACGTGATCGCTAAAGACGGATAATACCATGTTGACCATGAGTTCATTTGCAATTAGGAGATTATATTGTAAGAGATAATTATATTGTATATATGTAGCCAGTAGCGTCGAATAGATATACGAGAACTTGTTGTTCGACCAATCTCTCAGAGAAGGGGAGGTGGTCGATCAATATCACTTCTCTCTGTATGCATATGTTCATGACGATCTTCTGTTTCCTTCATTTGCTTACTAGCTAGCGTGTCTAGTCCTCCCTATACGTATAGTACGTAGCGTCGACCAAGCACGGAGGTAAGATAGGACACTTCTCTCTATTAATTAGCTAGCTAACACAATATATGAAACACCTAAATTGACCTCCCAAAACTCCCTACCCCCCTTTAAAAAAAACAAAATCCCCATCACCTGAAATGCTGACGCGTGGATGCCTATTGGTCCCGGTTGGTGCCACCAACCGGGACCAAAGGGCCTCCTGCCTGGGCTCGCCGCACCGGCCACGTGGAGGCCCAGCTGTCCCGGTTTGTGTAAGAACCGGGACTAAAGGTCTAGGGCATTAGTACCGACACTTTAGTCCCGGTTCAAAAACAGGGACAAATGGCCCTTACGAACCGGGACAATAGGCCCTTTTTCTACTAGTGAAGCCTAAACCCTTGTGTTGGCATATATAACTGATTCTACTACCAGTTTACACAAATTGGTTAATAAATAAGGATATACTCCCTCCATTCCTAAATATTTATTTTTTTAGAGATTTCAAATGGACTACCACATACGGATGTATATAGACATATTTTAGAGTGTAGATTCACTCATTTTGCTTCGTATGTAGTCACTTGTTGAAATCTCTAGAAAGACAAATATTTAGGAACAAAGGGAGTAGAAAAGTACAATAGATCCACATAATTGATCATAACTTCAAATTGTCCATCATATAGAAAATACTAATTGTTCAACATATCAAAGTGACAACATTTAAGATATATGGAGATAGAAAATAATGAATGATAAAAAAACTTACAAATTACAGGATAACTTTCCTATCCTTGATGCTTAAAAATGAGTTTAGTTCAACTAAGAATCTGCATGGTTGGCAACACAGGTGGAATTTTGTCTTCCTAGTGCATTCGGGTATTCTCTTGATGGACTCTATCAAAAAGAGGAATAAGCTGAAAAGTATGAGATACAGAGAGAAATCAATAATCAAAATCTACTCCCTCCGTTCCTAAATATAAGTCTTTGTAGAGATTCCACTAAAAATCACATATGGAGTAAAATGAGTGAATCTATACTCTAAAATTCATCTATATACGTTCGTATTTGGTTCATAATGAAATCTCCACAAAGACTTATATTTAGAAACGAAGGGAGTAATTAACAAGATGAATACATCTAATTTCGATGAACAGATCATATGTGCTGCTAGTTGAACCTACAAAACATTAAAACCATTCAGCTGCGCATCAAGGGCGAGCGCTCGCGATGTCCACGTCGGCAACGGTACGAGAAAAAAAGGTTCCCTTCATCAAGAAGAAAGAGAGAAAGAGATTGGCCAGCGGCGCAGCCCCCAGTCCCCATCCCCGATTCCTTTCCCTCTCCCTTTCACTCGTCTGCGCCGCCAGCCCCACCGCCGCCCTCCCCGCAGCCGCCGCCACCACCGGCGCCCAGGTGTGGCGCTGCTCTTCCCCACGGTCCTGACGGCAAGGCGGCGACAAGAGTTAGAAGGCGGGCGCGGACGGCCCCGTCAGCTCTCGTCCCGATGAAGTAAAGGACGAGCTCTACCCGGACGAGGTTGATCCGCCCCCTGCCACACTTCTCCATCGCGTAGCCATATTCGGAGGAGCCGCGACTGCTGCTCGCTCATCTGCTCCTCCCGGAGTTGTCGCCATCGGCAGGATGAGTGCCGGACTGCGCGCCAACTTGAGGACCGCCGCTCCGGCGGACCGTTGTTTCTGGCCGCCGTCCGCCTCTGGTGCCCCATCCATTCGCCACCAGTCACGCACCAGGTAGGAACTCAAGCTCCCTGCCTCTACATGTTCCCAGGTACGGTAGATCTTCATCCCCTTTCTTTTCTAATCTATATATCAGATATGGTGGTGTGTGGCATTTTTAGCTTGGCAGCTGTAGATGGGATCATTTCAAAAGATTCTTGGACACCTTTTAGTTGTCATCCCTGGATTAACCGGTGATTCTAATGCTGCTGTTAGTCTCTAACCTTTTTACGATGTTGACTTATACAGATTATACTGCGTTGCATATTTGAAGAGATCTAAGGTTCATGATTGGATGACTTATTACTATATTTGTAACCATTCTGAAGATTTAATTGGCTATTGCAGTATGCAGAACACTTGGTTCATTCCATGGCAAGAAAATGGTGGAATGTTGTTGTAATTAACCATAGGGATCTCGGTGGTGTGTCCATTATAGTAAGTTCAGTTATATAATTTACATTTCCAGCTATTAATATTTCACTCCACAATCTCCTCAGACAGATAAAAGGTCGCCTCCTCGCTTGTCCCGTGCCATGCTGCCTCACCCGGATAGTGGCCATTGCTCCGCCATGGCGCCTTCCAGCCGAGAATGCCATCTCCACCCGACCAGGTTCACCCCCCCTCTCTCTCTCTCTGATGAACACATCATTTTATTCTGACTGGATGCTAGAGGTATGTGATGATGCAGCAAATTATGTGTGTGTGCTTGCCGGTAACTCAGCCGACTGGCCTTTCCACGATTTAAAACAAAATGGTGTGCTGAAGAGAGACACCTTACTTTGGATAGAGATTAAAATGGAATCTGCTTGGACTATGTTTTCCCATACAAGTTTGATTCGTATATACATCTCAAGTTGGCTATATCTGGATGGGTTGCAGTTTGCTTCTTTCAAAAAGACGAGGTGTTACTGAATGATTTGCTTATCTCGCTTTATGCACGATCATCCATTTTATAGATTATATAGGGTGTTGGTATCTTTCCGTACACCGGCATGATCTCTAAAACAAGTCTCAGTCCATAGATAGGATTGTCATCATGTATGTTATTTAGTTATATAGAAAAGCGAAGCACATAATCGCACAAATACGTAACAAGATCGCTTCTGAACTGATGTTGCCATTGATAAGGTTACTAATGTTAGTTGGTGTCGGCTCTAGGGTGTATGGTTTACACTCTATGAATCATGTCAAGGTTCCATAAAAATCGGTTATGTGTTTCAACATTTTACAATGTTAGTCGTTTATTATTATGTTCTACTCCCTCCGTTCCTAAATATAAGTCCATTTGGAGATTTGAATATGGACTATATACGGAGAAAAATGGATGAATCTACACTCTAAAATAAGTCTATATACATTTGTATGTAGTGTGTATTGAAATCTCTAAAAAGACCTATATTTAGAAACGGAGGGAGTAATTTGTATCTGTGGGTTTCTCAAAATAATTGTATGTACTGGGAGAGGAGGTTTCCACGACTATTGATCATTGATCAGTTAGAACTTCTGTTGAAGAAAGGTGCCCTTTGGTTAACATTTCTGATATATAACATACGACATTGGAATTTCCATTGAAATTTTTCAGGAAAGTACATCAATAGAATGGCCTTTCTTCCGGTGGCCACCCCCTCCCGCCTTTCTGTTGTGTATATTCATTTTGGATATTGACCACGGTTGCATAAATTTAAGTTGCTTGTGATCTTCTGTCTATTTCTTGTTAATTATAAATAATCAGAACCATCTTTGGTCAGTACACCATAGCACAATACCACACGGATGCTTGGTAGTGCTTTTCATAAATTGGTAGTTTTTGCTTCGGTGGAGAGCTTTTGACGAATTACTGGGTATGCAAATCTTGATTTGATCCTTCTACTAATTTATACTCTAATGACATGGAAGTCGATGGCGTGAAATGCCTAGATGTTGACATCCCCCCTCAGAGTTTTCTAGAGAGGTGAGCAATTTATAATAACAAAAACATAAACTATTTTTGTTGCAGTTCCAGTTTGTTGTAATGATATGGCTCTTGTTCCATTGAACTCAAACTCTGTTACAAGACTCCCCTTGCATAAATTTTTGAAGGAAGAGTGAATTTTGTCCTGAACTTGACCGAACCAAACTTCTGATCATGTCGTTCCACTCCTTTCATTGATGCTATTTGAAGGTTTTGTGTTGAGTCATTGACATGTAATGTTTTAGACATAATGGATGAAATCATGTTAATTCTAGCTCTGGTTCTTATGTAGTGCTATGCATGCTGCTGACCTTTACATTTTCCATTATTTTGCAGAGAATGTGTACATGCAAATTTTATTCATAGTGAACCTACGTGGTAGTTTTTGTTCTGAATATATGCGTTCTACTCTGCTTGCATCAGGCCAGTTCATGCTTCCGAATTTGTGGTTTTGATCAGTGGCAAGCATGTACATAGCTGTAGCAGAATTCATTAGACACGGTTACCAGTTTGTGGGTAGGTTGCAATATCTTTTATCTTATCAATATATTTGATGTTCGTTCGTATAGCCTTTGGTTTCTATATATTGATTCAATGTTGTACCCATGCTGACAATTCACGTACCATTTCTGGCTAAAAAGGAAGGGAAACAAGCTTGCCATTAATTAATGTAGTAATTTGACTAGGTAATGGTTTGTGGAAGGGATTAAGATGTGCAGACAACGTGGCTGCTCAAGAGTAACTGTCCTGTATGTTGATAACCGTGCAACGAGAGAAATTGTCTCAGGATAGCATGTTTGAGTAAGTTTTTCATAGTTTTCTCAAACACTTGTCTGCCATTATTTTAGAAGTAAGAGTGTTGATTTTGTTACCTCCTGTTCTTATGAAAAATAGTAAAATCCTGAGAATTATTCCTGGTCTTAATACATCATTTCGTTTACTGGTTTTGGGTCTGTTATGGGTGTTGGAGGAGATAGATCAGGCAGAACTACAACCCGAGGTTGTGCAGGTTTGGGGATACCTTTTGCCAAGGTTATATCATTTAAAGTTTGGCGAAAGACAAAACTATATAATAGGAAAATAAAGCTTAGTTCATCATTAAAATAATTATGAATATCAATGCAGTAAAGCTATGATGTATGTTGTAAATAACATTTTATAACTCTTTGGTAACATCACTGAAACTATTGATTTGTCTTCTCTAAGTTACTACAGTTAGCTTTGTTTCAGGTTGGGTGTTAATAGAAAACATTCATTATTTGCATCAGCTATAAGTTGACATTATGCAAATGACAGTAACAAAAATAGTATGACACAAATTCAGGTGATGACCAACTAAGGAGAGGTTATTGATGAGATCAATGACACCAGAGGGGTGGACAGGCAGCTGCAAAGCATCCGAGGAGCAGTCGGTGAACAAGAGGAGCAAAGACAACATCTCTTGCATCACTCTAAACATCTGCTGCTAGCAAAGCTTCAGCCGGTGAACAGGAGGAGCTTCAGCTCCATCGTCGTAAACTTCAAATGTTGGTCGAGCTTCAACCTCTAGCCCGTCAAGTGTACAATTGGTTCAATGCTAGATTGGTTTTACAATTTTCTGTTGTTATTCGTTGTTTAATCTGGTTGGGAATAATCCGCCACCCAAGGGGGTCAAGGTCTTTAAAATATTGTTGTTTGTTCAAATATTGTTTGTTTTGTTATTGCAAATTCCTAACTTATATGTGCATGTTCATCAGCAATTAGAGAAAAAAGGGGTGAAAGGATCGCTTGTCAAGTTGGCCCCGCACAAACTTCCTCTCAGGAGGCGCCACCGGGTGGCGCCCCAACCCCTAGTGGAGGAGCAAGGCGTGGCGTGTGCACGGTGATGCATATGGCGTGTGAATGGTGCAGTCTACGGCTTGGGCCTATGGGTCATGTCGTGGGTGGTGAGGCAGAATTCCGAAGCTGGGCCAGACTCTTGTTTTGGGCCGCATTAGTTAGCTAGCACGTTTATTGCATCAGTTTCATTCTTGTACATACACGGAGCTCCGCATTTTGCGGCGAATTGCGAGCGCGACGCACACAGGAGGTGTGCGTCAGGGCCGGCCCATTGAAAGGCACCAGCGAGTTGTGTAGTAAAAATCACAAAAACAGAAGTGACGAACTGAGGAATCTCAAACATTTTCTAAACAAAAATTGGAACAAAATTCAAAATGAGAACTTTATAGAAATTATGAACAATTGTTTTAAAATAAGATCAAAAAATGAAAACGCGAACATTTATGAAAGTTAAAAACATTTTTTTCAAATGAGCACATTATTTAAAATCTACAAACATTTTTTGAATTTCTGATTTTTTTAATAATGTGATCATTTTCTGAAATATGGAATTATATTTTTAAAAAATTTCCAACATTTTTATAAAAGAAGCAATCAATTTTTGAGAATTTATGTTTTTAGAATTTTTGAATAAAAAATTAAACAAGAACATTTTTATATTAAAGAACGAATTTTTAAAAATGTGAAAATTATCTAAAATTCATGAACAGTTTTGAATTTTGTGAACAATCAATTTTTGAACAGGAGCAAGCAAAATTTGTAAATCCTATTCTTTGGAATTTCTGATTTTTTTAGAGCAATAGGATTTTCAAAATTTCTGAACAAACTTGTAAAATGACAGCACTTTCTAATATTAAAAAAACGAAAAAACGAACAAATTTTGAAAATGCGAACATTTTGAAAATTTCTAAACATCTGTTGAAGGAATTTAAATTTTTAAAAACAAAAATAAATATAGAAACTAAAGAAAAGAAAAAGAAACATAAAAAGATAAAAAGAAAAAGGAAAGGAAAGAGAAAGAGAAAAAAGGGAAATGAAAGAAAGAAAATTAAAATAACTGGTTCAGTTCCCGAAACCAGAAACAACCCAGCTGGAAACCTTTCCCAAAATCGGTAGAAAAACGTCCCTAATAGCTACGCTGAACTACTATAATGGGCCCTGTCGTATTGAGCGCTTCGCCGCCTCTGCGAAGGTCCGCCAATTTGACCCAAAGATGTCGTCAAATAGGGAATTCCAGACATACATACTCCTTGAAGTTCCTTCAAAAAACAACACACCCCTTGAATGGAGCTGGGCCCACCCCTGCATGCAAGGCTCGCACCGGTGCGTGTATTAAATTTGCGTCGATATGTGAAGCTCACTGCAACTAGATTGACTTAACACAGTGGTGGCTCGAGCGAGATTGAGAGAGATCCAGTTGCTTTTGAGAATTTGATGGATCAGGAAGAGATGTACTGGATCCAAAGAGGTAGAGCCAACTGACTATTCCATGGAGACCTAAATACCACTTATTTTCACAATGCAGCAACATCCAGAAAAAGAGAAACCAGATTAAGAAACTATTGGACGACGCAGGTGTTTGGCATGAAGGTACGGACCAACTAAAAGCTCATGTAACTAGTTAGTTTGCTATCTTTTAACATCGGAGGTCCTTGTTCCAATCTCGGTTGTCCCATCTCAGGTTAAAAAAAAAGTGTTACCATTGAGATGAATGAAGCGCTATTAAAGCCATATACAGCTGAGGAGGTCCGAAGGGCTTTGTTTGAAATTAGGGATCTTAGAGCACGATGCCCAAATGGACTACATTTTATATTCTATAAACGTTCTGGCCAATGTTTGGTGATGATTAAGTTACAGAAGTTCTTGCTGATGTTAATACTAGAATAGTTCGTGAAGGATGGAACGACACTACAATAGTGATCATCCCTAGTGTAATTAATCCGGAGGAAGGTACACAATTCAGACCTATCAGGATGTGTAATGTGGTCTATAAGGTAATCTCTAAAATGCTGGCTGCCCGCCTTAAGCTCATTCTTCCGGATGTTATTAGCCCTACCCAGAGCGGCTTTGTATCAGGGAGGCTTTATTACAGAGAATGTACTAGTTGCTTATGAAAATTAGGCAAAGAGGGTATGTGTGCAGTTAAGTTGGATATTTTTGGAAAATATTTTGTTGAAGTTGGGCTTTGACGCCAACTGGATGCAAACGCTCATATACACGCGCATACACTCACCCCTATGAACGCACGCATGCACATTCTACCCTATGCGCACCTCCGAAAGACAGAGCCGGCATATCATCTATCACCGGAAATCCTGAAATAAATCCAGAAATAAATGCGAGCACCAGGATTTGAACCCTGGTGGGCCGGGGATACCACAGTCCCTCTAACCATCTAACCACAGGTTGGTTCACGGGTGGACATGATTATGAAGTGTGTATCTTTAGTGGAATATCATGTCCGCCTAAATTTTGAAATAACTGAGAGCTTCGAACCAACTAGAGGACTTCGTCAGGGTGATCCATTATCAACGTATTTTTTTCGATTATGCACTGAAGGTCTCATTGCTCTTCTAAATCATGCTGAAGAAACATGTTTATTGGAGAGAGTTAAAGTTGCAGAGAAGCACCGGCTGTCACAAACTTGCTATTTGCAGATGACTCTATTATCCACATGAAAGCAAATGTAGAGAATGCTATTACGTTGAAGGATATACTTGACAAATATTGTGCAGCCTCAGGTCAGATGGTGAGTGGTGACAAATCCAGTATTTTCTTCAGCCCATGCACGGATATTGAGGTGAGGGTGCAGATTAGTAATACTCTAACTATCATGACTGAAGTCTAAATGATAAGTATCTGAGCTCAGTGGCGAAGGGAGGAATAATTTCTAGGTGTGGCGGAGTGTATGAACAAAAAAAACATGTATAACTGAACTATGGAAGTGCTCACTAGAATACTAGATATATATTACTTGGTGTTCAACAAATGCATCCAGAATTGAAACTTAACTATGGGCAGTCTAAATACCTCACTTAATGAAGATCACATGGATGCTTGATTGCCAATGTATCATCTATATTACCTAGACCGGCATAAAGATGACCTATAAAACAAAAACACCATCCATAAATCATGAATTAGTAACAACTAGGATATAATGATGGAAACAACAGTATGCAAGTGAAGATTTAGAAAGAATACATACCCATAATAAGTATCTACTCCCATTAAATAGAACGTGGCAATGACATTCTTCTACCTTCATGTTGAAATTCTTTTTTAATTTTAGCAAGATCAAGTCCTTTAAATCTCTCTCTCTCTCTCTCTCTCTCTCTCTCTCTCTCTCTCTGTAGCACACCATTAAGTCATCAAGCCAACCATTGGACATCTTGCTGCGCAAATCGGTCTTGATGATCTCCATTGCTGAGAAGGCCCTTTCAACCGATGCCGTTGCCACTGGTAGAAGCCCCCAACTCAATAAGGCAATAAACCAGAGGGAACATAATATTTCTTTCAAGTTCAAACATTTTTGGCTAGGCTTGCAAGATCATAACAAACTCCAAAGTCATCATGTCTTCTCATACGGTTGATGAACAACCGGAGCTTGGTTTTTATATGCTTACAGTCATCATTGGAGAAATCTGCATCATAGATGTCTGTAACCTTAGCAACTTTGTCCAAATCAAACTTGAAAAATGAGTCTCTTGGGTCAAGACAAGCAAATCCGCAAAGTAGTTCTGAAGCCATGTCATTAAAGTAATGATCCAGCTCCATGGTGATAGCATCTATCGCTGCATAGAAGGTATCAACACGAAAAAATGTTCTTGAGTAACATTATTTCTCCCTCCTTTTCTTGATCGGCCGAATCTCGGTACAGCTTGATAACCCACAAGTATAGGGGATCAATTGTAGCCTCTTTCGATAAGTAAGAGTGTCGAACCCAATGAGGAGCTAAAGGTAGAACAAATATTCCCTCAAGTTGTATCGGTGGTCTACGCACGCTTAACGTTCGCTTTACCTAGAACAAGTATAAAACTAGAAGTACTTTATAGTGTTGTTGGATAGGTTTGCAAGATAATAAAGAGCACGGAAATAAAAAGTAGGGGCTGTTTAGATAAAGACACAACTAAATTAGTTTTAGTAGAGAGCTTTTTATCACGAGAAAGTTATTTGTCCCTAGGCAATCGATAACTAGACCGGTAATCATTATTGCAATTTTATATGAGGGAGAGGCATAAGCTAACATACTTTCTCTTCTTGGATCATATGCACTTATGATTGGAACTCTAGCAAGCATCCGCAACTACTAAAGATCATTAAGGTAAAACCCAACCATAGCATTAAAGTATCAAGTCGTCTTTACTCACATACACAAACAACCTACTTACTCGGGTATATGCTTCTGTCACTCACGCCACCCATCATAAGAAAATCATGAACATATTGCAAACCCTACAGCGGGAATCCCTCACGTTTGCGCAACACGGAGGGCACCATAGGACAACACCAATAATAAAACATGCAACTCAAACCAATCATGATCATCAATTAACCCATAGGACAAAACGGATCTACTCAAACATCATAGGATAGCCATACATCATTGGGAAATAATATATAGCATTGAATACCATGTTTAAGTAGAGATTACAGCAGGTAAAAGAGGGGTTACACCGCTGCATAGAGGGGGGAAGAGTTGGTGATGATGGCGGTGAAGTTGTTGGTGTAGATTGCGGTGACGATGATGGCCCCGGCGGCACTCCGGTGCCACCGAAAGCGAGGGGGAGAGAGCCCCCCTCCTTCTTCTTCTTCCTTGACCTTCTCCCTAGATGGGAGAAGGGTTTCCCCTCTGGTCCATGGTCTCCATGGCGTGGGAGGGGCGAGAGCCCCTCCGAGATTGGATCTGTCTCTCTGTCTCTCTCTGTTTGTGCGTTCCTGATTCTGCCCTTTCACCGTTTCTTAAATTCCTGGAGATCCGTAACTCTGTTTGGGCTGAATTTTGGACACGATCTCTATCCGGATATTAGCTTTCTTGCGATGAAAGAAGGGCACAAACCGCCTTACGGGGTGGCCACGAGGGCCCAGGGCGCGCCTGACCCCCTGGGGCGCGCCCCCTGCCTCGTGGCCCACTCGGGCATCATATTGCGTTGATTCTTCTTCAAAAAATCACATATATTTCAAAAAAAATCTCCGTCAGTTTTTATCCTGTTTGGACTCTGTTTGATATGGATTTTCTGCGAAACAAAAAACATGCAACCAACAGGAACTGGCACTGGGCACTGGATCAATATGTTAGTTCCAAAAATAGTATAAAAAGTTGCCAAAAGTATATGAAAGTTGCATAATATTGGCATGGAACAATAAAAAATTATAGATATGACGGAGACGTATCACAGCTTCATCCATATTTGGTACTGGAATATCATTAATGTTACAAAAGATCTTGACATCTTCAAAAAGTGGTTCCCAACCATGGTTCCTCAAGTTGGCCAAGGAAGATTTCACGTCTGTAACCAAAGACATGGCTTGAACAATATTCTGATCCTTCTATTGGAGGAGAAGTGACAACTGATTTGTAATGCGAAGGATTTGCAACATTATTTAACTTCATGATGAACACAAAGCTAAAAGACTCCATTATCTGCACCAAACCTCCTGCCCTGATGGATTACGCTCATCCTCATGCACAATAGCTAGCACTTCTATAACTGCATCCCACATAGATTCAATACGAGCTAGTGTTTTATAATGAGAGCCCCATCTTGTATCTCCTGGTCTAGCCAATGATGTTTCTTGGTTGTTTCCTCTTCCTAAGAAAATTTCTCCACTCTCTAACCTAGCCAACAGATTTATGCGTTGCTTATCAAGGAATATATCCTTCCTCTTGCAAGACGAACCAGCGGCGTTCACAATTAAGGCCACATATTCAAAGAAATCCTCAATGGAAGAACAACATCTTGAGACAACAACAACTACAAGCTGCAATCGATGGGCGAAACAATGCATATAAAAAGCATATGGGTTTTCATCTCGGACAACTTTTTGAACACTATTGAATTCTCCCCTCATATTAGATGCTCCATCATGCCCTTGCCCTCGTAAATTTGCAATAAGTGGCCCATTCTTACCAAGAACCTCAACTAGTGCTTTCTTTAATGCTTCTGTTGTTGTCTCCTTGACATGCTTGATACCCAAAAATCTTTCAATAACTTCTCCCTTGTTCATATACCTGTAAGGCATAGAAGAAATAATCCAATTAGTTTATTAAAAAAGGCGATTATCAGGCAAAATATGAAACACATAATAAAGTAAACAATGGCTTACCTCACAACTAAGGCCATTTGCTCTTTTACTAATATATCACGAGATTCATCAATAAGAACTGAAAAAAGATTACCCCCCATCCCTTGTTTTATTGCTCTTCGGACTCCATCTGCACAACTTTTGGCAAGTTGTTTTTGAATTGTCGAAGAAATCATTTGTGCATTTCCTGGACATAGCTCATCAAACGCAATTCTCACTTCCTCCTTCCTTGCTTTGTACCAATCAAGCATCTCACCAAGTGGTCAACTTGGTAAGCTACCAACAAAAATTACAAGCATCTCTAGAAAATTACCTTTATTTAAAGAAAGGGCTGATTCATTGTGTCCAGGAAATTTCACCTTGCAATGCAAGAAAACTTACAATCCCCAAAGATGTTTCCAAACGGGTCTCGTACTTGACTAATGATTGTTTGTTATAGACTGTAAGCTTACGCACCAGACTTGAGCTTTGATTTTGAAATCTTCATATGCTGTCCTTGCTTGATTGTGTATACTCCTGGGGCCACCAACATGAAGAGGAAACGCTTTGTATGCATTCTTCCAAGTACTGTAGCCATCTCTGGTGAAGGTAGCATGACCAAAATTTTCATCCACCGGATCTTGTCTAAAAAGAAAACAATAAAATCAATAGACTGCATTCTTTTTCACGCTATATTCCAACCAAGGATTTTTTTCCATACCATGCTTCACAAAAGGACCTCTCAAAATGATCACGTTCATACATATGACCAATCGGTCGTGTTGCACCGTTTGCCACATAGGCCAATCTAACTTCATCTGTAACGTTGGGATGAATATTATTAATTGGGGATACGAAGCCCAGGATCAAGCTATTGGCTCCAAGGCCTCGCCCTAGCTCGTCGGAGCTCTCTCTCTCTCTCTACTTCTCTCTCAGGCGCACACCGAAGAAGAGAAGGAAGAAGAAGGATGATACGGACATACGGTGGACACAAGTGTTTCTGACGCTCGAACGCCCACCTCACGAATGACAAATTTTTCCCCGCAGCACGAACTGCATCATCTGATGAACCAGTACACATAAGGGAGTTTCATACGCGTACGTGCACGCACGACGCCGCGCTCCACTCTCCCACGAGCCGCAAGCCCGGCGCACGCCCACGACGCGCACAAACACGTCCTACTCAGCCTGCCTGCACCTGATCGCCACGTGACCTCCCGCTGCTTTCACCAACAGACTGACGCACTCACGCACGCACGCACACAGCCCTTTACATGAGTTGGACTATGCCCGTACAATAGTCAGACCATGCCCAGGCTATGGCCAGACACATGCACGCATACAGCCTGTACACAAGTCGGACTATATGCGGGTACACAAGTCATACTATGCCCAGACTATGACTCGATGCGACCACGGACCGCACCCGACACGCCCAGCTCGCGCACGCACACTCTTTCGACGTGTCCTGCCGTGGCTTATTGCCAACACTCACCACCTAATTAAGCCACGGCCTAGAGGAGTGCCGGCACATTGATGTTGATGTCCGCCAGAAGAGCTCACTCTGCCTCCGCCATCATCGGCCTTGTGCAGTCCCGCTTGAAATGGCCGCGCAGCCCGCAATTGTGGCGGCGGCCACACCGTTTCCCTCCGCCGCCTGATGCCGTGCTGGCCGCTCCGTCGTTGTTGTGGTAGTCGAAGCCGCCTCCGCCCCGCTGTCGCCGTTGCGCCGCCCACTGAGCCGCGGTGAGCATGAGCTGCTCGCCCGCCCGCTCACCGCCGGCCTGCGTGCACCGCCGCGTCCGCTCCTCAAAGGCCTTCAGACGACCGAGCGCCTCCTCAAACAACATTTCCTCGACGTAATAAAACTGCTCGATGCCGGCCACCACTGCGTACAACCGGTCCGGCACGGTGTCAAGGAGTTTCTTGACCATCGCTGCTTCATCGAGAGTCGCCCCGAGCACCGCGTATCTCGCCGCCATGCTGCTGACCTTGCCAACATACGCGTCCAGCTCGTCGGCGTCGTCCACCCATGCCGTCTTGCCCTTGCCGGCGTCGATAGCCTCGCCCTCTGCTGGCGCAAGCATGCCCCATAGCCCCTGGGCATCAAGGATTGCCTCCACCTTGATCGCCCAGGAGGTGTAGTTCACCGGCGTCAGCGGCGGGATCGGCAACGACAGCGCGCCAGCACCGCCGCCGTACGAAACGAGGGACATGGCCGCCGTCGATCACCTCCGCAAAGTGGCTCTGATGCCAATTGTTGGCTCCAAGGCCTGGCCCTAGCTCGCCGGAGCTCTCTCTCTATCTCTCTCTCTCTCTCAGTCGCACACCGAGGAAGAGAAGGAAGAACGAGGAGGATATGGTGGACACAGGTGTTTCCGGCGCTCGAACGCCCGCCGCACGAACGGCAAAATTTCCCCCGCAGCACGAACTGCACCATCTGATGAACCAGTACACATGAGGGAGTCTTATACATGTATGCGCACCGGTGCACGCACTGTTAGAAATTTAGGGTTTGTGGTCTACCCCTATTCCTCTGCGCTTATCAGTGGTGCCGCTCACAATTCGCATATCTGAGACTAGGGGGTAGGGACCTTCTTATACTACCTTTCCAAAGAGTCCACCTCTCATACTGATATAAGATTCCTAGTTTTTTTCACTAATTTCCGGGATAGAGTCCAGATCAAATTACCAACCACGATCGTATTTGTCCGTTAACAGATTCTACCCGTTATGTCCCCAGAGCACGCGCTTGTGAGCAACACACCATAATAGAGTGTAAATTACTCTAATTATGTAGATCAACATTAGGGCTGTAATCTAATTATACGATCTAGCTCCTTCCAATCATCAGTGTACACGGGTAGTCTTTCCAATATAAATAGTATATTGTATTCCACTGATAATCAACCAGCTTCCTTAAGCATATACTACTTAAG
Organism: Aegilops bicornis; assembly: GCA_021605145.1. NCBI lineage: Eukaryota > Viridiplantae > Streptophyta > Magnoliopsida > Poales > Poaceae > Aegilops > Aegilops bicornis. Next base: position 776,699,180 of record CM038675.1, read on the forward strand.
TACATTCCAGCAAGTAACAATTCCATGCTAAACATGCAAATCAATTCCATGTATAAGTACATGTACAATTCCATAATAAGGTATTCCGAATATTAACAATTCCAAGCAATTTGAATATAGTTGCAGGACACATAATTCCAACATCTCCCACTTGTCCAAAACGATCATTCAAATATTCGTAAACCCATAGCCTTAACATGCTTACCAAATACCTCATGACTAATAGGCTTAGTCAAGGGGCCAGCAACCAGGTTAACACAACATTGAAAATCCAAAGAAATATATAGTTATACCTTCCCTAAGTAAGTTTCCTTGCTGTGACACTTAAGATCACTAGAGACCTTAGTTTCCGCCTAATTATTCCAGCATAGCTGTCCTCGGCGCCTCGAGTATTATTTTCTCTAGTGTAATTCCACCTTTATAGGCACCTTGAGTATTTTTTTCCTCAAGTGAAATTCCGCATCAATAATTTTCAGTCACATATATCAATAATATGAATAATTCCATATTGAGTCAAAATATATGACAATTGTGTTGAATAAATTTTCAAAACCACATAGATATCAAATCCAGTCAGTAAATGAAGTTCCATCAGTAACCATGTTTTGAAAGGAATTCCTGACTTCGGTCAGTGAACCTGCACCATATAAGTACTAAAAATAATAATTGAATACGCGCACCTGGACTTATTTCTCATCTCGTAGACATAGTAATAACTTCCTCAATGTATTTACCTTTAATATAAATTTCAGAACAAGTGACAGGTTGTGATGCACTTTCCACAATCTTATATGATGTGTGAGATTCCCTTAGCTGCTCGTCTTTCCTTCCACTGCTTGAGTGCAGCATAAATTCTGGTAGCTAAGGTATGATAATATAATGAAGATACATATCAATTCCAGTACCATTCATTATTCCATTTTCCCTTAGGAGTTCAAATATAATTCCTCACTGAGTATGATTCCCTTTATCAAAGGTATTTTAATATATTTGCAGTTTTCAGTAGAGAAACACTTCAAAATATTTTCTATGTATTTCCACTTGTAAAACAAAGGATGTTTCAAATGTTCCTTTTATATGAAAGTTAAAAGATGACCAAGCTTTCACTTCCATCAATGTGACTTTATCATTGCAAACAACAAAACAATGTTAACGTATACAATAACAATGAAAAATACTTTACACTTACATTTGTAGATGACCACCTTGCTTCATCTAGAAAGCCATATAACCTTCTATTCCATTGATGTGAAGCTTGCTATAAGACCATACATGAATATATTCAATTAGAAAACCATGTCTTTAGTTCCTCTTCCCTATATCCCCGAGCGAGAGTTTCCACAAAGTATATTTTCCTTTGTGCAAAGAACTTAATAGCAAGTGTGACATTATATTATTCCAATGAGATAAATTTCCTCACAAATAAAAAAACACTTACAAACGATGAGCATGCTGTTGTTTGGTATGATAATAAATTCCCAAACTATATAATTCCTCATTGAGTTTATTCCTTCACGCATTTCTTCCATCCATAGGTGACAATGACGAAAAAATTTAAGCCTTCTTAGGATTCTTCCTCTACTATTTAGAGTGACTTCCCCCAAAAATCACATAACAATTATCCAAAGATCACATTCCAAGTTAATTCCTCCCACTTATCCTAAGCATGTCATGTTGGGAGTGTCACTTGTAGTTTCCTTGGGGTCAAGATTATATTCCAGTATGATTGTCAATAATTCCACCCTGATTATAAATTTTTTTGTGTTCCTACTTTCCACCAGTGCTCCTTTTCCAGATAAAGGAGGAAACACCCTTTGATCCACTAGAATAACCATGAAAAATTCCCGGTGTGCGCTTTGTAATAACTGAGAATTTCATGCCAAAATAGAAGATTTCCTTCCAGTTAAGTGGTTGCACTAGATGTAGAATGATTCAACGAATGAGAGTATGCAATGCTTCTCTCCAAAGAAACAAGGGAGTATAAAAGACAATCACTTCCTCCATTATATTCTGGAGTTTACGGTATATTAAAATGGTGAATAGTTCCATGATCTTTACATATAAATGATATATTCCTGAAGTGTACTTCCCCACCAATCAGTTGTTAAAACTACTAGATGACTCGTTGCGCCAATGGCGCAAAGGGCGAGAGGGAGGCAACTATTGTGAGAATATTCAGACACCCAAGTCTTTACTACCGGTACATAGATGCTTAGTTACAATGTGGTACACAAAGGAAGTAGATAGGAAGGGATAGATTATTTGCTTATGAAAACCAAACGTTGCCAAACACTGCCGCATCCTCTGCTTGGAAGCCGCCTTTTCTCACCGGATCTAACATAGATACATGATCACAAAGGAAGAAAGACCATCATATATAATGGTCTACTTACTCATTTAGGTTAGTGATCAGGTGGCTGGAACTGCAAAGTATAATGGGGCTTGACGGACAATAAAAATAGGTGTTGCTCCTCGTCTCCTCCTCCTGAGTCTGGATCGAGGCCTCGCTCCTCTCTTCTCCTGAATGACAGCTTGAAGAAAAGGACACACAAAAGCGCAGTCCTATACATTGACTAACCTGACAGAAAACAGAGACAAATGTAGATATGATTATCTATTATGCAGTTGATAAAAAAAGTAAAACACTAAACAGAGACAAATAGAAGAATAGCAAGGACTGGAGTAACCTCTACATAATAATTCTGATTACATCACTAAACATATGAATGACAGAGAGCCCCAAAGAAATTGGCTTTATCAGGTATATGAATGACATTACAGAGAGAATTACCAAATAATCAGGTAAGTGACATGATAGAAAGAAGAAGGTGCTCCATGCTTGTTGCTTGAAACTCCATCAACTACCAGTGCATACACTACATAGGTTAATAATAAACTAATCCTTGAATTCCTCTCTCGTTATATTATCACTGGACACATACTTTTTTGTGTGGTTAGTGGATGCTGGAATTTTGCTACTGCGACGCTGCAAATCTTGTTTTGTTTTTACCAAAGGACCTTATTGTGGTTTGAAATGTAGTAGTATAGTACTTCGCTAGTTAGCATCCTCTCCTCTCCTCTCAAGAGAAAAAAAGAGAAGAAATGGGTAGGTGTCTCAACTGGACATCTGAAGAGGATCTGACCACCACACTTAAATCAAACAGAGTGGAAGCAAAAAAAAACAAAAAACCTTAATTGGCCTAGAACGAGACGGAGTTAACATAGAGGTTAGAGAGGTGAAAGGGACCTTGATGAGCACAAGAGCGGTTTCGGCTGTCAGCGGTGGGGAAGGAGCTTTCTTTGGCTGTCAGCATCGTCCTGGTGGCTGGCCGCTGTAGCTCCAACCCAACCTTGACCTAACAGAGATGAGACGTGGTCAGGGAAGCGAAGAGAGGAAATCGAGAGAGGGTGGGAGGGGGCAGACCATGATGCTGCTGCTGCTTGTCATGGGACTGGAACAAGGAGCAGCGGACCTTGATGAGCACAAGAGCGGCGTCCATGGCGCCTACCTACAGAGACAAGATGAGACCAGTTATAGGTGACACCAAATAGTACATCATTTTTATAATACACAACCTCCAGTTATCTAGCTTTCAATAATTTAAGAAAAAAATCCAATTATATGTATACCAGCTATCTTTTGCTATCATATACCTCCAATTATATGTATACCAGAAAAAATCAACCTCAAACTGCAGGCACACTCAGTCAGTCTCTGGTCACCGAGTCAAAGCACTGCCATAGAGCAATTCTTTTCCTATCATATACCTCCTATGGCCGCCTCTCCCGTTTCACACCCGCTCTCACCGCCACCCTGAAATATAAAGAGGCTGAAGAATAGAAATAGATAGGAAAATATGTTTACCTATGGCGCACAAGGTAGATGAAAAAATTGTGTTTTCTATATTAACAAATCTACGACATCTTCACCGACACAACTATATAATGAATTCCGAAGTACTTCATGGGCACCAACCAAAAGCTAATATATAGTTCAATATATCCACATGCTGCTCCCACTCACCAGAAGAGTAGAGGAGAGATCAAAATTGAGAGAGGGTCAGTGGGGGGTTGAGGGCGCTTGAGCCGCAAGACCTGCCGTCCATGTTGTCGGTCTGCACATTTCATTTATTTTCTGCAAGAGCAAACCAAACCAAGATAGCATTAGCATGTTGTATCTTACGCAAGTGACCAGAAGATGAGAATGCTTGCCGGCAAAGGGGAGCAAGGAAATAATAACCTGAAAACATCCAAGGAAGTAGTAATCCACCTAGCAAGAAAAACAAAGGCCATGGAATATTCAGTCAGCATTCCGAGACCTGACTTGCTCTCTGGATACATATCTTGAGAGTCACAAGAGATGATCTATTTTACATGTGCCTCTTGTCAAGTCTTCCCAGCCAGCTGAGAACCCCGTAGATCTGTTAGAGCAGCCAAAACAGAACAAATACAAGTAACTTCGAATTATAGAAGTTCACAATTGCACAAAACATATGTAATAAAACTATCAAAATCGTAAAGTAGGTATTAAAAAAAGATAGAATCATGAGTGTGAGTGTACTGTCCGAAAGTGCATTGATGCCTATCTTGTACAGTGACCTAGAGAAAACTCCAGTGCATAAAAAGGAAGGCTAACACATTACGTGCGATTAATGGATGACTTGTTAAGATGCAGGGACATACATTGATTACAATTTTTTTGCCAATTCAAGCTGTAGAAAACAGATCATCTCATCATTAATCAGGTTATCCTTGTTTAGCCCATCGTTATACGTAGATATTAGAGGTACATTGTTATCCAAAAATATATAAATGGTTCAATCTATTTTCAGAAACTAAAATTTCTATTTTTTATGTGATCCACATTATAGAATAAGTGCTAATCTTTTGACGAGTCCTCTGCAATATCAAGAAGCTGGATCCAACTAATGCGCTCGAGTTGCTCTGCAAATATATACATGGTTCAGCCTTATTTTTAGAAATTAGGTTTTCAGTCACTGTTGCAACTCCAACACCAAAAATAATTGACTATTCATTTTCTGTAAGTTTAGACAGAAACAAAGAACAATGCTTACCTGATAGAAACCAACAAAGTTGAAACCTAGACTCTGATTGAGAAGTCCAATTAAGATGCCATTGAGCACTCCAAATCCCATGATGGTCCTTGCGTCCAAAGGTTTGTGCTTTAAAGGCTTCATACATAATGCCACATGAAGTCAATAGAATAGAACAAAGAGATGCCAGCTTGTCAACATGGTTGCTACACAATAAAGAATGAGGGTGTTCTTATTTATAGGGATGACATTTCTTTTGAGAGAGTTTGTAGGGATAACATTTCTGCCAAGTTATACATGACTTTCAAAGATCAGTAAACTGAATTAGAAATTTACAGGTTGTAGAGGAAAAAAATGGCAGTCATAACATGAGACACAAAATGATACTACAAACAGGGGATATGCAAACGTCAATGATCTGAACAGAAGCTCTAAATAAATAAAGAAACACTAATTCATAAGAATTGAAACTCACTGCCTCCAGTTCCATAGACCAATAGTCAGTTTTATGTGAGTACAGTTTTCTAACACGTGAGAATCCTTTGATCAAAATGTTGACTGCATAAATAAAATTAAACAAGAGCAGTGAGTTTTCCATGAGTATTGCTAGCCTTTTCATTAGAATACTCCGCTATTATTTCAGTACAATATCAAATATGATCCCTGGCACATGGAAAAATGCTAGAAAAGAGAAATGCAGTCTAAGCAGCTTCATTAATCATTGATCCATTCTGACACAACCAACAAAACATTAAAGATGGATTCCGAAAAAACACCAAGCAACAGAAATTCCTTGCATAATAACATAAAATACTGATTAATTGCTGGAGATTGTCAAGGTAAAGCAAGATATATAGCAGTTACATTAAAGTGTAAGAACTAAAGTAAAGCCTTTACCTGGACCCCCTTTTGCTCATGGGCCAGGTTTGCTGCTAATGGATCACCACTAAGAACATGAAATGTGGATGAACCATCGAGTCTCAACATATCAATTATGATGGATGGGTTGTACAGTGGTTGCAATACATTTGAAAATATCAGCAGCAAGATGTTTAGCTCAACCGTTCTATTATGCAATTGCAGAGAGCAAAATAAGCTAATTTTACATGAGCAACGAGGAGTATAACTGATCCATGAGATATCCCGAAGTCGACATATGCAGTACAAGGCTTTGCCGCTTTGGTTTTCTCAGTTTGTGTAGCAAGCAGAGGTTGTGTAGCAAGCAGAGGATGCATCCCTACAGAGAATAATCACCCAATTAAATTTTGTGCAGTTAATTTGGAACATACCAATGCAGAGAGCAAAATAATTTAATTTTACCTGAGCGTCAAAGATTCTAACTCGTCCTTGAGATATCCTGAAGTCAACACATGCAGTCAATTGCTTTGCCACTTTGATTTCCTCAGTTTGCGTAGCAAGCGGATGATACATTCCTACAGAGAACGGTCACCTAATTAAATTTTGTGGTTAATTTGGAACATACTAATGCAGAGCAAAATAAGCTAACTTTACATGGGAGTCAAGGAGTATAACTCATCCATGAAATATCCTGAAGAGCTGCTGTAGAATGCTTTCCCATCACCTTGATTTCCTCAGTTTGCATAGCAAGAGGAGGATGCATTCCTACAAAGAACAGTCACCTAACTTAACTTTTGTGTTGCTCAAGTTTGGTACGGAAAGAACAGTCATTATGTGCATTAAGATTTAAGACTGACCTTGATGCCTCCATGAAACTTCTGCAACATTAAGAAGACGTCTTTGCCTCTGTTTGGTTTGCAGAAAAGGAAAGATAATAAACAAGATAAATTTGAAGCTTAAACAACAGATTTACACTATGAAGAAAGCAAAAAAAAAGTTCTTCCTACTGACATCATTGGCAAAGACATGGACATCTACATTAGGTTTCGCATGGCATTAAATTAAACAAAGGTAACAAGTTAAATTCCAAACCAATTGATGTAGGGCTGAACCCTACGTCGACGATCTTTCACGTTTAGCGGATCCTACGGGGAATCACGAAGAACACGTGGATGAACAAGAGGGAAACACGGAGGAAAGGAGGGGGAAATCACTAAACCGAAAAGAGATCAATCACACAAGTGCTAGATCACCGATCACATAAAGTGGCACAAGGTTCAAAATCAACAAAGGTAAGGATACACGAGTAGCCTTTCTTCTCCGAGAGGAGGTGTTGAATCCACAAGGGGATCTTCCCACGAGGGGGTCTTGAATCCGATAGGATCTTCTCCGAAGAGGCCGCGGTCTCTCACGAGGAGGAGATCCGATGGATGAGCGAAGCTCTATCTCTAACTTGAGCTAAATCAACGTTAATCCTAGAAAGAGGAAAGGGATCAAGTATATATAGTCTCGGGGCGAAGGGGTTCAAGGGACCAGTCCCGGAGGCATTGCACGCAGGCAGGGTGGCCGGACGTCCGGGCGTCGGGCCGGATGTCCGGGTCTTCGCGAGGCGCCGGATGTCCGGGCTCTCAGCCCGGATGTCCGGGCTGTGGCGACCGTTTCTGTCGATTCGGGAGAGGGGCGCCGGATTTCCGGGCTTCAGGCCGGATATCCGGGCTGGGGGCCGGATGTCCGGGCTTGGACGCCGGATGTCCGGGCCCTGGAGACTTGGGCATTTTGGCTGAAGGTGGTGTAGTTGCTCCAGGGGCCGGATGTCCGGGGCCATGGCCGGATGTCCGGGGCCTGGGAGGTGTTCTTGGCCTTCTCCGTTGGTTCTCTTCATCCGCGGACTTGGCGGCTTGTCCATCTTCACGTGCATCCTCGGGAGGTTCTCCTTGACACCTAATCATGCATAGCATATCGGACTTAGGTAGTAGCCATGTCTCGAGTGGATCATATGTGATATCAATAAGGAAAGAGGTCACCTCGTTCTCGAGAGCTCTAGCTCTAGCTCGTGTCATGGGTCCTCTTGGCTCTTGATGAGACGGTTGTAGGTCCATGGGGATGATCGTGGGATGCTCCACATCATCTCCCCCCCCCTTGGGAGAGATCCGACCTCGGATCAAAAGCTTCATCTCCATGGAATGGTGCGAGGTCCTTGACGTTGAAGATGTCGCTCACATTGTATTTGTCTCGAGGTAGGTCGATCTTGTAGGCGTTGTCGTTGTAGCGTGCTAGCACCTTGAAAGGTCCATCGGCTCGAGGGAGAAGCTTGGACTTGCGTTCTTTGGGGAAGCGGTCCTTGCGAAGGTGTAGCCACACTAGATCACCAATGTTGAAGACGATGGGTCGCTTGTTGGCGTTGAGCTTGTTTGCTTGACGTTATACTTGTCGCTCAATGGTGTGCCTTGTGTCTTCATGCATCTTCTTGATGTAGTTTGCTCGTTCACTTGCATCCATGTTGGTGCGTTCTTGGAGAGGAAGTGGTAGGATGTCCAATGGGGACAACGGGTTGAAACCGTAGATGACCTTGAAGGGGGACTTGCCGGTAGTTGAATGTCTTGCACGGTTGTAGGCGTACTCGGTGATGGGTAGACATGCTTCCCATTCCTTGATGTTCTTCTTGATCAAGACACAAAGTAGAGTGGATAGTGTGCGGTTCGTCACCTCCGTTTGGCCGTCGGTTTGAGGATGGTATGCCGAGGAGAACAAGAGCTTGATTCCGAGCTTGGCGCATAGGGTCTTCCAAAAGTAACTCAAGAACTTGACGTCACGATCGGAGACGATTGTCTTTGGTACGCCATGGAGTCGCAAGATTTCCCTACAAAAGAGATTGGCAACATGTGAAGCATCGTCTATCTTGTTGCAAGGTATGAAATGTGCCATCTTAGAAAATCTATCCACAACAACAAAGACGGAATCCTTGCCATTTTGAGTCCTAGGCAAACCAAGTACAAAATCCATACTAATGTCTTCCCATGGTTGATATGGAATAGGAAGAGGCATGTAAAGACCATGAGATTGAGCTTTAGACTTAGCTTTGCGACATGTATAGCATCGGTTGGTGAAGCGTGAGACGTCGCGGAACATCTTAGGCCAAAAGTAGTTGGTGGAGAGCGTGGCAAATGTCTTGTCGCGTCCAAAGTGTCCCATGAGTCCGCCTCCATGAGCCTCTTGGAAAAGGAGCAAACGAAGAGAAGACTCGGGAATGCAAAGTTTGTTAGCTCTCATAAGGTAACCATCCTTGATGTAATATTGTTCCCAAGACGTGTCGCCAAACACTTAGCATAAGGAGAAGCAAAAGATGGATCATGCTCATACAAGTCTTTTATATGCTCAAAACCAATAACATTCAACTCAAGTTGAGTGACAAGCATGCATATGCGTGAGAGCGTCGGCAACTACATTTTCTTTACCCTTAATGTACTTGATCACATAAGGAAAAGATTCAATGAATTCACTCCATTTGGCATGACGCTTGTTTAATTTAGTTTGACCTTTGAGGTACTTAAGCGTTTCATGATCGGTATGGATGACAAACTCATGCAGTCTAAGGTAATGTTCCCAAACATGTAGCACACGCACTAAAGCATACAATTCTTTGTCATATATGGGATAATTAAGTTGAGCACCGGATAGTTTTTCACTAAAATAAGCAATGGTTCGTTTTTCTTGCATCAAAACGCCGCCAATTCCGGTACCACTTGCATCACAATGAACCTCAAAAGTTTTGTCAAAATTGGGCAAAGCAAGAATCGGGGCATGAGTAAGCAAAGACTTGAGCTCATCAAAAGCGGTTGATTGCAAAGTTCCCCAAACAAAGGGAGTATTCTTCTTGCTCAAAGCATGCAAAGGAGCGGCAATTGTGCTAAAATCTTTCACAAAGCGACGATAGAAACCCGCAAGACCAAGAAAACTTCGCAGTTGTTGCAAATTGGTGGGTTGGGGCTAAGTTTTAATTGCTTCAATTTTAGATTCATCAACATGGACACCCTTTGAGGAAACCACAAAACCCAAGAAAACCACTTTGTCAACTCCAAAAGTGCACTTTTTCAAGTTTGCATAAAGTCTTTCCTTGCGAAGAGTTTGCAACACAGATTTTACATGATTGATGTGCTCTTTCATGGTTTTGCTAAACACAAGAATATCATCAAAGTAAACCACAACAAAGACTCCAATATAAGGACGAAGCACATGATGCATAAGACGCACAAAAGTACCGGGAGCTTCCGAAAGACCCATAGGCATCACTAACCATGCATATAAACCAAATTTGGTTTTGAAAGCAGTTTTCCATTCATCACCCTCTTGTATGCGGATTTGATAATAGCCACTTTCAAGGTCAATTTTTGAGAAAAAGTTGGCTCCACTAAGTTCATCAAGCATATCATCTAAGCGAGTAATGGGATGCCTATAACGGACGGTGATCGCATTGATAGGTCTACAATCGGAAAACAAGCGAAAACTTCCATCGGGCTTAGGCACAAGTATAACGGGAACGGCACAAGGGCTTAAGCTTTCACGTACATGACCGTTGTCGATTAGTTGTTGTTCTTGCCGTTGAATCTCCTTGGTTTCTTCCGGATTGACGCGGTATGGAGCTTTGTTTGGTAGCGGCGCCCGGGATGAGGTCGATTCGATGCTCAATGCCTCGAAGAGGAGGTAGACCCGGAGGTAGCTCATCGGGGAAAACATCTTAAAATTCCTGCAAAAGAGATTGAAATACCAAAGGTAGCTCGTGAATGGTGTTAGTTTTTGGTTCTCCATCCTTGCACACAAGGACAAAGTGCATCACACTCGATGGGTTCTCACACACTTCTCTCATCTCACTTTTGGTGGCAAATAGAATGAGGTTTTTCTCTCTAGGCGAAGAGTCGCTCAAATTTGGCTTGTGGCTCTTACTCACTTTGGGGTGGATCACTTTCTCACTCTTTTCTCTATGATGTGTGGCTTGCTTGTCGGCTATCACTTGGGTAGGAGACATAGGTCGTAGCACATATTCCTTCCCTTTCATCTTGAAGCTATAGTGATTGGTGCGCCCATTGTGGATGACACCACGGTCGAATTGCCAAGGTCGACCTAGAAGTAGGTGGCAAATGGTCATTGGGACCACGTCACATTCCAACGTGTCTTCATAAGCACCAATTTTGAAGGAGACTTCGACCGTATGCTCGACTCAGATATCGCCGGAGTCACTTAGCCATTGAACCTTGTAGGGGTGTGGGTGCTTCCTCTTGACCAATTGGAGCTTGGAGCATAGTTCTTCACTTGCCAAGTTGTGGCAACTACCTCCATCGATGATGACCTTGATGGACCGTCCATTGATGCCGGCTTTTGTGTGGAAGATGTGGCATCGTTGGTCTTCTTCTTGTTGATGTTGAAGAGTCAAGACCTTGGAGACAACGAGAGCGAGGCTCGAATCCTCATCACAAAAGACTTGATCATCTTCGTCTTCGTTCACTCGCCGGTGCATGGCCACCTGCTCGAGAGCTTCCATCTCCTCTTCACTCATGGAGTCATATGTGCCATCTTCGTTGAGGATCATGGTGCGCTTGTTGGTGCATTCGTATGACTTGTGGCCTCGGCCGCCGCAAGTGAAACACTTGAAAGAGCTTGTCTTGATGGTCTCATCGGTCGGAGTAGAGGATGAAGCACGCGGCTTGAGGTTGCTTGTAGTAGGAGGAGGACGACTTGAACTTGTCAAGTCTTCTTGTAACTTGACTTGTCGTCGCTTTCTTGAAGAAAGTTTGGTTGATGTAGATGTTGGAGGAGTCGTTGAAGCTTGGTTGTTGGAGAAGTCAGAGGTCTTGGATGAGTACTTGGCGTGCTTGAAGTCATCTTGCACTTGGCGTTCCGCCTTTGTAGCTTGATGCACGAGCTCAATGAGGGTTGAGTATGGTTGGAAGTCGGCGATCTTCTTGATGGGATGATTGAGTCCATTCAAGAAACGTGCCATAGTTTGCTCATCATCTTCTTTGACATTGGCTCGAATCATGGCTATCTCCATTTCCTTGTAGTATTCTTCAACACTCTTTGTTCCTTGCTTGAGTAGTTGGAGTTTCTTGAAGAGGTCGCGGTTGTAGTAGGTTGGCACAAAACGTGCTCGCATGACATCCTTCATTTGAGCCCAAGTGGTGATTGGAGGTTCACCTCTTGCTTGTTGTCGCTCAATGATTTGTTCCCACAATAAGAGCACATAGTCTTGGAACTCAAGTGATGCCATAGCGATTTTCTTCGCTTCATCGTAGTTGTGCAACCGGAAGATTTTGTCAACCTTCAATGCCCATGAGAGGTAGTCTTCGGGGTCATTGCTTCCGTTGAACTTGGGCATGGTGAATTTTAGCTTGCCATAGCATTGCTCTTCATTGTGTTGTTGGTGATGTTGAGGATGACGTCCTTGACGTGGATTGTAATCGTCGTCTTGTGGCTCTTGGCGTGGAGGAAGACCATGATCAACTTGCCCTTGTTGTACTTGAGGTTGGGGTGGAGCTTGACGAGTTTGTGGAGGGGCTTGAGGAACTTGTCGTTGTACTTGAGATTGGTAGTTCCTCTCTTGTATTTATTCTCGAAGGGCTTCCTCTTGATTGCGCCCGTTCGCGATTGCGGTTGGCGAAGGCTCTACTTGATTCTTGAAGGGCACGTTGCGCCTCAAGAGCTTGCGCTTCTCGTTGTTGTTGTTGAAGACGTTGAGCCTCGGCGTCTTGTTGCTCTTGGTGTAGACGGGCTCGTTCTTCCTCTTGGCGCCGGAGTCTTTGTCGTTCTTGAGCTTGGGCGAAAGCGACTTGGTTTGATTGAGGTCGAGGGACTTGCTCATCAACTTGTTCTTGCGAATGCTTGTCATGTAACGGGTTGCGAGATGCATGACGGTCTTGACGCGCGGCTCGTCGAAGAGTGTTCGATGACGGTGTACTTGAGTCGTAGAAGGTGTCGTCGGAGTGTCTACTCGAGCGGCTTCGTCTTGAGGAAGAAGAAGTGGAATGATGCCGGTTCCTCATCAAGGCACGTATCTCGTCCATTCTTGCATCATTCTCTTGCTTGTGAGCGTCTAACTTGATGTCGAAGTAGTCCCTTGTACGTTGTTCGGAGAGTCGCAAGTCGGTGGCGAGTTTGTAGATGTGGTCGCTCATTGATTGTTTTTCTTGGTGCAACGCTTCGTTGTGCACCAAAGAGGTGGCTCTTGGTGACGATGATGACATGTCGTCGTCTTGCTCGATGAAGAGTGGGTTGGTAGAGGTACTTGGCCTATCCATCATTCCAAGCAAAATGTGAGTGGTAGAACGGAAAAGAACTTATACCAATGTACCTTTGACCGATGTTGAAGATGAATCAAGTTCACTCAAATGCGGACAATGAAATAGCACTCTTGGTACCGATTCTTGTCGGTTCTCACACCTACACAAATAAAATCTTATGGTGGAGCTCGGTTAGGATGGTGGCACAAAATTTGATGCAATTGTAAGTGAGACTCAATAATGTTGGAAATGATTCACAAATTTGAAAATGCAACAAGTAGACCAATAGCAAGACATGGTACACGGGAACACACACGCAAATAGATAATATGGGGTTATGCAACCAAGGATGAGCCAAAATGTGGAATACACCAAGATGCTCTTGTTGCACAACACTAGAGAGACGCTAGCACGATTGCACAATAGGCGGATACGAACTTGTGCACAACCTACTAAGCAAAAATGCAACGACTTCTATCCCAAGTATTCTATATGTATGGTGTTTCGATGTGTTGATCCAAGATGATCAAGTATGACAATCTTAATGTTGTATGATGCTATGGTTCTTGCTCAATAAGCTCTTTGCTTATCTTTCTCTCTTTGCTTAAAAGCTTGATTGGCTCTTTCTCTTTTGAGCTCTTTTCTCATGCAAAACTTCACAAGTTGATGCTAAGATATGCACCACTTTGGTATGGTATGTATGCTATGGAGTATGATCACTAATGTGCACAAGTCATGTTGCCGGCAATACTCAATGGCTAGTCTCGATGGGTAAGCAACGCAAAAGATGGGCTATGATGGTTATCAATGCAATTGCAAGTAATGACAAAGATGTCGACGATGTTACCGTCCTTGCCGAAGATGAGCGGAGGTGATGTTGATGGGATTGATGCTGGACGGAGCCGGATTTCCGGGCAGGAAGCCGGATGTCCGGGGCGCCGGATGTCCGGGCTGGTCGCGCCGGATGTCCGGGGTGCCGGATGTCCGGGCTGTTCGGGCCGGGTGTCCGGGCTCGAAGAACACCGCGAGGAGAGGTGGAATTCGGGGCAAAATTCGGGGGATTTTGTGGATGGAAATTGTGGAAATGGCGGGGGAAAGCTAGATCTACCTGCAACACACGAAATCCACGGATCAAATCCAACAAAACTTCATCACACGAACTAATCACAAAAAAAATTTGGGGCTATTTTTGTGGGGAATTTTCGGAATTAGGACAAAAACAACAAAATCAAGTTAGAACAAGAGGGGTAGGGGCTCCAAAAACGTGATCAACCTGGCTCATGATACCATAGATGATGTAGGGCGGAACCCTACGTCGACGATCTTTCACGTTGGAGCGGATCCTACGGGGAATCACGAAGAACACGTGGATGAACAAGAGGGAAACACGGAGGAAAGGAGGGGGAAATCACTAAACCGACAAGAGATCAATCACACAAGTGCTAGATCACCGATCACATAAAGTGGCACAAGGTTCAAAATCAACAAAGGTAAGGATACACGAGTAGCCGTTCTTCTCCGAGAGGAGGTCTTGAATCCACAAGGGGATCTTCCCACGAGGGGGGTCTTGAATCCGATAGGATCTTCTCCGAAGAGGCCGCGGTCTCTCACGAGGAAGAGATCCGATGGATGAGCGAAGCTCTATCTCTAACTTGAGCTAAATCAACGCTAATCCTAGAAAGAGGAAAGGGATCAAGTATATATAGTCTCGGGCGAAGGGTACAAGGACAAGTCCGGAAGCACCGCGGCAGTAGGAGGCAGACGTCCGGGCGTCGGGCCGGATGTCCGGGTCTTCGCGAGGCGCCAGATGTCCGGGCTCTCAGCCCGGATGTCCGGGCTATGGCAACCGTTTCTGTCGATTCGGGAGAGGGGCGCCGGATATCCGGGCTCGGGGCCGGATGTCCGGGCTTGGACGCCGGATGTCCGGGCCCTGGAGACTTGGGCATTTTGGCTGAAGGTGGTGTAGTTGCTCCAGGGGCCGGATGTCCGGGGCCATGGCCGGATGTCCGGGGCCTGGGAGGTGTTCTTGGCCTTCTCCGTTGGTTCTCTTCATCCGCGGACTTGGCGGCTTGTCCATCTTCACGTGCATCCTCGGGAGGTTCTCCTTGACACCTAATCATGCATAGCATATCGGACTTAGGTAGTAGCCATGTCTCGAGTGGATCATATGTGATATCAATAAGGAAAGAGGTCACCTCGTTCTCGAGAGCTCTAGCTCTAGCTCGTGTCATGGGTCCTCTTGGCTCTTGATGAGACGGTTGTAGGTCCATGGGGATGATCGTGGGATGCTCCGCATCACCAATGTAGAATCTCAGCTTTACACGCTAAATGTAAACCATTTGTTCATCACACAAAAATTAGGAGCGAGTAGCATGGATGGGGACCAAATATCATCTGCAGCAGTAGCTCACAAGAGTCGGAACCTGCGAGCGCAGCGGCGACGACGGAGCCGGCGGATCTGCGAGCGCCATGGCCATGGCCGTCACCTGACCCGCCCGCTCTCCATCTTCTCTTCCCTTCCCGTCGCCTGACCCGCTCCCGCAATAAAAACATCACCAATAGTCATCATGCATGGCGCTACTCTCCGAACCTGCATATCAACCAACACCAAATTGGTAAGAAAAATATTTCAGATAGGAGAGTGTAGAGTTGGGAAAATTATGAAACACAAGAGTGCAGACCAATGAGGTTAGTTAATTGAGAAGGATCTAGCCAGTTGACATAGCTTAACTGATTGGGAGATTAAAAAGGAGAATGTCCTGCTTGTACTAAACATAGCAAATGAACAAAAGCTAAATTATAACAAGAAGAACATGGCTGTGAGATTAAAAACAATGAGGAACCCTGCGTCTGTGTGGCAGCAATGGCAATGGCTCGCTGCAATCACATCAGTGCTCATCGACGAGGAGGGAATCCCGAGGCCTCGTGTGCCAACTCATTGACAAGACCACCACTACCCACAACTCGAAATGTAAATGCCCTATTTAGATGGAAAAAATCTACCAATCATGATACTTAGACCAATCATTAGCACCAGAATATTTTCTACATGTATGAACAAGAAAAAATACAAAGAAGAAAAGTGAGCCAGTAGTGTCTTATTTAGGATTATCAACTGCAACATGAGTCAGCATTCACATAGTTTTATCAACTGCAACATTAGCATCTTAGAATTATTTACTGTCTTATTCAGGTAACTGGGCTTTCATAGATTATTATATCTTTACTATAAGCAAATCATGCCCATTTGACGTAGGCAAAATTACATAGCCCACTTGGAGAACCATTTATGCAATAGATTGTTACTGCAGATGGTCATGGAATCGCTAAAGGACATGAAGAAGCTCATCTGTCCTAGCGTTTGGGAGTTGTCCTCTTCTGTAGTCAGCCTCAAGCCAGGAGTTACACGGGAGCACAAAGTTCTATACGACACCAATTTTTCAGAGAATCAATGTAATCCAAAGAAATACTCTTAACTATTCAAACAAAAAAAATCCTATAGAGATGTTAAGAAAAAAAATCAAACATGCATCTTGTCCCCGTCATGGGTTGTTGCTCCAAGCCCATGTAGCCCCATATCCTCCATAGTTTGCCGCTCTGAACCTGAGCAGCCCTCAAATCCTCCATGGTTTACTGTTGTGGGCTTTTTCAGGGGATATAGTGAGAGAGGGGGGGGATGCACTCACCTATAGTCGAGCTGCCCTGGAAGCCATGGGTGGCGTCCCCTGGCTCGCAGCGTCAGTAGCAACTCCATGGCGAACCAAGGCCGGCCTACTCCTCTTCTCTTCCCTTCCCTTCCCTTATGAAAACGGGAGGGGGGAGGTTGCGGGCGGAGGCTGGCCGGAAGAAACGGGCGCAGTGGCGCGGCTGGCGGGGTGGAGGAGGTGCGGCGGCGGCTGGCCGGGTGGAGGAGACGACGGCGGCGGGGCAGGGAGGAGGGCGTGGTCGGGAGAGAGAGGAGAGGGGCGCGGCGCGAGTGCGGGATGGGGCAGAAGGGTAGGTTACCTCCACCAGAGCTGCTTCCTTTTATACGCCCGTATGCGAAATGACGAAAATGCCCTCAGCGGGGCACGGAATTAACAGGCGGTGGCACGAGAGTTTATAGGGCGACGTGGATGGCTCGGTCCTGCCTAGCAGTTCTTCAAGGTTTATATGTTCAATGATATTATTTAATCAACTGATTTTCCACTTCAGTATAACATGTGACCAGCACAATGAAACATTCCGACTTGTACAATAAAATATAAGCATGACCATATAAAACTGTAATCATCGAAGAGTGAGATGAAATAAATAATCTGGCCTCTAGTGGGGGTGTCCAAAGAAATACCATAAGTATATATAAAAAGAAACAATGTGAAGCCCTTTCATCACCTTCCACCTTAATAAACAAGGTGTAAAAAAGTTATATATGCTTCACATGTATCATAGTCCTCCCACTAAAGTTTAAAATTCCAGAATCAATAAGCCACTTGATCTAGTCCCAAGATATATGACCAAGTCGTTGATGATGTAGATAATATAATATTCCAAGCATGTGATCCCATTGTCAATATTCATCCGTATGGATTTATCTTTCCCCAACATAAACAATTTGGTTTGCCAACTTCCAATGGACATCAAGAAAGATGTATCATTGTGTGAAAAATCCAAAAATGCACTAAGTTAACCACTGAGCAATATTTCCACTCTCCCTTTTCCAAATACTATGTCATAATCAATAGATTCCAAGAGGGGCCATAAATTAAATCCCTTCCCATTGAAGTTAAATACCATGTCCTATAAAAACAATAGTTTTCCTCCAGAAGGGAGTTTGATCGCATAATTTCCAATTCCAAAGTCTATCAGATTTAGCAGCAATGACTAAACACACAAACATATATATAGGAACTGTTAGCATGCCAACAAAATTGTTACCGTATTCCAGCTTTAAGTGATAGAAAAAAAATCATTTTCCATGGAGTGGTTCCCATCTTCCTCCACAAATAAGTGATGCTCGCAATATACACCTCTTTGAATTCCATCTCATGCAGGGTTAGTATAATAGTGTGTCCATCAACAATAATTTTCCTCCACAACGGAGTTTGAGGGCATAATTTCCAATTCCCAGTATTTCAAAAATAGCATTACCGCTGAAATAGACATCATCTACCTTCCTTGGGAATTGTTTAGATATAAATAAAGTTGCTACTGTGTTCCACCTATTGGAAAAAGTAGTGACAAATATAAACATATAAAGTGTAAACATTGCCAATGGACATACCGTCAAGCGAGAGAAAATTTCCTTTTCTTCGGAGTGATCGCTTTCTTCAACAGTAACAAGTGATATACTCATTATAAAGATCTTTCCTAGATATGCAAAATTTCCATGCTATCTTTTCACCGGACACTAGTAGAAAAGGGGCCTATTGACCCGGTTGGTGAGGGCCTTTAGTCCCGGTTCATGAACCGGGACTAAAGGGTCGGTACTAATACCCTGTTTTTAGTCCCGGTTCAATCCAGAACCGGGACTAATGGGCCTCCACGTGGCCTGTCCGCTGAGCCCAGGCAGGAGGGCCTTTGGTCCCGGTTGGTGGCACCAACCGGGACCAATAGGCATCCACGCGTCAGCATTTCTATGGCTGTGGTTTTTGTTTTTTTTAAAGGGGGGGGGGGTTTGGGGGGTTTTGGGGGGTTAATTTAGGTGTTTCATATATTGTGCTATAGCTAGCTAATTAATAGAGAAAAGTGTCCTCTCTTTTGTCCGTGCTTGGTCGATGCTACGTACTATACATACGTATAGTGAGGACTAGCTAGACACGCTAGCTAGCTAGTAATTAAGCAAACAGAAGATCGTCATGAACATATATGCATACAGAGAGAAGTGATATCGACCACCTCTCCTTCTCCGAGAGATTGGTCGAACAACAAGTTCTCGTATATCTATCCGACACTACCGACTACATATATACAATAATTATCTTTTACAATACGGACGCGTGGTCCACATAGTATTCTCCGTCTTCAGCGATCACGTGGTCAAGAAAGAATGCCGTAATTCATCTTGAATTGCTCGCATGCGATCTGGTGCTAGGAGTTCATCCCGCTTCAAACATCTAATTTTAAGACGGGGGTCAATACATATATATATATATATATATATATATATATATATATATATATATATGAATGAATGAAACTCAACACAAATGATGGTAATAAAATAAAATTGTGAATATTTTTATTTACGCACTTCATATTGTTTGTCGGAGTAGCCCGCCCTCTCACAGGTCGTGTGGCGGATGGACTCGCAAACGTAGTATCCACAGAAATCATTCCCTTGTTCCTGCCACAACCACTTTACAAGAAACAGAGGTCAATCAAACTGATAATTAGCAAGCATGCTAAATGGTATTGATGAAACTAGCGCTTGAATCACTAGGAGATCTTGGCGTGGAATATGCTACTATATAGTACTTACTGGTGTCTTAATTGAAGCTTCTTCGGTAGTCCCGGAGCTTTTTTGGTGAATTTTCTCCAAGCCCTGCCATACAAAGAAAACAATTATTGATATCAGAAATGAACAAAGTTGCTGATATGGTGGATAATGATCGATTTAACTTACTTCTCGAGCATTTCAGTCATGTCCGCATACTCCTTGGGATCTTTTCGCTTGGATTCTAAGACAGTTACTACTCCCTTCTCAAGCTTAATCTCTAGGAGAATATAGTGGTAGCTGCGCATACATGCATAACTCATCAATATTACATTACTATAACCTGGACTAATAAGGAAACCGAATATGCCACAAGACAGTAACACTCACTTGAAGTTGTAAGGAAAGAGTATTATATCTTTGTGTTCATTTATTACCAACGATTGTAGCAAGTTGGCCTCGGTATCTTCGGCACGAAATTTAACCTCGGTTGCATCTATGAGATATGTGTTAATGAACCCAATATCACCCACTTGTCTTTTCTTCAATTCGGCGATCTTCAATCTGCATGATATAGTGAGGATAATTATAAATACATGCAATGAAAGGGCTGAGTTATGTAGAGAGACTTAATGATGAAGTAGTACTACTTACAGACAGTAGCAGGTGACCGTTGCTTTATCGAGGGCCAATTGATTGAAAAACTGATAGAACTCCTCAAATGGAATAGGCAACAGTTCAATTCCAAGGAGGTCATGCTCCTTTTAACTCCCACATACAAAGTACTCCTCCCCTCGGACTCTTTGCAGGTTTTCATGTACCAATCATGCAATCTTCGCATCATCGTTGATAGAGAACT
The DNA here is from genome assembly GCA_021605145.1 of Aegilops bicornis. Lineage (NCBI taxonomy): Eukaryota > Viridiplantae > Streptophyta > Magnoliopsida > Poales > Poaceae > Aegilops > Aegilops bicornis. Next base: position 776,719,637 of record CM038675.1, read on the forward strand.
TTCATCTTTGACGAGAGGCTTCCCTGCACTCGTATCTTTGTATCTGCACCTCCAAGAAATCATAAAGTACATCATCGGGCAGGTAATCTGCAGGATTGCCATAACCGGCACCATCCTCGGATCGACGATGTCGCTAGCAGGCACCTTGAGCGGGGGCACGATAACCCGTTATTCGCCGAGCTGGGCACTTTGTTTCCCAGCTCGTCGTTCTTTCATCCTTTGATCATTGACAGTACTTCCCGACCTCTCCGCTTCGGCAAATGTCTTTCCAATAATGCGCTCATAGTTGCCTTTCGGCGGAGACTTGGGTGGTTTTGTCAGGACAGCCAGAGTGCGCTTCGCTTTCACCGGATCTACCTTCTCCTCCGGAGGTGGATGTCTCTTTGCTTCGCCCATTCCTCTGGTTCCTCTTGATCTTCAGCAGCTTCGCCCGTTCCAGCACCATCGTGCACATCGTCTGGTGCATCTTGATGTTCAGTAGCATCACCGTATTCAGGGGGCACATAGTTGTCATCGTACTCTTCTTCCTCGCCGTCTTCCATCATAACCCCTATTTCTCCGTGCCTCGTCCAAACATTATAGTGTGGCATGAAACCCTTGTAAAGCAGGTGGGTGTGAAGGATTTTTCGGTCAGAATAAGACTTCGTATTCCCACATATAGGGCATGGACAACACATAAAACCATTCTGCTTGTTTGCCTCAGCCACTTCGAGAAAATCATGCAGGCCCTTAATGTACTCGGAGGTGTGTCTGTCACCGTACATCCATTGCCGGTTCATCTGAGTGCATTATATATAATTAAGTGTGTCAAAAATCATTACAGAACATCATGAATAGATAATTAAGTGACCAAATTAATAGAAGTTCATCATCACATAAAAACCAAAGTACATACATAGTTCTCATCTAACAACATAAAGCTCTGCAGAGCATGTAAATTAATTAAACCATACATTGAAACTATGTAAAACATTTCAATGCGAAAACAAATACGATCATAATCACAACCAAGGTAACAACTGATCCAATGGCATAATGATACCAAGCCTCGGTATGAATGGCATATTTTCTAATCTTTCTCATCTTCAAGCGCATTGCATCCATCTTGATCTTGTGATCATCGGCGACATCTGCAACATGCAACTCCAATATCATCTTCTCCTCCTCAAGTTTTTTTATTTTTTCCTTCAAGAAATTGTTTTCTTCTTCAACTAAATTTAACCTCTCGATAATAGGGCGGTTGGAATTTCCGGTTCAACAACCTCCTAGATAAATAAAATCTATGTCACGTTGGTCGGCATAATTTTCATAAACAATAAATGAACCAATAGTTATGAAAAGATAATATATACCACATCGAATCATAGACAGGGCCCGAGGGCCGACGGGGGCGGATACCAAAACCATCGCACTATATAAGATGCAATAATAAAAGTAAGAAAATAATACAAGTATCTATCTAAACAAACAAGTAATAACATTTTTCCTTTCAGAAAGAAGATAAGAACAAGAGGCTCACCACGTGGTGCCGGCGATGAGATCGGCGCGGGTGATCGACGGCGATGAAGACGGGACGGGCGTGACGGACCGCTAAACCTAGATAAATATTGAGGAAAATGGAGTTTGGCGGTCGAGCTTGGAGAGGAGAAACCTTAAGTAGTGTGGCTCGGGCATTCCATCGAACACCTTGTGTGCATAGGAGGTGAGCTAGAGCATCACCAAGCCCTCTCCCCCTCGGCCAGAAATAACAGAGCAGTGTGCTCTGCTCTTGCGCGAGGGGCTAGATATAGGCCGCACCATTAGCGGTTCGTGGCATGAGCCGGGACTAAAGGGAAGCCTTTGGTCCCGGTTCATGCCACAAACCGGGACCAATAGTGGTGCGCCAAGAGCCAGGACCATTGGTCCCGGTTCGTCCCACCGACCGGGACCAAAAGGTCCGGACGAACCGGGACCAATGGCCCACGTGGCCCGGCCGGCCCCCTGGACTCACGAACCGGGGCAAATAGCTCCATTGGTCTCGGTTCTGGATTGAACCGGGACTAATGGGCTAAACTGGCCTGGACGAAAGCCCTGTTTTCTACTAGTGGGAGTAATTGCTATTCCATCCAGTCATGCATGATCCAGGGTCCTTCGGATTATTATTATTCGTCGGGACTAGCATTCCATCTCCTCGTTACGAGTTACATGCAACAGACCCGGAAAAAAAACTTTAATCAATGATCAAATAAAATGAATAAAAGTAGCTAGTATATGCAATTTTGAAAGCATGTGTGCGTCTGGTGCTTGTAGTCCTTCCGGCGGGCTAGCCGTTGTTTGCACAAGTTCGTTCCACGTTCGTGTTATTTGCCTTCCTTAATCCACAAAGTCTAGTGTGTGTAGTCCTTTTGGCAGGCTGACCGTTGTTTGCACAAGGACTTGAACATGCACAAAACATTCGCCTTCCTCTATCCACGTACATGAACAGAACAGGAACAGCTAGTATATCTTGTCTCCCGTGCAAGAATTGAGGCCTTGGTGCAACTCTGGATTTCACTGATCCGATGGATTGCTTGGGTGGTTTGGACTAGCACTTTCCTAGCTAGATTCCTTGATTCCCGTGCCTGCGGCTTGGACTGCCCTTAACCACTTCCAGCGTACATGAACAAAACATGTGCCCAACACGAGACTACGTGGGCAACAGGGGATCCAGCACGGATCCGCGTGAGAGAGTTCCGGCACAGCGACGGGATGTGGAACCGAGCGACGACTTGGCAACACGGGTCCAGTGATGCAGCGGGCGACGACGACCGGCACCAGCGCAGACTGCCAGCTACTCGCAGAGGTGCCGCTGATCGGGCCTCGGCCGGAGTCGGCGACTTGGGGCGGCGGCTGATGGCGGATTACGGGTGGAGAAGACTGGGCATGCGGTGGCGCGAGGCATGAGTGCGGCGGCACTCAATAGACTGATCTGTAGCAAGGTTATCTTCACGAAGAGGAGAACCAATCGATCCCCAAGCTGACCATGGTCTGCAAATCCATAGAATACGCAGCAGAGTTGACTACGGATCGAATCGAGTCGGTGAGTACGTCGCTGACCCTTTTTAGCTCTGATACCAATGTTAGAAATTTAGGGTTTATGGTCTATCCCTATTCCTCTGCGTTTATCCATGGTGCCGCTCACAATTCGCATATTTGAGGCTAGGGGGTAGGGACCTTCTTATACTGTCTTTTCAAAGAGTCAACCTTTTATACAGATATAAGATTCCTAGTTTTTTTTACTAGTTTCCGAGATAGAGTCCAGATAAAATTAGCAACCACAATCATATTTGTCTGTTAATGGATTCTACACGTTATGTCCCCGGAGCACGCGCTTCTGAGAAACACACCATAATAGAGTGTAAATTACTCTAATTATGTAGATCAGGCAATGGCACATGGATTCTATTGAGAAGGGCTGGCTGCTCTCGACGATGGGGTGGGGGAATGAGATGCTGGGAGATAAGAGTTATTGGTGGATTGAGAGGGGAGCAGATGCGTGGGCTAGTTCAATCTTTTTGCTCCTGCCTTCCTAGGCTTATGGACAGGAGTCCTCTGGCCTAGTCCTGAAACATCAACATTAGGGATGTAATCTAATTATACGATCTAGCTCCTTCCAATCATCAGTGTATCCGTGTAGTCTTTTTAATATAAATAGTATATTGTATTCCAATGATAATCAACTTGCTTCCTTAAGCATATACTACTTAAGTACATTCCAGCAAGTAACAATTCCATGCTAAACATGCAAATCAATTCCATGTATAAGTACATGTACAATTCCATAATAAGGTATTCCGAATATTAACAATTCTAAGCAATTTGAATATAGTTGCAGGACACATAATTCCAACACGCACGACGCCGCGTTGCACTCTCCGACGATCCACAAGCCCGGCGCGTGCCCAGGACGCTCACAAACGCGTCCTACGCAGCCTTCCTGCACCCGATCGCCACACGGCATCCCGCTACTTTCGCCAACTGACTCACACACTCACGCACACACACAACCTGTACATGAGTCGGACTATGCTTGTACAATAGTCAGACCATGCCCAGACTATGGCCAGACACACTGCACATAGCATGTGCACAAGCCAGACTATGCCCAGACTATGATTCGACGTGACCATGGACCGCACCTGACACGCCCAGCTCACGCACGCACACACTCTCGACGTGTCCTCCCGTGGCTTATTGCCAACACAGGCTCGATGTGGTCAGGATGCAACTCTTCGATTACCTTGCCTTCTCCCCATTCTCTAGCTATTGGATCATCCTCAACATAATTTTCCCCTTCATTCTCTTTCTCTTGAACAGATGCTGAAACTTCATCAGCACATTCTCTTGATGCGCAGGCTCTTCTTCTCGTTGTTCAGCGGCTACTTCCTAAGTTGGAGCTGGGCTCGAGGTGCTAGTGCCACTGGCTTTGGCAAAAATACTCTTTAAATCTGTACAAGAGAACACAAGGAAAACTAATTGGAGGCTGGAGAAATATCAATAGAATAATTAAATAAATGTTCAAGCAAGTAACATGAGTACATTCATGACACAATTGAACTGATGTGCTCAAGGGGAAGAAGTACAACTAAATTATACCTTTCATTACATACTTGATCCTCTTGTTCGGCGGCATCATCTGCAAACCCTCACGGACTCGCCGAGTCGCGACCGCCGCCCTCGCTGATCGCGGACTCGCGTAGTCCCTGTCGCCGCCTTGCCGGTCGTCAGCTTCACGCCCACGGCGTCCGATGGCTGATTGTCGGCTGCCCGCTGCCGTGTGTCCGTGCGGCTGTACCCTAGCCTCTAAGCGCTGCCGCCTCCGTCTCGCGAGCCACGAACGAACCGTATTCTCCTCTTGTAGAGTCGTGGTCTACCGAGCACGTGAAAGTGTGATCGATCAAATGTGTGTTTCAGCGCGGCCCAACCTGTGGTTGGATGGTTTGGCCTTGCACAATGGGAGGTGATTAGGAGAGGTGCTTAAAGAAATAAACCAGAATTTCTTAAGCACCGGTGCTTATTTGTACAGGGTAGACGCTTAACTAAGCGTCTCTCCTATAGAAATAGGCACCGGTGCTTCAGAAAAAACCGGCTTATTTTTCTAAGCACCTCGTACGCATCTCCCATTGTACAAGGCCTTAGAGGGACAGTGGTATCCCCAGCCCACTAAGGTTCAAATCCTGGTGTTCTCATTATTCGTAAATCTCAAAATAATATGCCGGCTCAGTCTTTTAAAAGTGCTCACAGGGGTAGGGTGTGAATGTGTGCGTTCATAGGGATAAGTGTATGTGTTGGAAACGGTTCTGTACCTGTCGTATTGTAACATAACTCTGTATTGTTGGTCTTATATATATACGAGATATGCGGAGGCTAGACCTCACGCAACCCTAAACCCAAACTTGGTAACATCTTTCCATCGCGTCGTCGCCCTCCCCTCGACTTCGCGCCGCCACATCGATCTCGCGTCGCCACCGCTCCTCCGCGCGATGGCTTCCGGTTCTTCCTCCGCGGTGATGCAGCTGGCCATCATCGGCCCTGTGGTGACGCCTCCGGCCGCGACGGCGCCGGTCCCCTCCATCGCGCCCTCCCTTGGTGTTCGATTGGATCGCGGCAACTTTCCGCTATGGCAAACCCTCACCGTGACGCATCTCTCCGGTGCCTCTCTCCATGGCTACCTCGACGGCTCCGTTGCTTCCCCGCCCACAACCATCTCCCAGGGGTGGGTGATGCCGCCACCATGGTGGCAAACCCTTGGTACGCAACATGGTGGACACAGGACCAGAAGGTCCTCGGGATGCTCCTCTCCTCCATGACGGAGGACATTACGTCTCAGCTAATTAGCTGCAAGTCCGCTGCTGCCGCATGGACCTCCATCCATGCCATGTTCAGCGCGCAGAACTGTGCCGAGGTTTGGCACATCCGGCGACAGATTCAGTCTCTGAAGAACGACATGACTGCCAGTGAGTACATGCACAAGGTGAAGGCTCTTGCCGACGCCATGGCCTCTGCTGGATCTCCCCTCGCTGATGACGAGATCATCGACTACATGCTCACCAGACAGGGCAAGGCCTTCAACCCGATCGCGGCTTCGCTCAGCGTCGTGGTCACCCCGGTCGCGCTGACTGAGTTCTACTCCATGGTTCTCAACTATGAAGCGCTGCAGTTGTCGCAGCAGGCCGACGATGAGGAGTAGACCTCGTCGGCCAATGCCGTGGCACGGTCCAGTGCTCCCGCCCCCGCCAACCGTCCTCGCGCGCCTGACACTGGGCGCGCAGCCGACTCTCGCCCCGCTGGAGGCTACCAGCAGCACCAGGCGCAGGGCTACCAGCAAGGCGGTCAAGACAACCGTCGTAATAACGGCGGTGGAGGAGTCGGCAACGGCCGCAATAAAGAATCGTCGCCGGGCGCCCGAGGTGCCAGACGGTAAGAATTGGGGTCACGAAGCCGATACCTGCAAGAAGCGCTTTGATTCAGACTACTCCAGCGGCAATGGCCGCTCGGCATATAATGCATCGACCTCCTCCAACAACTCCACGCACTGGGTTCTGCACTCCGGCACCACGGATCACCTGACTAGTGACTTGGAGCGTCTTCAGTTCCACGAGCGTTACAGCGACTATGATCAGGTTCAGGTGGCCAACGGCTCAGGTTTGTCTATTTCACATATTGGGCACTCGACTTTAGCTGGTTCTTCTCTTCGCCCGAACAATATTTTACACGTTCCAAATATTAGCCAACATCTTCTATCAGCCTATTGTCTTGTGTCGGATAATCGTATCTTCATTGAATTTCATAAATATTTTTTCCTTGTTAAGGACAAAGCCACCAGGAGAATTCTTCTTCAAGGTAGAAGCAAAGGAGGGGTCTACCCTCTTCCACTCGGACAAGCTTCGCATGTGTCCGAGCATCAAGCATCGTCCAACATCTGTGTCTCATCATCTCAGTGGCATCAGCGTCTCGGTCATCCGTCCAAAAATGTCGACAGTTCCATTGTTAGGAATAATGATCTAGAGTGTTCATCCTTAGATACTTCTGCTTTAGTTTGTGATGCTTGTCAATGCGGTAAAAGTCGTCAACTATCTTATACTGCTTCTGCTCGTGTGTCCACTATGCCTCTTGAATTAGTTCATACTGATGTTTCGGGCCCTTCTCGTGCTTCCTCTGGGGGGTACAAGTATTATGTGAGTTTTATTGACGACTCCTCCCGTTTTTGCTGGATCTATATACTAAAACACAAGTCTGATGTTGAACAGGTGTTCTATGCTTTTCAAGCACATGTTGAGCGCCTTTTGGATGCTAAGCTTAAAGCTGTCTAATCTGATTGGGGTGGTGAATACCATAAGCTGCACCGTTATTTTCTTCGTACGAGCATCTCTCACCGAGTCTCTTACCCTGACACCTCCCAACAGAACGACATTGCCGAGCGTAAACACGGACACTTGGTTGAAACTGGTCTTGCTTTGTTGGCTCACTCGTCTCTCCCTTTACATTATTGGGATGAAGCTTTTCTGACTGCGTGTTATCTCATTAACCGCGTGCCCACCCCTGTGCTTGGTCATGATAATCCTATTCATCGTCTTCTGAAAATTCCACCCAACTACTCTTTTCTTCGTACTTTCGGGTGCGCTTGTTGGCCTAGTTTGCGGAAGTATAACTCACACAAACTAGAATTTCGGTCCAAGATGTGTGTTTTCCTTGGATATAGTCCTATGCATAAGGGGTACAAGTGTCTTGATCGATCTACGGGTCGTATATACATCTCGCGTGACGTTATCTTTGACGAGTCTGTCTTTCCGTTTGCTACTCCCGGTGTAACTGTCGATGTGTCTACACTTGACGAGGCTATATATTTTCCATCCACAGAGGCGGCTACGAGTGCTCATGTGCGTAATTATGACCTAACCTACCTGGCTACTTTTTTTTGCGAGGGAACCTACTTGGCTACTAATCCTTCTGGCCTAGCCATTTCTTCTCCTGTGCAGGATTTTTCGCCCTCCAGTGATGCTCCGCGCCTGGACACGGCCGACATGTCGATCGACGTGCATGGCAGCACGACTTCCCAGGCGGAGGCCCCGCCTGCGCATGCTGGGCCTGCATCGCAGGGTGCTGCGGCTGGCTCCACCCGCGTCTCGTTGGCCCATGAACAGGTTTCGCCAGCGCCCACCTGCGCCTCGCCGGCCCGCCAACCGGCTTCGCCTGCGCTGGGTGCAGCGGCTGCTTCCCCCTGTGCCTCGTCGGCCCGTGAGCCGGCTGATGAGCCGGCCTCGCCAGCTCCTGTGACACCATCGTCGTCGTCCTCGCCTACGCCTCCGCCCGTCGAGCACCCTCATCCTATGGTGACTCATACCCGTGACGCTACCCGTCGTGACAAGGAGTTTACTGATGGGACGGTGTGGTATAATCCTCTTCGTCGTGCCTTCTTTGCGACACCGGTGTCACATCGTAATGCTCTCCGTGAGCCGGCGTGGTGTGATGCTATGGCTGCTGAGTTTGCAGCGCTTCGTCAAAACAGCACTTGGGCCTTGGTTTCTCGACCACCTGGCGTTAACATTGTTGGCAGTAAATGGGTTTTCAATACGAAGCAACACGCTGATGGGTCTGTTGACAAGCACAAGGTTCGCCTCGTTGCTTGTGGTTTTACTCAACAACAAGGTCTTGACTATGGTGATACTTTCAGTCCCGTGGTAAAGCCGACTACTATTCGTTTGGTCCTTTCGCTTGCTGTTTCCCGAGGATGGAGTTTGAGGCAAATTGATGTTAGCAATGCATTTCTTCATGGCTTTCTTTCCGAGAATGTTTATATGCAGCAACCACCAGGTTTTGAAGATGCTCGGTTTCCTTCGCATGTGTGCAAGTTGCAACGAGCTCTTTATGGTCTCAAACAGTCGCCACGTGCTTGGTATGCTCGTCTCAGTGCTCGCCTTCTTCAGCTTGGTTTTGTGGCTACAAAGGCGGTCGCTTCTCTATTCATCTTTGCTGCGCATGGCGTCCAGATATACATGCTTGTGTATGTTGATGATATTGTGATTGTTGGCTCCACTCCGGCTGCAGTTGATTGTCTGGTGCGATCCCACTCCGACAGTTTTCCTATCAAGGATCTTGGTCTTCTCCAGTATTTCATGGGGCTTGAAGCGTCCTACAATTCAAAGGGCATGACGCTGACTCAAAGAAAGTAGGCCTACCTCTACACCATTATCTGCCACTGAGCATCTGGCTCGTGAGGTCGGCACCCCCTTGGGTGTTGAAGATGCCAATCGATATCGCAGCATTGTTGGAGGACTTCAGTATTTAACGCTCACTCGTCCTGACCTGTCCTTTGCAGTCAACAAGGTTTGCCAGTATCTATCACAGCCGACTAATGAGCATTGGGAAGCTGTCAAGCGTATATTGCGTTATGTCAAAGGGACTTTGAGTACGGGATTGAGGATTCGTAAATCTCCTTCCACTGGTGTCAGTATTTTCACGGATGCTGATTGGGCTGGATGCATTGATGACCGCCGTTCCACTAGTGATTTTGCTGTATTCGTTGGCTCAAATCTTGTCTCATGGAGTTCCAATAAACAGCCAACTGTCTCTAGATCGAGTACGGATGCAGAGTATAAAGCTTTAGCTAATGGAGCCGCTGAAGCAATCTGGGTGGAGACCTTACTCAAGGAGCTTGGGGTCTTCAAGCAGCGTACCGCCATTCTATGGTGTGATAATCTTGGGGCTACATACCTGACGGCAAATCCAGTCTTTCACGCAAGAACCAAGCACATAGAGATAAATTTCCATTTTGTGCGTGAGCGCATTGCTTCTGGTGTTTTAGATGTCAGGTTTATCTCGACTAATGACCAACTGGCTGATGTATTTACTAAACCGGCCACACGACAGATGTTAGAACGTTTCCGGTCCAATCTGAACCTTGTATGTAGTGGTGGTTCCGATTGAGGGGGTGTGTTGGAAACGGTTCTGTACCTGTCGTATTGTAACATAACTCTGTATTGTTCGTCTTATATATATACGAGATATGCAGAGGCTAGACCTCACGCAACCCTAAACCCAAACTGTATGCACGTATGTGTGAGCGTTTGTGTCTGTACTGTGTTAAGAAAGTGTGTTTCAGCCCATGGGTACGGCCCATCTTTCAATCGGCAGTAACCAAGCCCAATAGGAGGCACGCTTCACTACCTGAAAATTACGGCTAGTTTTTTAAATAGTATTTTTCTTAAATTTCAAAAATATTATGCTGAAAATATATTTGATAAAAATATTACATAGTCGGCCATCTAGTATCCTACTGGATCTAGTCGGCCAGGAGGAAGCCGATAGATGCCCTGTCGGCTACCTAGTGGCCGAGTGGAACTAATTGTCTTTCGGAAGGACGATAAGATCTAATTATCTTCTTGTAGGATGATAAGGTCTAATTTGCTTCCTGTAATCTAAGAATCCTCGGTGTTTGAAGCGGAAGCAAAAGCTCTCCTCCTGGTCACAAAACTTACACAGATTATGCACATTGACAGGCCAACAGAGCCGGGCCCACAAAATCAGAGGCCCTTTGCTAAACTCTAAAATGAGGTCTCCTACGGTAGAAAAATAAAATGATAAATAACGTCTAGGTCATACTGTGTGACGTAGCAATGGGATGGATGGAGATTCTTATACATTCAAAGCGTTTTCTTGATTGTGGTAAGCAATTCAAACAACTAAAAAAACGCGTGTTGCACAGTCCATTTGGAGATTGATTTGAAGATTGAGTTAGATCCTCTATTCTTTGGTTTTTCCTCGCGCTTTAACTATTTTTTTTATTTTACTTGACCTAGATCTTGGAACAATAAATGTCGAATCTACAAGCGATAAAAAGAATAAATTTAACAACATTTTTCTGAAACAAAAAGAGGGGAACGACAAATGATGGATTTTCGAGAAATTCTATCACATTGTGACCTTCATGACCTCGGCTTCTCCGGAACGCCATGGACATACGATAACAAACAATCTGGTAGACGTAACGTCAAGGTGCGACTTGACCGTGTGGTCGCTTGCCCAGTGTGGTCGAACATATTTCCGAACTGTCAGGTAAGACATCTTGTATCCTCGTGTTCAGATCATACACCCCTGTTAATTAGTCTTACACAGAAATCGTCGGGGAGAAGCTCAGGTCGCCGGTGCCGTAGATATGAAATTTTTTGGGAAAAAGGAAAAACATTAGCAGATGAGGTAGAGGTTGATTGGACCATGCATAGGCAGGCAACGAACCTAGGAGACGTAACATCCAAGCTGGAGGGGGTGATGGACGCACTCCATTCATGGAGTAATAAGACAGTGGGCTCGGTCCCAAGGAAGATAGAAAAGACAAGGAAGGAACTGGAATCTATAATACATAGCAATAATCCGAATAAACAAGCGATTCTAAAAAGGCTAGAAAAGGAGCTAGATAGTCTGCTAGAGAAGGAAGAGCTTTTCTGGAAACAAAGATCGAGGATGGATTATCTCCGTGATGGTGATAGAAATACAGATTTTTTTCACCGCAAGGCGACTTGGAGGAAAAAGAAAAATAAAATTAATCAGCTGGAGAAGGATGATGGTACCATGACGGATAATATTCAGGAGATGGAGGCGCTTGCTACATCCGTTTTCCAGAATTTATACACAGCCAATGAGGGAGTACAACCTGATATTATTTTAGATAAGATTGAACCATTAATCACAGAGCAGTTAAATGAAATGTTGTGTAGTGAATTTTCCGATGAAGAGATCAGTAATGCACTGTTCCAAATAGGACCTCTGAAGGCTCCACGCGCAGATGGGTTCCCTGCGATATTTTATCAGAGGCATTGGGGTACTCTAAAAAATGAGGTGATCAAGGTAGTAAAAGAGTTCTTCAGTTCGGGCATCATGCCGGAAGGAGTTAATAATACTGTTATAGTGCTAATACCGAAGAAGGAAAACCCGAGCTCCCTAAAAGATTATAGGCCTATCAGCCTATGCAATGTAGTGTACAAAATTGTTTCAAAATGTTTGGTAAATAGATTGAGACCACTGCTCCATGATTTGATAGCCCCAACGCAAAGTGCCTTCATTCCAGGGCGAATGATTACGGACAACGCTCTGATTGCATTTGAATGTATCTATAACATTCAAAAAAGCTCTGACGCAAAAGGAAAATATTGCGCATACAAATTAGACCTCGCAAAGGCCTATGACAGAGTTGACTGGAATTACCTTGAAGGGCGATGAGAAGATTAGGTTTTGCAGAAAAATGGATACAATGGATCATGACTTGTGTGAAAACAGTAAAATACTCTATTCGTTTCAACGGGACCTGTTGCAGAGCTTCACTCCTACGTGTGGTTTGAGACAGGGAGATCCAATTTCCCCTTATCTCTTTCTCTTTGTCGCTGATGGGCTCTCATGGCTAATACAGAGTAAGGTGGAAACATGTGAACTACAGGAGCTGAAAATTTGTAGACGAAGCCCTGGTATTTCACACCTTTTATTCACGGATGATAGCCTGCTATTTTTTAAAGTTAATAGAGATCAGGCCAATAAGGTAAAGAACATCTTGGACAACTATGAGAGAGCCACTGGACAGCTAATAAGTCCATCTAAATGATCCCTGCTCCTTGGAAACAAATGCTCACAAGAAGATGGACATGACATAATAAATATCCTTAATGTAGTGATGGTGACTTTTGAGGAGAAATACCTGGGTTTGCCGGTTCCAGAAGGACGTATGGTAAAAGGGAAATTCAAGCACACAAAAGATAAAGCAAGGAAAAGAATGAATGATTGGACAGAAAAATATTCTTCCAAAGGTGGAGCTAAGGAGACACTAATTAAATCAGTGGCCCAAGCGATCTCCACTTTTGCAATGAGTGTTTTCAAGTTCTCAGCAACCCTTTGTGAGCAGCTCATGCACATGACCAGAGACTTTTGGTGGGGAGATGATAAAGATCGTCGACGTATTCATTGGTTGAGTTGGGAGAAACTTACAGAACGTAAAAGCCAAGGAGGTATGGGATTCAAAGATCTTAAAGTTTTCAACCAGGCTCTTCCCGCTAGGCAAGCCTGGCGACTTATTGCACATCCTGACAGCTTGTGCGCGAGAGTATTTAAGGAAAAATATTACCATGGGACTGATCTTCTAGACACGGCGTTTATTCATAATGCATCGCCGGGTTGGCAGGGCATCATGCATGGTTTGGAACTCCTTAAAAAAGGATGTATTTGGCGCATTTGCAAAGGAAATAGTGTCCGCATTTGGAGAGACAATTGGATCCCGAAAGGAAACATGAAAATAAACATGAACCCAACAAGCTCCCGAACTCGGTGGGTAGCAGACCTCATCGACCAGGAGAGTCACGCTTGGAAGGAGGATTACATCATGCATATATTTACACGCGAAGACACAAATGATATTTTAAGTATCCGACTACCAAATTATGATGATGAGGATTATATTGCGTGGCAGCCCGAAAAAAATGGAATTTTCAGTGTTCGTAGCGCATACCGGTTAGCCATGGACGAAAAGGGTTTTGTGGTGATTGGGTCCAGCCACAATACCCAAGGTGATCGCAGTATTTGGAATAATATCTGGAAGACAAATGTACCCAGAAAGTACGTATTTTTACATGGAGACTAGCAACGGAGTCACTGGCGGTTCAAACTAATAGATTTCGTCGCATCCCAGGTCTCACCCAGATTTGTAATGTATGTGGGGCCGAGGATGAAACAGGCTTCCATATGGCACATCGATACACATTTGCAAGGGCCCTGTGGCACGAACTCAAGGAGGTATGTGAAGGAAATATGCCCTAGAGGCAATAATAAAGTTATTATTTATTTCCTTATTTCATGATAAATGTTTATTATTCATGCTAGAATTGTATTAACCGGAAACATGATACATGTGTGAATACATAGACAAACATATAGTCACTAGTATGCCTCTACTTGACTAGCTCATTAATCAAAGATGGTTATGTTTCCTAACCATAGACATGTGTTGTTATTTGATTAACGGGATCACATCATTAGGAGAATGATGTGATTGACTTGACCCATTCCGTTAGCCTAGCACTTGATCGTTTGGTATATTGCTATTGCTTTCTTCATGACCTATACATGTTCCTGTAACTATGAGATTATGCAACTCCCGTTTACCGGAGGAACACTTTGGTGCTACCAAACGTCACGGCGTAATCGGGTGATTATAAAGGAGTACTACAGGTGTCTCCAAAGGTACATGTTGGGTTGGCGTATTTCGAGATTAGGTTTTGTCACTCCGATTGTCGGAGAGGTATCTCTGGGCCCTCTCGGTAATAGACATCACATAAGCCTTGCAAGCATTGCAACTAACAAGTTAGTTGCGAGATTATGTATTACGGAACGAGTTAAGAGACTTGCCTGTAACGAGATTGAACTAGGTATTGGATACCGACGATCGAATCTCGGGCAAGTAACATACCGATGACAAAGGGAACAACGTATGTCGTTATGCGGTTTAACCGATAAAGATCTGCATAGAATATGTAGGAACCAATATGGGCATCCAGGTTCCGCTATTGGTTATTGACCGAGAATAGTTCTAGGTCATGTCTACATAGTTCTCGAACCCGTAGGGTCCGCACGCTTAACGTTACGATGATAGTTTTATTATGAGTTTATAAGTTTTGATGTACCGAAGTTTGTTCGGAGTCCCGGATGTGATCACGGACATGACGAGGAGTATCGAAATGGTCGAGACATAAATATTGATATATTGGAAGCCTATATTTGGATATCGGAATGGTTCCGGGTGAAATCGGATTTTACCGAACACCGGGGGGTTACCGGAACCCTCCCGGGGGATAATGGGCCTTAGTGGGCCATGAGGGAGAAGAGGAGGGCCGGCCAGGGCAGGCCGCGCGCTCCCTCCCCCCCTAGTCCGAATAGGACAAGGAAGGGGGGGGAGGCGCCCCCCCTTTCCTCTTTCCCCTCCCCCCTTTCCTTCTCCAACAAGGCAAGAAGGGGGAGTCCTACTCCCGGTGGGAGTAGGACTCCTCCAGGCGCACCCCTTGGGGGCAGGCCGCACCTCCCCCTCCCTCCTTTATATACGGGGGCAGGGGGGCACCCCATGACGCACAAGTTGATCAACGGATCGTTCCTTAGCCGTGTGCGGTGCCCTCCTCCACCATATTCCACCTCGGTCATATCGTCGCGGAGTTTAGGCGAAGCCCTGCGCCGGTAGAGCATCATCATCGCCACCACGCGTCATGGCGACGGAACTCATCCCCGACACTTTGCTGGATCGGAGTCCGGGGATCGTCATCGAGCTGAATGTGTGCTGAACTCGGAGGTGCGGTACGTTCGGTACTTGGATCGGTCGGATCGTGAAGACGTACGACTACATCAACCGCGTTGTCATAACGCTTCCGCTTATGATCTACGAGGGTACGTGGACAATACTCTCCCCTCTCGTTGCTATGCCATCACCATGATTTTGCGTGTGCGTAGGAATTTTTTTGAAATTACTACGTTCCCCAACAGTATGGAACCTGCCCCCTGAGCATGAAATAGAGTATACTGGAAGGGATTGGGTCCTAATCCTGCTAGATAAGGTGAGTGAAGATATGAAACAAAAATTTATGCTATTTTGGTGGCATGTTTGGCACCATAGAAATGACGCGATCTTCGCAAAAGGTAATGCAAAAATTTCCCACTCTGCTCGTTTTCTGCAAAACTATGTTGCAAACCTCCGCTTGATTGCGGAGGGAACTTCTGAGATAGATCGAAAAGGGAAAAGTCCGATGGTTAAATTGCCATTTGTGCAACAACATGATAATACAAAGGAAAAAGGATGGACAAAGCCAGAGCTCGGATGGGCTAAGGTCAATGTTGATGGAAGCTTTTTGGAGGAAAGTAGGAGTGGAGCCTGGGGAGCTGTGATTCGAGACCATAATGGAAGAATTATCTTATCAGCTTGGGATTATATACCGCGGTGCAATGGAGCGGACTGCGCGGAAGCCATGGCTTGCCTAGCAGGACTAAGTAAGGCAATGTCGGGGACGGATCTACCCTTAATCATCGAGACAGATTGCAGCTCGGTGACAAAGGCGCTTATCCTCTCGTCTATTGATAGATCGGAGGTTGGAACAATTGCAAAGGAGTTTCAAGCCATGAAAGGGAACAGAGAAGTTAGAGTTTGCAAAGTGGATAGAAGGGACAATAGGTTAGCTCTTAGTCTTGCCCAGTTGGGGCGTAGAGAGTTGCGTGGTGGGGTTATGCAAGGCACAGTGCCAACCTGCGTGTTGAGCGAGGCCTTGCACGATTGTACGAACTATGTTTTCTCTACTTAATTAATACAACTCTCTATTTCAGAAAAGAATGTATTGGTAAGACTCAAAAATCAAAAGTCAAAACTAAAAAGATGAAACTAAATAGATTGTGCTCAGCTGCTATCGTCCGGAGCGAAGGATCCATTAGCATTGGGGATGACGCAGGCGCAGCCTGGACCGAGCCGCTCGTCTGCTCGAGAGATGAGCGTTTTTTAGCAGTTAGAGGGACGAACGGTTTTTTTTAACATAGTACAGATGCAAGCGCTCATTTACGTACATACACTCATCCCTATGAATGCACACACGCACACCCTACCCCTATGAGCACCTCCGAAAGACTGAGCCGGCATATCATCTTGAAATTTACGAAGTCGCACCTCATCGTCGACGGGAACGTCTCCTCCTACTGAATGCACATCGCCGGAAATCCTGAAATAATCCAGGAATAAGTGCGAGCACCAGGACTTGAACCCTGGTGGGATGGGGATATCACGGTCCCTCTAACCATCCAACCACAGGTTGGTTCGCAGAGGGACGAATGGTTGGACAGGGGGATTGGGACATCAATTGATCGAGCGGCTCCTGCTTCCTTGCGCATCGTGTGTGTAGCCCAGAGGCCCACCTCAGCGTCCCAGCCGAATAGACTACGACGCTAGGCACTGGCGCACCGGCCCAAACGGTTCGTCTGGTCGAGCCGCAACTGTACGATCCAGCGAGTAGCCGTCCCGATCTACGCGTTGACTTCCCCTCCCCTTCTTCCTCTCCGCAGGCAGCGCGGGCACTGCTCCCTGTCGCCTGCACGTCCTCCTGGCCCGCCGGCAACCACCCCCTCACCTGCGCCCCCCTCTCTCCCACGCTGCTGGATGCTGCACTTGCCGCCGGTCGCCACCGTCTTTTCTCATGTTTCTTGCCGGATCCACGCATGGAGCAAAAACTTCGCCGGTGGGTTGCAGCTCCCCCTCGCTGGTGATGGTCGTGGCTCCGGCAACACCAGTCGCCAGTTGCAGCTCCGCTGGATGCAGCTGTTGTTGCCGCCGGTTGCAGCCCGACATCAGCCATCGCAGCTGGCATGCAGCTCCCATGGCCACCCGTTGCGGCTTTCTATTGCACGGTCGTAGCAAACGGAGACAACGGTTGCAGCAAAAAAAGTCACCGTCGCCGCCGGTTGTAGCTCGTCGTTGCAGGTAGCAGCCGTTGCGTCTAGAAAAGAATGGATGTACCAAAAGTCGTTGCCGGATGTAGCAAAAACCTACCACACTTTCAGCAAAAAAGTCGTCGTCACCGTCACGGGTTGCAGCTCTGTCGTGATGGATGCAGCAAAACGTGATGCCGGTTGTAGCAAAAAGCGATGATAGTTGTAGCAAAACCGCGACGTTCGCTGTGTGTTGTAGCAAAACGTGACGCTGGTTGTAGTAAAATGCTATGTCGATTGTAGCAAAATGTTATGCCGGTTGAAGCATGTAGCAAAAAACCGCGACATTAGATTTTTGCTAGGATCAGCGCTGCCCCGTCCTCGTCGTCCAGCGTGTGCCCGTGGTGGCAGGCTTGCAGCTCTGGTTGCTGCACCCTGATAGTTCCCGTAGCTTCGCAGGCGGCGACTCGGAGCCGTATTTGGGCGGAGGCCATGGCTGAGATCCGAGGGTTGCAGGCGGCCATGGCCGTGGAGATCTAGCGGGGATACGAATTTGGGAGGAAGATGGGAGAGAGGCTCACTGGCCATGAAGGAGAGGCGGCGTTGGGCGCCGTTGCAGGCGAGCACTCGCTGCCGGTGAGAGAGCTTCTGGAGGATGCGAGCAGCGTGGGGGAGGTGTGAAGGAGCAGAGTCGTGATGGGCTGGAGGTAGAAGAAAAGGAGGAAAAGTCATGCGGGATCCACCATATACACGCGTCTCGCGCGGGGTGGTATTTTCCGCGTCGCGTGAGCCATTGTCACAGCCCTAGAGCTTGCTTGTAACTAGTAGCATTGCATCCATGCATCATGTTTAATTTTCATGAAATTTGAAATGGGGATTGCCTAAACCCCTAGCACCAAAATAATGCAAATAGGTTCAACTTCAAAATATTTTCAGTAACCCAAATGGCCTTCAAAAATGTTCACCATTTTTGGAAAAATGCTGGAAACAGTAACCAGAGATGTTGCACATTTTTCCATGACATTTGGATCTTTGAATTAAATCATAAGTATTTGAATTTGGACATTTAAATTCTATAAAATATTTTAAATGTCCAAATACTCCTAAACGAAATGTTCCATGTTAGATATATTCTATACATTGGGCATGCACAGTTTGGTGATTTTTGTAAGTGCCTGGATATTTTAATAAAGCCGCAGAGTTTTCAGAAAAATAGAAAACATAAATAAAAGAGAGAGAGAGCAACTCACCTGAACTTACCCTCCAGCCCACCTGCGCAGCCACCCGACCGGCCCAGCCCACCTACCCCGCCGCTTATCGTCTTCCTCTGCCAGTAGGCAGAGGCGAGGCGTGGCGCGCGCCCGAGAGCCCCGGCCACCTCCTGCTTCGCGGTGGCAGCCTCCCCGACCTCCTCGTGACGCCACGGAGGCACCCAGAGCCTCCCCTCGTTCTCCCCACTCCCTCTGGACCGCTTCCCCCTCCTCTGGCTCCCTCTTTCATCTCCTCCCTGTGAGCCCCGAGAGCACGCCGTCGCCGTAGCCGTGGCTATAGGCCACCACCCGCCCAACCAGCGCGGCGAGGAGCTCCACCCCGACGCCGTGGAGCTACACACTGACGCGTGTGACCGCGGGAGCCCTGCAACGTCATCCCCGGCCTCATCTTCAACCTCCGGCCGCCGGTGACCTCGCAGTCGATTCGCGGGCTCCAGCACTTCCCCGACCTCGCCGTCGCCTCTGCTAGTTCCCCCGTGAGCCACTCTCCATTTCCCCCCTGGAAACCCCGCCGTTCCCCTCCCCTAGCTAGCTTCCCCACCATGGCCGAGGCTCACCGCTGCCGTGCCTCGTCGCCGTCGTGGCCAGAGCCACCGTGGCTCGAAGCCGGGCACACCACCGTGCTCCACACCTCACCAGGAGCACGTAGAGCGCACCAACGCCTCCCCTAGCGCCCTGCATCGCCTAACCCGACCACGCCCGAACTCCGGCCGCCGCCATGGAGCTCGCCGCCGTTGATTTCGACCACCGCAGCTACTGCCGCCACCACCACTAGATGCGCGAGCCTCCCAGCTCGTCGTAGCCGCAAACCCCGAGCAAAATGGTGCACCGTAGGCGAAACCCGAGCCACTCCGGTGCACACCCGCCGCGGATTTGGTCGCCGGCGATCACACGCCGGTGGTGATGACGTGGCATCGTCATTAGGTGCTAATGACCCACTTAATCACCCCCTGACCCACTGACATGCGGGCCCCGCCCGGTTAGTTAAGTTAGGTTAGTACTAACTAAGCTAGGTTAGATTAGTTAGACACTGAAAATCGGGACCCACAGGTCAGATTTGACCTGGGCAGCGCCGTTGACTTGCTGACGTCATGCCAACGTCATGCTGACGCAGTAAACCCCTTTTCTGGATTTAATTTAATTCAGGAAATTTCAGAAAATACCCCAAACTTCAAATATTCATAACTTTTAATTTGTAACTCCAAATTAAATAATTTATATATGAAAAATGATCAGAAAAATATGAAGAATCTGTTTATGCCATAATCATGCATGTTTGAACAAGTTAACCTCACTGAATAGGATGAATCATGATTAGGGCAAAATGGGAAATAACATTTGGAGTTGGAATCTGTTCTTGTTTGAGTTCCACTTCAATTAACTTGGCTAGATATTGCATTAGGTGAATTCAGTACCTTAACATGACATGTCATTCATGTGAATGTGCATTGCATTGATTGTGTTCTCTCTTGTTGCCGGTAACTGTCCCCTCTCGGTAGACGACGTACCGACGATGAATTCGATGACACCGATGAAGAACTATATTATCTTCAGAAGTGCCAGGCAAGCAAAACCCCTTGTTCATTCCGATACAATCCCACCCTCTCGCTCCTGCTCTCTTTTACTGAATTAGGACAACAACGACTCATGTGTTACTTGCTGCGTAGCTGAACCCCTTTATCCTCTGCATGACTGTCATTCCACAAAGAATTAGATGAAACCCACTAGCATGAGTAGGAGTTGTTTGAGCCCTGTTGTGCCTACTCATTTTGCTTGTTTGTCATGCCTGCTACTGCTTAGAGTCGAGTCAGTCCGATTCATCGGGAATGAATTGGAATGGTTGTGTAAACATGTCCTACCGTGTGTGAGCTAAGTGTGTGAACACGATTTGGTAAAGGTAGCGGTGAGAGGCCATGTAGGAGTACATGGTGGGTTGTCTCATTGCAGCCGTCCCTCGTGAACTGAGTTTTGTGTTTGTGATCCATGAAACAGTTACTACCACGCATTGGGCCTGAAACCAATGGACCCTCTCGGCTTCTTAACCACCCTTGTTCTCTGTCCAGGAGTTGCAACTAGTTTCTGGTGTTTGTAGGATATGTGTTGGAGGCCGTGCGTAGCGCTGACCCTAGGGGTGGGCTATGATGCGGTAGATACACCGTGTCTGTGTACCAATGCCCGCTTTGGTATCTCGGGAACCCCGCACATCGTTCGGGGCCGTATGGGAAACCTCGGCCGGACTCCTCATGGATGGAACCTGAATAGGCGATAAACCCGGACTAGGGGCTTGAGTGTTTAGGTAGGCCGTGGCCGACACCCATGTTGGGCTTCCGCTTGAAGGTTGCCGAGTACATGTCGTGTAAACGGCGGTAAGTGGTGCACCCCTGCAGGGTTTAATATGATCTATTCGAATAGCCGTGTCCGCGGAAAAGGACTTCTGGGTTGCCTATATCAGTTCATATACAAGTGAAAGTGGATACTCTAAAATGCGCAAGATAAGCGTGAGTGCTATGGATGGCGTTCTCGTAGGGAGACGGGAGCGGGTCCATAGTGGTGTATTTGATATGGTGAATATGTGGACTGCAAAGCGCCACCTCAAAAAAGTTAATTGCAATCGTAGTTCAGGATAGCCACCGAGTCAAAGCTGGCTTGCTGCAGTCAAACTCCACCACCCCTTTTGATAATGATGCATATGTAGTTAGTTCTGATGTAAGTCTTGCTGAGTACAATTGTACTCACGTTTGCTTATTTTATGTTTTGCAGAGAGATGTCAGTCTCGCTAGTAGTTCCACGTGGACTTCGACGGTTAGCTTGTTACCTCAGCTACGATCTTGTGCCCTCGGCAGGATCTGGTAGATAGTCAGGCTTCTCAGCCTTCTTCGTTTATAGTTGTCTGTACTCAGACATGTTTAGCTTCCGCTTGTGCTTTGACTTGAATGCTCTGAGTGTTGGGTCATGAGACCCATGTTTGTAATATCTCGCTCCTCGGAGCCTAATGAATAAATATTTGAGTCGTAGAGTTATGTTGTGATGCCACGTCGTATTTACACATATTGAGCATATTGTGTGTATGTTTGAAATGCTTGGTATGTGTGGGATCCGACAAACTAGTTGTTTATCCTCGGCAGCCTCTCATATGGGGAAATGTAGTCTCGTGCTTCTGAGCGATAGTAGTCCGCTGCAGCCCGGGGTCACCGGAGTCCTGCTAGCCCAGCACTACTGCTTGGACACTTGACTGGCCGACATGTGTTTCACTTCGTTCCTATGTCTGTCCCTTCGGGGAAATGTCACGCGGTGGTATTCGGAGTCCTGCCTAGCCTGCTACAGCCCGGGATACCGGAGTCCTGTTAGCCTAGTGCTACAGCCCGAATATATACGTTGATGACCGACATGCTCGATGTGATTCATGTATGCCTGTCCCCATAGGTTAGCGCCGCTTTGGGTTCACGACTAGCCATGTCGGCCCGGGTTCTTTGTCATGTGGATGCTAGCGACACTATCATATCGTGAGCCAAAAGGCATAAGCGGTCCCGGGCCATGGTAAGGCGACACCCGTGGGAATACCGTGCGTGAGGCCGCAAAGTGATATGAGGTGTTACCGGCTAGGTCGATGTGACTTGGAATCGGGGTCCTGACAGCCATCGTGGCGCGCGAGCCGGCGAAAAGTTCGAGCGGCGCACCGGCTCGAACCGTTTACCAATAGATTAGCCAACAGGGCCAGCTGTGTATGCCTCTGAGCAGTAATAGTACACCTACGTAATTGTAACCCCTCCCCCCTCTGATTTTCAGGGAGTGGGCCAGTCCCTCTCCCTACACCCAATAAGAATGCCCCATGTTGGACAGCCCGTTAGTTTACATATCCTTTTTACGTATGTCTAGCATTGCTCGCAACTGAGCGTGCTTGTACCGTTGTTTTCAAAAGGGCAGTAATCAGCGCGGTGCACCAAATCGAAAGTTTCGGTCGGTCGCACCGCCCGATGCATGCGCCGCATGAGCTGTCGATTTGATCCCATCTTCTTCCTTCCCATCGTCTTCAATCTGAGTCAACGCGCTTCCCCCAGATTAGCCCCATCCACCATAGCTTCGCGGCATGAACAAAAAAGGGACGCCGTCCGCTCGCATCGGGCAAAGGCCGCGCGTTTGCCCCTCCCCCCCCCCCCCCGGCTGACAAATTGAAGTACCCCCCCGGACATGGATGTAACATTCACCCTCGCTGCCCTGGGTTGCAGACCCGCTCGCCGCCGCCCTAGCACGGGTGCTCACTGCTGGTTGGAACAAAATATCCAGCCGCTGTCCGTGGCAACTCCCCCGCGTGCTCGTGCTTGAAGCGTCGCCGACGACGAGCCCGTGTAGCACCGGCACACATGGTTGTACACAATGCCGTAGAAAATCAGCTCAATCTTTGGTAGCTTTCTGGTTTGCCGGTTGTAGCAAATCGGCTCACATCCCTGGTCTCCATGGTCATCGAGGTCACCTTCAAAGGAAGAAAAAGGCCCGTTCTAGCTATTTTGTACGCCAGTTCCAACAAACTCTGATAGAGGCAAAGGTTTCCCAACTTTCGATGAGATGATGGATATTGCTTTGGTGGAAGTCGACTTTGATGATCCGACTACGAACGTGCGAGGACGCCGCGCCTTAGAAATCGCTAAATCAACTCCGGGAGGTTATTGACCACGCCGGAGCACGATCAACCTGACCACGAGGGTCTGTTTCCTGCGAGCAAACGAAAAACAAGCAAGAAACTGAGATTGCAATCTGGATATTGCGAATATAAGATGAAAGCTTTATTAATCAAGGTGGGGTTCTGTGACGCCTTTGTCTGGTCGTTGAACACAAACGAAGTACGCGAAGTTGCAGCTATGGCAAACTTTTAATCTAAACAAAACCCAAAGTCTAAACGATGCCCTAAGTGCTGTATATATGGAGGAAGAGGGGGGAATTTCATGGCCCTTGAGGGAGGGGTCCGAAACCAACTCTAAGTCTTGTTTCCCCACACATACAGACTCTAAAAACAGCCTATACTTAAGTATTTCAAAATTACATGGGCCTGGCCCAATAATAAGGTGACGCAACACCTATAATAGCCTCTGGACGAAATTTATGAAGTGGCATCTTGTATATTTCGTCCAAGGCTGCACGCACTCATTATGGTGGCTTCAACGTCCTGAAATCATCACTCGTAACTCCGTTGTTGGTCCCCTTGCGCATGCCATCATCTCCATGCTTGATCTTGCTCCAATGATCATCCTTATTGTCCAAACTAGGCCCTTCATTTGTAAGAAAGGCAAACGTATCCAATTTAGGCAGCATCATATTCTCATGAACATTAGAATCATTACCAAGAAACAGAAGTACCTGGTAATTTAATTGGCGTGCGCGAGCTCTAGTAATTGGTCTTGTATATATATATATATATATATATATATATATATATATATATATATATCAGTAGGGACTGTGGGTGTAACTTTGTTAGTGATGTCCTCATCATCCTCCCCTTCTTGAATTGAAGTCGTCCTCGACGGAAGGTCATCTTCCTCACCCAAGTAAGGCTTCAAATCTGCCTTTGTTAAAAGTGGGACTAACCCCAAAATCTGTAGGCAACTCAAGTTTATATGCATTATCATTTATTTTTTATAACACCTTAAAAGGACCATCAACACGTGGCATGAGCTTTGACTTGTGCAAATTAGGAAACCTATCCTTACGCAAATGTAACCAAACAAGATCTCCAGGTGCAAAGACAACACATTTTCTACCTTTATCTCCAACAAGTTTATATTTAGCATTCATGCGCTCAATATTTTCCTTAGTTAACTCATGCATCTTTAAGATCAATTCAGCACGTTGTTTAGCATCAAAATTAACCTTCTCCGAAGATGGAAGAGGCAACAAATCAATATGTGCACGAGGTAGGAAACCATACACAATTTCAAAAGGGCACATCTTAGTAGTAGAATGCAGCGACCGATTATAAGCAAATTCAATATGAGGCAAGCATTCTTCCCACATTTTCTTGTTATTCTTCAAAACAGCCCTAAGCATGGTAGACAATGTTCTATTGACTACTTCAGTTTGTACATCAGTTTGGGGATGACATGTAGAACTAAGAAGCAGTTTAGTCCCCAACTTAGCCCATAAACATCTCCAAAAGTGTCTAAGAAATTTAGTATCACGATCTGAAACAATAGTATTTGGCACACCATGTAAGCGAATAATTTCACGAAAGAACAAATCAGCAACATTAACAACATCATCGCTTTTATGGCATGGTATAAAGTGTGCCATTTTCGAGAACCTATCCACGACAACAAATATGCTATCCCTCCCCTTCTTTGTTCGAGGTAAACCTAAAAGAAAGTCCATAGATATATCCTCCCAAGGAACACTAGGTACAGGTAAAGGCATATACAAATCATGAGGATTGAGTCGTGACTTAGCTTTTTGACATGTAGTGCAGCGGGCAACAAAATGCTCAACATCCCGTCTCATCTTTGGCCAAAAGAAATGTGTAGCAAGTATATCCTTCGTCTTCTTCATGCCAAAGTGTCCCATTAATCCTCCTCCATGCTCCTCCTGCAATAACAAAAGACGAACGGAGCTAGCTGGAATGCATAGCTTGTTAGCATGAAACACAAATCCATCGTTAATGACGAACTTGTTCCAAGTTCTCCCTTCCTTACGATTCTGCAAGACATCTTTAAATTCAGCATCATGCACATATTGATCTTTGATGGTCTACAAACCAAATATTTTAAAGTCAAGTTGTGAAAGCATAGTATAACGATTTAGACAATGCATTAGCAATAACATTTTCTTTACCCTTCTTGTGTTTAATGAGATAAGGGAAAGTCTCAATGAATTCAACCCATTTAGCATGTCTACGGTTCAGTTTTGCTTGACTTTTAATGTGTTTCAAAGATTCATGATCAGAATGTACAAAAAATTCCTTGGGCCAAAAATAATGTTGCCATGTTTCTAAGGTCCGAACAAGAGCATATAATTCTTTATCATAAGTAGAATAGTTCAGACTAGGCCCACTCAATTTTTCAGAAAAGTATGCAATAGGTTTGCCATCTTGTAATAACACACATCCTAATCCAATTCCACTAGCATCACATTCAAGCTCAAAAGTCTTATTAAAATCAGGAAGTTGGAGTAAAGGAGCATGTGTCAACTTATCTTTCAATACCGTGAAGGCTTGTTCCTAAGCGGTACTCCAAACGAAAGGCACATCCTTCTTTGTAAGCTCGTTGAGAGGTGCAGCAATGGTGCTGAAATCTCTCACAAAACGCCTATAGAAACCAGCGAGGCCAAGGAAACTCCTCACTCGTGTGACCGTTTTGGGCTGCGGCCAACTCTCAATAGCTTCGATCCTGGCTTTATCAACTTCAATTCCCTGTGGAGTAACAACATAGCCAAGAAAAGATACTCGGTCGGTGCAAAAGGTGCACTTCCCAAGGTTACCAAACAAACGTGCATCACGTAGAGCAATAAAAACAGCACGTAAATGTTCCAAATGTTCTTCCAAAGATTAGCTATAAATCAGTATATCATCAAAATAGACTACCACGAATCGTCCAATGAAAGCACGTAAAACTTCGTTCATTAGTCTCATGAAAGTACTAGGCGCATTAGTTAACCCAAAAGGCATGACTAACCACTCATATAAACCAAACTTAGTTTTAAATGCTATTTTCCATTCATCTCCCAATTTCATACGAATTTGATGGTATCCACTCATAAATCAACTTTGGAGAATAGTGTAGAGCCACTCAATTCATCAAGCATATCATCTAGCCTAGGAATAGGATGACGATAACGAATAGTAATATTATTAATGCCTCTACAATCAACACACATACGCAACGTGCCATCCTTTTTAGGCACTAGTATAATACGAACAACACAAGGACTAAGAGATTCGCGTATATAACCTTTGTCGAGCAGCTCCTGTACTTGACGCATAATCTCCTTCGTCTCCTCTGGATTGATACGTTATGGTGCACGGTTGGGTAGCGATGCACCGGGAATTAAGTCAATTTGATGCTCAATCCCTCGAATAGGTGGTAATCCCGGTGGCACGTCTTATGGAAAGACGTCAGCGAACTCTTGCAAAATGTTAGTGACAGCAGGGGGCAAATAGGAAGGCACGTCCTCGAATGAAAATAATGCCTGTTTGCACACAAAAGCATAGCAAACAGATTTGCTAAAATCTAGCTCATCAATATCAGATTTGGTGGCAAGTAAACATGCACTTTTCAATTTAATTTCAGAAGCAACAGTAGATGGTTTATTATTAGGCTTCATTTGTTGATCAAATTCTTTTGCCACAATCTGATTTTCACTCTTATTTTTCTCCTATTTTGCTTTATTAGCTCTAATAATATCATCTTTCAAAATGGAATCAGGAGTCATAGGAAGCAAAGTAATATTTTTATCGTTATGAACAAGAGTATACTGATTGTTTCTACCATGGTGTACAGAATTTTTATCAAATTGCCATGGTCTACCAAGTAATAAGGAACATGCTTGCATAGGTACCACATCACAATCAACATAATCAGCATATGTAGAGATACTAAAATGCACACGAACAGTACGTGTTACCTTAACCTTGCCGCTTTTGTTGAACCATTGGATGTAGTAAGAACATGGATTTGGTCTTGTGGTGAGAGATAGCTTCTCCACCATCTCCATGCTAGCCAAGTTGTTGCAACTCCCTCCATCTATGATCACTTAATGTAACGCGTTCCTTCACAACTCCCTTTGTATGGAACAAATTATGCCTCTGATTTTGCTCAGCTTGTGTAACCTGCACACTCAAAACACGTTGAGCAACTAAACATTCATACCTGTCAGCATCTTCAGGAGCCATGCATTGCGTCTCATGATCAGAATCGTCTCCACCGTGTTCTTCATGTGTAATAAGAGCCAAAGTCTCCTCATCATAGTCACTACCGGACTCATACCCACCATCCTCAGTAGCAATCATCACACGCTGAGATTTGCATTCTCTCGCAAAATGTCCTCTTCCCTTTCAACGACGACAAATAATATCACTTGTGTGCCCTGTTGATGCCATGTAAGAAGAAGAACTCTGTGCAGGCCCGATAGGTATGCTCTGAAGGAAATATGCCCTAGAGACAATAATAAAGTTATTATTTATTTCCTTATATCATGATAAATGTTTATTATTCATGCTATAATTGTATTAACCGGAAACATGATACATGTGTGAATACATAGACAAATAGAGTGTCACTAGTATGCCTCTACTTGACTAGCTCGTTGATAAAAGATGGTTATGTTTCCTAGCCATAGACATGAGTTGTCATTTGATTAACGGGGTCACATCATTAGGAGAATGATGTGATTGACTTGACCCATCCGTTAAATTAGCACTTGATTGTTTAGTATGTTGCTATTGCTTTCTTCATGACTTATACATGTTCCTATGACTATGAGATTATGCAACTCCCGTTTACTGGAGGAACACTTTGTGTGCTACCAAACGTCACAACATAATTGGGTGATTATAAAGGTGCTCTACAGGTGTCTCCGAAGGTACTTGTTGGGTTGGCATATTTCGAGATTAGGATTTGTCACTCCGATTGTCAGAGAGGTATCTCTGGGCCCACTCGGTAATGCACATCACTATAAGCCTTGCAAGCATTGTAACTAATGAGTTAGTTGCAGGATGATGTATTACGGAACGAGTAAAGAGACTTACCGGTAATGAGATTGAACTAGGTATTAAGATACCGAAGATTGAATCCCGGGCAAGTGACATACCAATGACAAAAGGAAAAACGTATGTTGTTATGCGGTTTGACCGATAAAGATCTTCGTAGTATATGTGGGAGCCAATATGAGCATCCAGGTTCTACTATTGGTTATTGACCGTAGACGTGTCTCGGTCATGTCTACATAGTTCTCGAACCCGTAGGGTCCATGACGCTTAAAGTTCAATGACGGTTATATTATGAGTTTATGTGTTTTGATTTACTGAAGATATTTCGGAGTCCCTGATGTGATCACAGACATGACGAGGAGTCTCGAAATGGTCGAGACATAAAGATTGATATATTGGAAGCCTATATTTGGATATCGAAAGTGTTCCGGGTGAAATCGGGATTTTACCGGAGTACCGGAGGGTTAACGGAACCCCCGGGGGCTCAATGGGCCTACATGGGCCTTAGTGGAAATAGAGGGCAGCAAGGGGAGTGTGGGGCGCGCCCCCCAAGGCCCAAACCGAATTGGTTTAGGGCAAGGGGGGCCGGGGCCCGCTTTCCTGGGCCTCTCCCTTTTCTTCCCCGTCTCCTACTCCTACTAGGAATAGGAGGAGTCCTACTCCCACTAGGAGTAGGACTCCCCTGGCCAGCGCCTCTCCCTGGCCGGCTGCCTCCTCCCCTTGCTCCTTTATATACGGGGGTAGGGGGCACCCCATAGACACAACAATTGATCATTGATCTCTTAGCCGTGTGCGGTGCCCCCCTCCACCATAATCCACTTCGATAATATCGTAGCGATGCTTAGGCGAAGCCCTGCGTCGGTAGAACATCAACATCATCACCAAGCCGTCGTGCTGACGAAACTCTCCGTCAACAGTCGGCTGGATCGGAGTTCGAGGGACGTCATCGAGCTGAACGTGTGCTGAACTCGGAGGTGCCATGCGTTTGGTACTTGGATCGGTCGGATCATGAAGACGTACGACTACATCAACTGCATTGTCATAACGCTTCCGCTTACAGTCTACGAGGGTACGTGGACACACTCTCCACGCTCGTTGCAATGCATCATCATGATCTTGCGTGTGCGTAGGAAATTTTTTGAAACTACTACGTTCCCCAACAGTGGCATCCGAGCCTGGTTTTATGCATTGATGTTATATGCACGAGTAGAACACATGTGAGTTGTGGGTGGTACAAGTCATACTACTTACCAGCATGTCATACTTTGGTTCGGCGGTATTGTTGGATGAAGCGGCCCGGACCTACATTATTTGTACGCTTACGCGAGACTGGTTCTACCGACGTGCTTTGCATACAGGTGGCTGGCGGGTGTCAGTTTCTCCAACTTTAGTTGAACCGAGTGTGGCTACGCCCGGTCCTTGAGAAGGTTAAAACAACACTAACTTGACGAACTATCGTTGTGGTTTTTGATGCGTAGGTAAGAACGGTTCTTGCTCAGCCCGTAGCAGCCACGTAAAACTTGCAACAACAAAGTAGAGGACGTCTAACTTGTTTTTGCAGGGCATGTTGTGATGTGATATGGTCAAGGCATGATGCTATATTTTATTGTATGAGATGATCATGTTTTGTAACCAAGATATCGGCAACTGGCAGGAGCCATATGGTTGTCGCTTTATTGTATGCAATGCAATCGCCCTGCAATGCTTTACTTTATCACTAAGCGGTAGCGATAGTCGTAGAAGCATAACTTGGCGAGACGACAACGATGCTACGATGGAGATCAAGGTGTCGCGCCGGTGACGATGGTGATCATGACGGTGCTTCGAAGATGGAGATCACAAGCACAAGATGATGATGGCCATATCATATCACTTATATTGATTGCATGTGATGTTTATCTTTTATGCATCTTATCTTGCTTTGATTGACGGTAGCATTATAAGATGATTGGGAAGCTGTCAAGCGTATATTGCGTTATGTCAAAGGGACTTTGAGTACGGGATTGAGGATTCATAAATCTCCTTCCACTGGTGTCAGTATTTTCACGGATGCTGATTGGGCTGGATGCATTGATGACTGCCGTTCCACTAGTGGTTTTGCTGTATTCGTTGGCTCAAATCTTGTCTCATGGAGTTCCAATAAACAACCAACTGTCTCTAGATCGAGTACGGAGGCAGAGTATAAAGCTTTAGCTAATGGAGCAGCTGAAGCAATCTGGGTGGAGACCTTACTCAAGGAGCTTGGGGTCTTCAAGCAGCGTACCGCCATTCTATGGTGTGATAATCTTGGGGCTACATACCTGACGGCAAATCCAGTCTTTCACGCAAGAACCAAGCACATAGAGATAAATTTCCATTTTGTGCGTGAGCGCATTGCTTCTGGTGTTTTAGATGTCAGGTTTATCTCGACTAATGACCAACTGGCTGATGTATTTACTAAACCGGCCACACGACAGATGTTAGAACGTTTCCGGTCCAATCTGAACCTTGTATGTAGTGGTGGTTCAGGGGGTGTGTTGGAAACGGTTCTGTACCTGTCGTATTGTAACATCACTCTGTATTGTTGGTCTTATATATATATATATATATATACGAGATATGCGGAGGCTAGACCTCACGCAACCCTAAACCCAAACTGTATGCACGTATGTGTGATCGTTTGTGTCTGTACTGTGTTAAGAAAGTGTGTTTCAGCCCATGGGTATGGCCCATCTTTCAATTGGCAGTAACCAAGCCCAATAGGAGGCACGCGTCACTACCTGAAAATTACGGCTAGTTTTTTAAATAGTATTTTTATTAAATTTCAAAAATATTATGCTGAAAATATATTTAAAAAAAATATTACATAGTCGGCCATCTAGTATCCTACTGGATCTAGTCGGCCAGGAGGAAGCCGATAGATGCCCTGTCGGCTACCTAGTGGCCGAGTGGAACTAATTGTCTTTCCGGAGGATGATAAGATCTAATTATCTTCTCGTAGGACGATTAGGTCTAATTTGCTTCCTATAATCTAAGAATCCTCGGTGTTTGAAGCGGAAGCAAAAGCTCTCCTCCTGGCCACAAAACTTACATAGATTATGCACATTGACAGGCCAACAGAGTCGGGCCCACAAAATCAGAGGCCCTTTGCTAAACTCTAAAATGAGGTCTCCTACGGTAGAAAAATAAAATGATAAATAACGTATAGGTCATACTGTGTGACGTAGCAATGGGACGGATGGAGATTCTTATACATTCAAAGCGTTTTCTTGATTGTGGTAAGCAATTCAAACAACTAAAAAAACGCGTGTTGCACAGTCCATTTGGAGATTGATTTGAAGATTGAGTTAAATCCTCTATTCTTTGGTTTTTCCTCGCGCTTTAACTATTTTTTTATTTTACTTGACCTAGATCTTGGAACAATAAATGTCGAATATACAAGCGATAAAAAGAATAAATTTAACAACATTTTTCTGAAACTAAAAGAGGGGAACGACAAATGATGGATTTTCGAGAAATTCTATCATATTGTGACCTTCATGACCTCGGCTTCTCCGGAACGCCGTGGACTTACGATAACAAACAATCTGGTAGACGTAACGTCAAGGTGCGACTTGACCGTGTGGTGGCTTGCCCAGCGTGGTCAAACATATTTCTGAACTGTCAGGTAAGACATCTTGTATCCTCGCATTCAGATCATACACCCCTGTTAATTAGTCTTACACAGAAATCGTCGGGGAGAAGCTCAGGTCGCCGGTGCCGTAGATATGAAATTTTTTGGGAAAAAGAAAAAACATTAGCAGATGAGGTAGAGGTTGATTGGACCATGCATAGGCAGGCAACAAACCTAGGAGACGTAACATCCAAGCTGGAGGGGGTGATGGACGCACTCCATTCATGGAGTAATAAGACAGTGGGCTCGGTCCCAAGGAAGATAGAAAAGACAAGGAAGGAACTGGAATCTATAATACATAGCAATAATCCGAATAAACAAGCAATTCAAAAAAGGCTAGAAAAGGAGCTAGATAGTCTGCTAGAGAAGGAAGAGCTTTTCTGGAAACAAAGATCGAGGATGGATTATCTCCGTGATGGTGATAGAAATATAGATTTTTTTCACCGCAAGGCGACTTGGAGGAAAAAGAAAAATAAAATTAGTCAGCTGGAGAAGGATGATGGTACCATGACGGATAATATTAAGGAGATGGAGGCGCTTGCTACATCCTTTTTTCAGAATTTATACACAGCCAATGAGGGAGTACAACCTGATATTATTTTAGATAAGATTGAACATTAATCACAGAGCAGTTAAATGAAATGTTGTGTAGTGAATTTTCCGATGAAGAGATCAGTAATGCACTGTTCCAAATAGGACCTCTGAAGGCTCCACGCGCAGATGGGTTCCCTGCGATATTTTATCAGAGGCATTGGGGTACTCTGAAAAATGAGGTGATCAAGGTAGTAAAAGAGTTCTTCAGTTCGGGCATCATGCCGGAAGGAGTTAACAATACTGTTATAGTGCTAATACCGAAGAAGGAAAACCCGAGCTCCCTAAAAGATTATAGGCCTATCAGCCTATGCAATGTAGTGTACAAAATTGTTTCAAAATGTTTGGTTAATAGATTGAGACCACTGCTCCATGATTTGATAGCCCCAACGGAAAGTGCCTTCATTCCAGGGCGAATGATTACGGACAACGCTCTGATTGCATTTGAATGTATCTATAACATTCAAAAAAGCTCTGACGCAAAAGGAAAATATTGCGCATACAAATTAGACCTCGCAAAGGCCTATGACAGAGTTGACTGGAATTACCTTGAAGGGGCGATGAGAAGATTAGGTTTTGCAGAAAAATGGATACAATGGATCATGACTTGTGTGAAAACAGTAAAATACTCTATTCGTTTCAACGGGGCCTGTTGCAGAGCTTCACTCCTATGTGTGGTTTGAGACAGGGAGATCCAATTTCCCCTTATCTCTTTCTCTTTGTCGCTGATGGGCTCTCATGGCTAATACAGAGTAACGTGGAAACAGGTGAACTACAGGAGCTGAAAATTTGTAGACAAAGCCCTGGTATTTCACACCTTTTATTCGCGGATGACAGCCTGCTATTTTTTAAAGTTAATAGCGATCAGGCCAATAAGGTATAGAACATCTTGGACAACTATGAGAGAGCCACTGGACAGCTAATAAGTCCATCTAAATGCTACCTGCTCCTTGGAAACAAATGCTCACAAGAAGATGGACATGACGTAATAAATATCCTGAATGTAGTGATGGTGACTTTTGAGGAGAAATACCTGGGTTTGCCGGTTCTAGAAGGACGTATGGTAAAAGGGAAATTCAAGTACACAAAAGATAAAGCAAGGAAAAGAATGAATGATTGGACAGAAAAATATTCTTCCAGTGGAGCTAAGGAGACACTAATTAAATCAGTGGCCCAAGCGATCTCCACTTTTGCAATGAGTGTTTTCAAGTTCTCAGCAACCCTTTGTGAGGAGCTCATGCACATGACCAGAGACTTTTGGTGGGGAGATGATAAAGATCGTTGACGTATTCATTGGTTGAGTTGGGAGAAACTTACAAAACGTAAAAGCCAAGGAGGTATGGGATTCAAAGATCTTAAAGTTTTCAACCAGGCTCTTTCCGCTAGGCAAGCCTGGCGACTTATTGCACATCCTGACAGCTTGTGCGCGAGAGTACTTAAGGAAAAATATTACCATGGGACTGATCTTCTAGACACGGCGTTTATTCATAATGCATCGCCGGGTTGGCAGGGCATCATGCATGGTTTGGAACTCCTTAAAAAAGGATGTATTTGGCGCATTTGCAAAGGAAATAGTGTCCGCATTTGGACAGACAATTGGATCCCGAGAGGAAACATGAAAATAAACATGAACCCAACAAGCTCCCGAACTCGGTGGGTTGCAGACCTCATCGACCAGGAGAGTCACGCTTGGAAGGAGGATTACATCATGCATATATTTACACGCAAAGACGCAAATGATATTTTAAGTATCCGACTACCAAATTATGATGATGAGGATTATATTGCGTGGCAGCCCGAAAAAAATGGAATTTTCAGTGTTCAGAAGCGCATACCGGTTAGCCATGGACGAAAAAGGGTTTTGTGGTGATTGGGTCCAGCCACAATACCCAAGGGGATCGCAGTATTTGGAATAATATCTGGAAGACAAATGTACCCAAAAAGTACGTATTTTTACGTGGAGACTAGCAACGGAGTCACTGGCGGTTCAAACTAATAGATTTCGTCGCATCCCAGGTCTCACCCCGATTTGTAATGTATGTGGGGCCGAGGATGAAACAGGCTACCATATGGCACATCGATACACATTTGCAAGGGCCCTGTGGCACGAACTCAAGGAGGTATGTGAAGGAAATATGCCCTAGAGGCAATAATAAAGTTATTATCTATTTCCTTATTTCATGATAAATGTTTATTATTCATGCTAGAATTGTATTAACCGGAAACATGATACATGTGTGAATACATAGACAAACATATAGTCACTAGTATGCCTCTACTTGACTAGCTCATTAATCAAAGATGGTTATGTTTCCTAACCATAGACATGTGTTGTTATTTGATTAATGGGATCACATCATTAGGAGAACGATGTGATTGACATGACCCATTCCGTTAGCCTAGCACTTGATCGTTTAGTATATTGCTATTACTTTCTTCATGACCTATACATGTTCCTGTAACTATGAGATTATGCAACTCCGTTTACGGAGGAACACTTTGGTGCTACCAAACGTCACAACGAACCGGGGAGATAATAAACGACTACTACAACTGTCTCCAAAGGTACATGATGGGTTGGCATATTTCGAGATTAGGTTTTGTCACTCCGATTGTCGGAGAGGTATCTCTGGGCCCTCTCGGTAATACACATCACATAAGCCTTGCAAGCATTGCAACTAACAAGTTAGTTGCGAGATGATGTATTATGGAACGAGTAAAGAGACTTGCCTGTAACGAGATTGAACTAGGTATTGGATACCGATGATCGAATCTCGGGCAAGTAACATACCGATGACAAAGGGAACAACGTATGTCGTTATGCGGTTTGACCGACAAAGATCTTCGTAGAATATGTAGGAACCAATATGGGCATCCAGGTTCCGCTATTAGTTATTGACCGAGAATAGTTCTAGGTCATGTCTACATAGTTCTCGAACCCGTAGGGTCCGCACGCTTAACGTTACGATGACAGTTTTATTATGATTTTATAAGTTTTGATGTACCGAAGTTTGTTCGGAGTCCCGGATGTGATCACGGACATGACGAGGAGTCTCGAAATGGTCGAGACATAAAGATTGATATATTGGAAGCCTATATTTGGATATCGGAATGGTTCGGGTGAAATCTGGATTTTACCGGAACACCGGGGGGTTACCGGAACCCTCCCGGGGGATAATGGGCCTTAGTGGGCCATGAGGGAGAAGAGGAGGGCCGGCCAGGGCAGGCCGCGTGCCCCCTCCCCCCTAGTCCGAATAGGACAAGGAAGGGGGGGGGGCGGCGCCCCCCTTTCCTCTTTCCCCTCCCCCTTTCCTTCTCCAACAAGGCAAGAGGGGGGAGTCCTACTCCCGGTGGGAGTAGGACTCCTCCAGGCGCACCCCTTGGGGGCAGGCCGCACCTCTCCCTCCCTCCTTTATATACGGGGGCAGGGGGGCACCCGATGACGCATAAGTTGATCTACGGATCATTCCTTAGCCGTGCGCGGTGCCCTCCTCCACCATATTCCACCTCGGTCATATTGTCGCGGAGTTTAGGCGAAGCCCTGCGCCGGTAGAGCATCATCATCGTCACCACGCCGTCGTGCTGACGGAACTCATCCCCAACACTTTGACTGATCGGAGTCCGGGGATCGTCATCGAGCTGAATGTGTGCTGAACTCGGAGGTGCCGTACGTTCGGTACTTGGATCGGTCGGATCGTGAAGACGTACGACTACATCAACCACGTTGTCATAACGCTTCCGCTTATGGTCTCACGAGGGTGCGTGGACAATACTCTCCCTCTCGTTGCTATGCCATCACCATGATCTTGCGTGTGCGTAGGGAATTTTTTGAAATTACTACGTTCCCCAACAAAGGGCATCCGAGCCTTGTTTTATGCGTTGATCTTATATGCACGAGTAGAACACAAGTGGGTTGTGGGCGATACAAGTCATACTGCTTACCGATATGTCATACTTTGGTTCGGGCGGTATTGTGAGATGAAGCGGCCGGACCGACATTACAGCCAGACGCTTACGCGAGACTGGTTTCACCGCTGCGAGCACTCATTGCTTAAAGGTGACTGGCGGGTGTCTGTCTCTCTCACTTTAGTTGAACCGAGTGTGGCTACGCCCGGTCCTTGCGAATGTTAAAACAGCACCAACTTGACAAACTATCGTTGTGGATTTGATGCGTAGGTAAGAATGGTTCTTGCTCAGCCCGTAGCAGCCACGTAAAACTTGCAACAACAAAGTAGAGGACGTCTAACTTGTTTTGCAGGGCATGTTGTGATGTGATATGGTCAAGACGTGATGCTATATTTTATTGTATGAGATGATCATGTTTTGTAACCGAGTTATTGGCAATGGCAGGAGCCATATGGTTGTCGCTTTATTGTATGAAATGCAACGCCATGTAATTGCTTTACTTTATCACTAAGCGGTAGCGATAGTCGAGAAGCAATAGTTGGCGAGGCGACAACGATGCTACGATGGAGATCAAGGTGTCGCTACCGGTGGCGATGGTGATCACGACGGTGCTTCGGAGATGGAGATCACAAGCACAAGATGATGATTTCCATATCATATCACTTATATTGATTGCATGTGATGTTTATCCTTTATGCATCTTATCTTGCTTTGATTGACGGTAGCATTATAAGATGATCTCTCACTAAATATCAAGAAGTGTTCTCCCTGAGTATGCACCGCTATGCGAAAGTTCTTCGTCTTTGAGACACCACGTGATGATCGGGTGTGATAGGCTCTACGTTCAAATGCAACGGGTGCAAAACAGTTGCACACGCGGAATACTCAGGTCAAACTTGACGAGCCTAGCATATACAGATATGGCCTCGGAACACGGAGACCGAAAGGTCGAACATGAATCATATAGTAGATATGATCAACATAGTGATGTTCACCATTGAAACTACTCCATCTCATGTGATGATCGGACATGGTGTAGTTGATATGGATCACGTAATCACTTAGAAGATTAGAGGGATGTCTATCTAAGTGGGAGTTCTTAAGTAATATGATTAATTGAACTTTAATTTATCATGAACTTAGTCCTGGTAGTATTTTGCAAATTATGTTGTAGATCAATAGCTCGCGTTGTTGCTTCCCTATGTTTGTTGCTTTCATATGTTTATTTTAATATGTTCCTAGAGAAACTGTGTTGAAAGATGTTAGTACCAATGATGCGGATTGGATCCGTGATCTGAGGTTTATCCTCATTGCTGCCTGTAAGAATTCTGTCCTTGATGCACCGTTAGGTGATAGACCTATTGCAGGAGCAGATGCGACGTTATGAGCGTTTGGCTAGCTCAATATGATGACTACTTGATAGTTTAGTGCACCATGCTTAACGGCTTAGAATCGGGACTTCAAAGGCGTTTTGAGCGTCACGGACCATATGAGATGTTCCAGGAATTGAAGTTAATATTTCAAGAAAATACCCGAGTTGAGAGATATGAAGTCTCCAACAAGTTCTATAGCTAAAAGATGGAGGAGAATCGCTCAACTAGTGAGCATGTGCTCAGATTATGCAGGTACTTCAATCGCTTGAATCAAGTGGGAGTTAATCTTCCAGATAAGATATTGATTGACAGAATTCTCTAGTCACCATCACCAAGTTAGTAGAACTTCGTGATGAACTATAATATGCAAGGGATGACAAAAGTAATTCCCAAGCTCTTCGTGATGCTGAAATCGACGAAGGTAGAAATCAAGAAAAGAGCATCAAGTGTTGATGATTGACAAGACCACTAGTTTCAAGAAAAGGGCAAAGGGAAAGAAAGGGAACTTCAAGTAGAATGACAAGCAAGTTGTCGCTCCCTGAAGAAGCCCAAAGCTGGACCAAAGCCTGAAACCGAAAGTGCTTCTACTGCAAAGGAAATGATCACTTTGGGAGCAGAAATGACCTGAATATTTGGTAGATAAGAAGGGTGGCAAAGTGAACAAGGGTATATTTGATATCTGGTGTTTGATGTGTGCCTTACTAGTGTTTATAGTAGCCCTTGAGTATTTGATACTTGTTCGGTTGCTAAGATTAGTAACTTTCAAACAGGAGTTACATAATAAACAGAGACTAGTTGAGGGAAGTGACGATGAGTGTTGGAAATAGTTCCAAGATTGATATGATCATCATCACACACTCCCTATATTTTCGAGATTAGTGGTAAAAGCCAAATAAATGTTATTTAGCGTTTGCGTTGAGCATGAATATGATTTGATCATGTTTATTGCAAAACGGTTATTCATTTAAAGTTAAAGAATAATTGTTATTCTGTTTACATGAATAAAACCTTCGATGGTTATACACCCAATGAAAATAGTTTGTTGGATCTCGATTGTAGTGATACACATATTCATAAAATTGATGCCAAAAGATGCAAAGTTAATAATGATAGTGCAACTTATTTGTGGCACTGCCGTTTGGGTCATATCGGTGTAAAACGCATGAAGAAACTCCATAAAGATGGATTTTCGGAATCACTTGGTTATGAATCATTTGATGCTTGTGAACCGTGCTTTTTGGGCAAGATGACTAAAACTCCGTTCTCCGGAACAATGGAATGAGCTACTGACTTGTTGGAAATAATACATACCAATGTATGCGATCCAATGAGTGCTGATGCCCGTGGCAAGTATCATTATTTTCTGACCTTCACAGATGATTTGAGCAGATATGCGTATATCTTCTTGATGAAACATAAGTCTGAAATAGTTGAAAAGTTCAAAGAATTTCAGAGTGAAGTGGAAAATCATCGTAACAAGAAAATAAAGTTTCTGCGATCTGATCGTGGAGATGAATATTTGTGTTACGAGTTTGGTCTTCAATTAAAACAAAGTGGAATAGTTTCACAGCTCACGCCACATGGAACACCACAACATAATGGTGTGTCCGTACGTCGTAACCGTACTTTATTGGATATGGTGCGATCTATGATGTATCTTACCGATTTACCACTATCGCTTTGGGGTTATGCATTAGAGACAGCTGCATTCACGTTTAATAGGGCACCATCTAAATCCATTGAGATGACACCGTATGAACTATGGTTTAGCAATGAAACCTAAGCGGTCGTTTCTTAAAGCTTGGAGTTGCGATGCTTATATGAAAAGGTTTCAACCTGATAAGCTCGAACCCAAATAGGAAAAGTGCGTCTTCATAGAATACCCAAAGGTAACTATAGGGTACACCTTCTATCACAGATCCGAAGGCAAGTTATTTGTTGCTAAGATGGATCCTTTCTAGAGAAGAAGTTTCTCTCGAAAGAAGTGAGTGGGAGGAAAGTAGAGCTTGATAAGGTAGTTATACCTTCTCCCGAATTGGAAAGTAGTTCATCATAGAAATCAGTTCCTGTGATTCCTACACCAATCAGTGAGGAAGATAGTGATGATGATCATGAAGCTTCAGGATCAAGTTACTACCGAACCTCGTAGGTCTTCCAAAATAAGATCCGCACCAATGTGGTACGGTAATCCTATTCTAGAAGTCATGTTACTAGACCATGATGAACATACGAACTATGAGGAAGCAATGATGAGCCCAGATTCCGCGAAATGGCTTGAGGCCATAAAATCTGAGATATGATCCATGTATGAGAACAAAGTATGGACTTTGATTGACTTGCTCGATGATCAACAAGCCATGTTAAATAAATGGATCTTCAAGAGGAAGACGGACACTGATAGTAGTGTTACTATCTACAAAGCTCGACTTGTTGCAAAAGGTTTTCGACAAGTTCAAGGTGTTGAATACGATGAGATTTTCTCACTCGTAACGATGCTTAAGTATGTCCGAATCATGTTAGCAATTGCCACATTTTATAAAATCTGGCAAATGGATGTCAAAACTGCATTCCGTAATGGATTTATTAAAGAAGAGTTGCATATGATGCAACCAGAAGGTTTTGTCAATCCTAAAGATGCTAACAAAATGTGCAAGCTCCAGCGATCCATCTATGGACTGATGCAAGCATCTCAGAGTTGGAATATATGCTTGATGACTTGATCAAAGCATATGGTTTTATACAGACTTTTGGAGAAGCCTATATTTACAAGAAAGTGAGTGGGAAGACTACAACATTTCTGATAAGTATATGTGAATGACATATTGTTGATCGGAAATAATGTAGAATTATTCTGCAAAGCATAAAGGAGTATTTGAAAGGAGTTTTTCAAAGAAGGACCTCAAAGAAAGCTACTTACATATTGAGCATCAAGATCTATTGAGATAGATCAAGACGCTTGATAAGTTTTTCAATAAGTACATACCTTGTCAAGATTTTTGAAGTAGTTCAAAATGGAACAGTCAAAGAAAAGTTCTTGCCTGTGTTGCAAACGTGTGAAATTGAGTAAGACTCAAATCCCGACCACGGCAGAAAATAGAAAAGAGAATGAAAGTCATTCC
This sequence comes from Aegilops bicornis, assembly GCA_021605145.1. Classification (NCBI taxonomy): domain Eukaryota; kingdom Viridiplantae; phylum Streptophyta; class Magnoliopsida; order Poales; family Poaceae; genus Aegilops; species Aegilops bicornis. Next base: position 776,760,685 of record CM038675.1, read on the forward strand.
CTATGCCTCAGTCATAGGTTCTATAAAGTATGTTATGCTATGTACCAGACCTATTGTATACCTTGCTCTGAATTTGGCAAGGGAGTACAATAGTGATCTAGGATTAGATCACTGGACATTGGTCAAGAACATCCTTAGTGAGGACTAAGGAAATATTTCTCGATTATGGAGGTGATAAAAGAGCCCGCCGTAAAGAGTTACATCGATGCAAGCTTTTTACACTGATCCAAATGACTCTAAGTCTCAATCTGGATACATATTGAAAGTGGGAGCAATTAGCTAGAGTAGCTCCGCAAGAGCATTGTAGACATATAATATTTGCAAAATACATACGGCTCACGAATGTGACAGACCCGTTGACTAAGCTTCTCTCACGAGCAAAACATGATCATACCTTAGTACTCTTTGGGTGTTAATCACATAGCGATGTGAACTAGATTATTGACTCTAGTAAACCCTTTAGGTGTTGGTCACATGACGATGTGAACTATGGGTGTTAATCACATACAGATGTGAATATTAGTGTTGAATCACATGATGATGTGAACTAGATTATTGACTCTAGTGCAAGTGGGAGACTGAAGGAAATATGCCCTAGAGGCCATAATAAAGTTATTATTTATTTCCTTATTTCATGATAAATGTTTATTATTCATGCTAGAATTGTATTAACCGGAAACATGATACATGTGTGAATACATTGACAAACATATAGTCACTAGTATGCCTCTACTTGACTAGCTCATTAATCAAAGATGGTTATGTTTCCTAACCATAGACATGTGCTGTTATTTGATTAATGGGATCACATCATTAGGAGAATGATGTGATTGACATGACCCATTCCGTTAGCCTAGCACTTGATCGTTTAGTATATTGCTATTGCTTTCTTCATGACCTATACATGTTCCTCTAACTATGAGAATATGCAACTCCGTTTACGGAGGAACACTTTGGTGCTACCAAACGTCACAACGTAACTGGGTGATTATAAAGGAGTACTACAGGTGTCTCCAAAGGTACATGTTGGGTTGGCGTATTTCGAGATTAGGTTTTGTCACTCCGATTGTCGGAGAGGTATCTCTGGGCCCTCTAGGTAATACACATCACATAAGCCTTGCAAGCATTGCAACTAACAAGTTAGTTGCGAGATGATGTATTACGGAACGAGTAAAGAGACTTGCCTGTAACGAGATTGAACTAGGTATTGGATACCGACGATCGAATCTCGGGCAAGTAACATACCGATGACAAAGGGAACAATGTATATCGTTATGCGGTTTGACCGATAAAGATCTTCGTAGAATATGTAGGAACCAAAATGGGCATCCAGGTTCCGCTATTGGTTATTGACCGAGAATAGTTCTAGGTCATGTCTACATAGTTCTCGATCCCGTAGGGTCCGCACGCTTAACGTTACGATGACAGCTTTTATTATGAGTTTATAAGTTTTGATGTACCGAAGTTTGTTCGAGTCCCAGATGTGATCACGGACATGACGAGGAGTCTCGAAATGGTCGAGACATAAAGATTGATATATTGGAAGCCTATATTTGGATATCGGAATGGTTCCGGTGAAATCGGGATTTTACCGAACACCGGGTTTACCGGAACCTCCCGGGGATAATGGACCTTAGTGAGCCATGAGGGAGAAGAGGAGGGCCGGCCAGGGCAGGCCGTGCCCCTCCCCTAGTCCGAATAGGACAAGGAAGGGGGGGACGGCGCCTCTTCCTCTTTCCCTCCCCTTTCCTTCTCCAACAAGGCAAGAGGGGGGAGTCCTACTCCCGGTGGGAGTAGGACTCCTCCAGGCGCACCCCTCTTGGGCCGGCCGCACCTCCCCCTCCCTCCTTTATATACGGGGGCAGGGGGGCACCCCATGACACACAAGTTGATCTACGGATCGTTCCTTAGCCGTGTGCGGTGCCCTCCTCCACCATATTACACCTCGGTCATATCGTCACGGAGCTTAGGCGAAGCCTCGCTACCGGTAGAGCATCATCATCGTCACCACGCCGTCGTGCTGACGGAACTCATCCCCGACACTTTGCTGGATCGGAGTCCGGGGATCGTCATCAAGCTGAATGTGTGCTGAACTCGGAGGTGCCATACGTTCGGTACTTGGATCGGTCGGATCGTGAAGACGTACGACTACATCAACCGCGTTGTCATAACACTTCCGCTTACGGTCTATGAGAGTACGTGGACAATACTGTCCCCTCTCGTTGCTATGCCATCACCATGATCTTGCGTGTGCGTAGGAATTTTTTTGAAATTACTACGTTCCCCAACAGTATGGAACCTGCCCCCTGAGCATGAAATAGAATATACTGGAAGGGATTGGGTCCTAATCCTGCTAGATAAGGCGAGTGAAGATATGAAACAAAAATTTATGCTATTTTGGTGGCGTGTTTGGCACCATAGAAATGACGCGATCTTCGCAAAAGGTAATGCAAAAAATTCCCACTCTGCTCGTTTTCTGCAAAACTATCTTGCAAACCTCCGCTTGATTGCGGAGGGAACTTCGGAGATAGATCGAAAAGGGAAAAGTCCGATGGTTAAATTGCCATTTGTGCAATAACATGATAATATAAAGGAAAAAGGATGGACAAAGCCAGAGCTCGGATGGGCTAAGGTCAATGTTGATGGAAGCTTTTTGGAGGAAAGTAGGAGTGGAGCCTGGGGAGCTGTGATTCGAGACCATAATGGAAGAATTATCTTATCAGATTGGGATTATATACAGCGGTGCAATGGAGCGGACTGCGCGGAAGCCATGGCTTGCCTAGAAGGACTAAGGAAGGCAATGTTAGGGACGGATCTATCCTTAATCATCGAGACAGATTGCAGCTCGGTGACAAAGGCGCTTATCCTCTCGTCTATTGATAGATCGGAGGTTGGAACAATTGCAAAGGAGTTTCAAGCCATGAAAGGGAACAGAGAAGTTAGAGTTTGCAAAGTAAATAGAAGGGACAATAGGTTAGCTCATAGTCTTGCCCAGTTGGGGCGTAGAGAGTTGCCTGGTGGGGTTATGCAAGGCACAGTGCCAACCTGCGTGTTGAGCGAGGCCTTGCATGATTGTACGAACTATGTTTTCTCTACTTAATTAATACAACTCTCTATTTCAAAAACGAAGGTATTGGTAAAATTCAAAAATCAAAAGTCAAAACTAAAAAGATGAAACTAAATAGATTGTGCTCAGCTGCTATCGTCCGGAGCGAAGGATCCATTAGCATTGGGGATGACGCAGACGCAGCCTGGACCGAGCCGCTCGTCTGCTCGAGAGATGAGCATTTTTTCGCAGTTAGAGGGACGAACGGTTTTTTTTAACATAGTACAGACGCAAGCGCTCATATACACACATACACTCATCCCTATGAACGCACACACGCACACCCTACCCCTATGAGCACCTCCGAAAGACTGAGACGGCATATCATCTTGAAATTTACGAAGTCGCACCTCATCGTCGACGGGAACGTCTCCTCCTACTGAATGCACATCACCGGAAATCCTGAAATAATCCAGGAATAAGTGCGAGCACCAGGACTTGAACCCTGGTGGGCTGGGGATATCACGGTCCCTCTAACCATCCAACCACAGATTGGTTCGCAGAGGGACGAATGGTTGGACAGGGGGATTGGGACAACAATTGATCGAGCGGCTCCTGCTTCCTTGCGCATCGTGTGTGTAGCCCTGAGGCCCACCTCAGCCCCCACCGAATAGATTACGACGCTTAGGCACCGCGCACCGCCCAAAGGGTTCTCGCCGGTCGAGCCCCAACCAGACGATCCAAATGGTAGTCGTCCCGATCTACGCGTTGACTTCCCTCCCTTCTTCCTCTCCGCGACGCAGCGCTGGCATCGCCCTCGTCATCAGACGCCCTCCTCGCCCGCCAAAGAACCACCCCTCACCCACGCCCTCTCTCCCACGCTGCTGGATGCTGCACTCGCCGCCGGTCGCCGCCGTCTTCTCTCATGTTTCTTGCCGGATCCACGCATGGAGCAAAAACTTCGCCGGTGGGTTGCAGCTCCCCCTCGCTGGTGATGGTCGCGGCTCCGCAACACCGCCGCCAGCCAGCTCCGCTGGATGCAGCTCTTGTTGCCGCCGGTTGCAGCCCAACATCAGCCATCGCAGCTGGCATGCAGCTCCCATGGCCACCCGTTGCCGCTTTCTATTGCACGGTCATAGCAAACGGAGACAACAGTTGCAGCAAAAAAAGTCACCGTCGCCGCCGGTTGTAGCTCGTCGTTGCAGGTAGCAGCCGTTGCGTCTAGAAAATAATGGATGTACCAAAAGTCGTTGCCGGATGTAGCAAAAACCTACCACACTTTCAGCAAAAAAGTCGTCGTCACCGTCACGGGTTGCAGCTCTGTTGTGATGGATGTAGCAAAACGTGATGCCGGTTGTAGCAAAAAGCGATGATAGTTGCAGCAAAACCGCGACGTTCGCTGTGTGTTATAGCAAAACGTGACGCTGGTTGTAGCAAAATGCTATGTCGGTTGTAGCAAAATGTTATGCCGGTTGAAGCATGTAGCAAAAAACCGCGACATTAGATTTTTGCTAGGACCAGCGCTGCCCCTCGCCGGCCCAGCGTGTGCCTGGTGGTGGCAGGCTTGCAGCTCTGGTTGCTGCACCGACAGTTCCCGTAGCTTCACAGCGGCGACTTGAGCCAGATTTGGGCGGAGGCCATGGCTGAGATCCGAGGGTTGCAGCGGCCATGGCCGTGGAGATCTAGCGGGATACGAATTTGGGAGGAAGATGGGAGAGGCTCGGCCGGGCCATGAAGGAGAGGCGGCGTTGGGCGCCAGTACGCGAGCACTCGCTGCCGGTGAGAGAGCTTCTGGAGGATGCGAGCAGCGTGGGGGAGGTGTGAAGGAGCAGAGTCGTGATGGGCTGGAGGTAGAAGAAAAGGAGGAAAAGTCACGGGGGACCCACCATACACATGCGTCTCGCGCAGGGTGGTATTTTTCGCGTCGCGTGAGCCAGCGTGGCGCGCGAGCCGGCGAAAAGTTCGAGCGGCGCACCGGCTCGAACCGTTTACCAATAGATTAGCCAACAGGGCCAGCTGTGTATGCCTCTGAGCAGTAATAGTACACCTACGTAATTGTAACCCCTCCCCTCTCGATTTTCGTGGAGGGCCATCCCTCTCCCTACACCCAATAAGAATGCCCCATGTTGGACAGCCCGTTAGTTTACATATCCTTTTTACGTATGTCTAGCATTGCTCGCAACTGAGCGTGCTTGTACCGTTGTTTTCAAAAGGGCAGTAATCAGCGCCGGTGCACCAGTCGAAAGTTTCGGTCGGTCGCACCGCAGCCGCCCGATGCATGCGCGCAGAGCTGTCCGATTTGATCCCATCTTCTTCCTTCCCATCGTCTTCAATCTGAGTCAACGCGCTTCCCCCTGATTAGCCCCATCCACCATAGCTTCGCGGCATGAACAAAAAGGGACGCCGTCCGGCCGCATCGGGCAAAGGCCGCGTTGCCCTTCCCCGCCGACAAATTGAAGTACCCCCCGGACATGGATGTAACATTCACCCTCGCTGCCCTGGGTTGCAGACCCGCTCACCGCCGCCTCAAAGACGGGTGCTCGCTGCTGGTTGGAACAAAATATCCAGCCGCTGTCCGTGGCAACTCCCCGCGTGCGTTTCAGGCTTGAAGCGCCGCCGACGACGAGCCCGTGTAGCACCGCACACATGGTTGTACACAATGCCGTAGAAAATCAGCTCAATGCTGGTAGCTTTCTGGTTTGCGGTTGTAGCAAATCGGCTCACATCCCTGGTCTCCATGGTCATCGTGGTCACCTTCAAAGGAAGAAAAAGCCCGTTCTAGCTATTTCAGACGCCAGCCCAACAAACTCGATAGAGGCAAAGGTTTCCCAACTTTTGATGAGATGATGGATATTGCTTTGGTGGAAGTCGACTTTGATGATCCGAATCTTTAACGCGGCGAGGACGCCGCGCCTTTAGCAATCGCTAAATCAACTCCGAGAGGTTATTGACCACGCCGGAGCACGATCAACCTGACCACGAGGGTCTGTTTCCTGCGAGCAAACGAAAAACAAGCAAGAAACTGAGATTGCAATCTGGATATTGCGAATATAATATGAAAGCTTTATTAATCCAGGTGGGGTTCTGTGACGCCTTTGTCTGGTCGTTGAACACAAACGAAGGACGCGAAGTTGCAGCTATGGCAAACTTTTAATCTAAACAAAACCCAAAGTCTAAACGATGCCCTAAGGGCTGTATATATGGAGGAAGAGGGGGGAATTTCATGGCCCTTGAGGGAGGGGTCCGAAACCAACTCTAAGTCTTGTTTCCCCACACATACAGACTCTAAAAACAGCCTATACTTAAGTATTTCAAAATTACATGGGCCTGGCCCAATAATAAGGTGACGTTAACACCTATAATAGCCTCTGGACGAAATTTATGAAGTGGCATCTTGTATATTTCGTCCAAGGCTGCACGCACTCATTATGGTGGCTTCAACGTCCTGAAATCATCACTCATAACTCCTTTGTTGGTCCCCTTGCGCATGCCATCATCTCCATGCTTGATCTTGCTCCAATGATCATCCTTCTTGTCCAAGCTAGGCCTTTCATTTGTAAGAAAGACAAATGTATCCAATTTAGGCAGCATCATATTCTCATGAACATTAGAATCATTACCAAGAAATGTAAGTACTGGTAATTTAATTGGCGTCTTGTGAGCTCTAGTAATTGGTCTTGTATATATATATATATATATATATATATATATATATATATATATATATATATATATATATATATATATATCAGTAGGGACTGTGGGTGTAACTTTGTTAGTGATGTCCTCATCATCCTCCCCTTCTTGAATTGAAGTCGTCCTCGACGGAAGGTCATCTTCCTCACCCAAGTAAGGCTTCAAATCTGCAATATTAAAAGTGGGACTAACCCCAAAATCTGCAGGCAACTCAAGTTTATATGCATTATCATTTATTTTTTATAACACCTTAAAAGGACCATCAGCACGTGGCATGAGCTTTAACTTGTGCAAATTAGGAAACCTATCCTTACGCAAATGTAACCAAACAAGATCTCCAGGTGCAAAGACAACACGTTTTCTACCCTTATCTCCAACAAGTTTATATTTAGCATTCATGCGCTCAATATTTTCCTTAGTTAACTCATGCATCTTTAAGATCAATTCAGCACGTTGTTTAGCATCAAAATTAACCTTCTCCGAAGATGGAAGAGGCAACAAATCAATAGGTGCACGAGGTAGGAAACCATACATAATTTCAAAAGGGCACATCTTAGTAGTAGAATGCAGCGACCGATTATAAGCAAATTCAATATGAGGCAAGCATTCTTCCCACATTTTCTTGTTATTCTTCAAAACAGCCCTAAGCATGGTAGACAATGTTCTATTGACTACTTCAGTTTGTCCATCAGTTTGGGGATGACATGTAGAACTAAAAAGCAGTTTAGTCCCCAACTTAGCCCATAAACATCTCCAAAAGTGTCTAAGAAATTTAGTATCACGATCTGAAACAATAGTATTTGGCACACCATGTAAGTTTAATAATTTCACGAAAGAACAAATCAGCAACATTAACAACATCATCGCTTTTATGGCATGGTATAAAGTGTGCCATTTTCGAGAACCTATCCACGACAACAAATATGCTATCCCTCCCCTTCTTTGTTCGAGGTAAACCTAAAAGAAAGTCCATAGATATATCCTCCCAAGGAACACTAGGTACAGGTAAAGGCATATACAAATCATGAGGATTGAGTCGTGACTTAGCTTTTTGACATGTAGTGCAGCGGGCAACAAAATGCTCAACATCCCGTCTCATCTTTGGCCAAAAGAAATGTGTAGCAAGTATATCCTCCGTCTTCTTCATGCCAAAGTGTCCCATTAATCCTCCTCCATGCGCCTCCTGCAACAACAAAAGACGAACGGAGCTAGCTGGAATGCATAGCTTGTTAGCATGAAACACAAATCCATCGTTAATGACGAACTTGTTCCAAGTTCTCCCTTCCTTACGATTCTGCAAGACATCTTTAAATTCAGCATCATGCACATATTGATCTTCGATGGTCTACAAACCAAATATTCTAAAGTCAAGTTGTGAAAGCATAGTATAACGATTTAGACAATGCATTAGCAATAACATTTTCTTTACCCTTCTTGTGTTTAATGACATAAGGGAAAGTCTCAGTGAATTCAACCCATTTAGCATGTCTACGGTTCAGTTTTGCTTGACTTTTAATGTGTTTCAAAGATTCATGATCAGAATGTAGAAAAAATTCCTTGGGCCAAAAATAATGTTGCCATGTTTCTAAGGTCCGAACAAGAGCATATAATTCTTTATCATAAGTAGAATAGTTCAGACTAGGCCCACTCAATTTTTCGTAAAAGTATGCAACAGGTTTGCCATCTTGTAATAACACACCTCCCAATCCAATTCCACTAGCATCACATTCAAGCTCAAAAGTCTTATTAAAATCAGGAAGTTGGAGTAAAGGAGCATGTGTCAACTTATCTTTCAATACCGTGCAGGCTTGTTCCTGTGCGGTACCCCAAACGAAAGGCACATCCTTCTTTGTAAGCTCGTTGAGAGGTGCAGCAATGGTGCTGAAATCTCTAACAAGACGCCTATAGAAACCAGCGAGGCCAAGGAAACTCCTCACTCGTGTGACCGTTTTGGGCTGCGGCCAACTCTCAATAGCTTCAATATTGGCTTTATCAAGTTCAATTCCCTGTGGAGTAACAACATAGCCAAGAAAAGATACTCGGTCGGTGCAAAAGGTGCACTTCCCAAGGTTACCAAACAAACGTGCATCACGTAGAGCAATAAAAACAGCACGTAAATGTTCCAAATGGTCTTCCAAAGATTTGCTATAAATCAGTATATCATCAAAATAGACTACCACGAATCGTCCAATGAAAGCACGTAAAACTTCGTTCATTAGTCTCATGAAAGTACTAGGCGCATTAGTTAACCCAAAAGGCATGACTAACCACTCATATAAACCAAACTTAGTTTATGTTGTTTTCCATTCATCTCCCAATTTCATACGAATTTGATGGTATCCACTACGCAAATCAACTTTGGAGAATAGTGTAGAGCCACTCAATTCATCAAGCATATCATCTAGCCTAGGAATAGGATGACGATAACTAATAGTAATATTATTAATGCCACTACAATCAACACACATACGCGACGTGCCATCCTTTTTAGGCACTAGTATAATAGGAACAACACAAGGACTAAGAGATTCGCGTATATAACCTTTGTCGAGCAGCTCCTGTACTTGACGCATAATCTCCTTCGTCTCCTCTGGGTTGATACGTTATGGTGCACGGTTGGGTAGCGATGCACCGGGAATTAAGTCAATTTGATGCTCAATCCCTCGAATAGGTGGTAATCCCGTGGCACGCCTTATGGAAAGACGTCGTGAACTCTTGCAAAATGTTAGTGACAGCAGGGGCAAAGAGGAAGGCACGCCCTCGAATGAAAATAATGCCTCTTTGCACACAAAAGCATAGCAAACAGATTTGCTAAAATCTAGCTCATCAATATCAGATTTGGTGGCAAGTAAACATGCACTTTTCAATTTAATTTCAGAAGCAACAGTAGATGGTTTATTATTAGGCTTCATTTGTTGCTCAAATTCTTTTGCCACAATCTGATTTTCACTCTTATTTTTCTCCTGTTTTTCTTTATTAGCTCTAATAATATCATCGTTCAAAATGGAATCAGGAGTCAAGCAAAGTAATATTTTTATCGTTATGAACAAGAGTATACTGATTGTTTCTACCATGGTGTACAGAATTTTTATCAAATTGCCATGATCTACCAAGTAATAAGGAACATGCTTGCATAGGTACCACATCACAATCAACATAATTAGCATATGTAGAGATACTAAATGCACACGAACATCACTTGTTACCTTAACCTTGCCGCTGTTATTGAACCATTGGATGTAGTAAGAATATGGATGTGGTCTTGTGGTGAGAGATAGCTTCTCCACCATCTCCATGCTAGCCAAGTTGTTGCAACTCCCTCCATCTACGATCACGCGAACAGAATGTTCCTTCACAACTCCCTTTGTATGGAACAAATTATGCCTCTTATTTTGCTCAGCTTGTGTAAGCTGCACACTCAAAACACGTTGAGCAACTAAACATTCATACCTGTCAGCATCTTCAGGAGCCATGCATTGCGTCTCATGATCAGAATCGTCTCCACCGTGTTCTTCACGTGTAATAAGAGCCAAAGTCTCCTCATCATAGTCACTACCGGACTCATACCCACCATCCTCAGTAGCAATCATCACACGCTGAGATTTGCATTCTCTCTCAAAATGTCCTCTTCCCATACAACGCATTTACAAATAATATCACTTGTGTGCCCTGTTGATGCCATGGAAGAAGAAGAACTCTATGCAGGCCCGATAGGTATGCTCTGAAGGAAATATGCCCTAGAGACAATAATAAAGTTATTATTTATTTCCTTATATCATGATAAATGTTTATTATTCATGCTATAATTGTATTAACCGGAAACATGATACATGTGTGAATACATAGACAAATAGAGTGTCACTAGTATGCCTCTACTTGAGTTGTCATTTGATTAACGGGGTCACATCATTAGGAGAATGATGTGATTGACTTGACCCATTCCGTTACATTAGCACTTGATCGTTTAGTATGTTGCTATTGCTTTCTTCATGACTTATACATGTTCCTATGACTGAGATTATGCAACTCCCGTTTACTGGAGGAACACTTTGTGTCCTACCAAACGTCACAACATAATTGGGTGATTATAAAGGTGCTCTACAGGTGTCTCCGAAGGTACTTGTTGGGTTGGCATATTTCGAGATTAGGATTTGTCACTCCGATTGTCAGAGAGGTATCTTCGGGCCCACTCGGTAATGCACATCACTATAAGCCTTGCAAGCATTGTAACTAATGAGTTAGTTATGGGATGATGTATTACGGAACGAGTAAAGAGACTTGCCGGTAATGAGATTGAACTAGGTATTAAGATACCGAAGATTGAATCCCGGGCAAGTGACATACCAATGACAAAAGGAAAAACGTATGTTGTTATGCGGTTTGACCGATAAAGATCTTCGTAGTATATGTGGGAGCCAATATGAGCATCCAGGTTCTACTATTGGTTATTGACCAGAGACGTGTCTCGGTCATGTCTACATAGTTCTCGAACCCGTAGGGTCCGCACGCTTAAAGTTCAATGACGGTTATATTATGAGTTTATGTGTTTTGATTTACTGAAGATATTTCGGAGTCCCGGATGTGATCACAGACATGACGAGGAGTCTCGAAATGGTCGAGACATAAAGATTGATATATTGGAAGCCTATATTTGGATATCGAAAGTGTTCCGGGTGAAATCGGGATTTTACCGGAGTACCGGAGGGTTAACGGAACCCCCGGGGGCTCAATGGGCCTACATGGGCCTTAGTGGAAATAGAGGGCAGCAAGGGGAGTGTGGGCGCGCTTCAAGGCCCAAACCGAATTGGTTTAGGGCAAGGGGGGCCGGCCCCCTCTTTCCTTCTCCTCTCCCTTTTCTTCCCCTTCTCCTACTCCTACTAGGAATAGGAGGAGTCCTACTCCCACTAGGAGTAGGACTCCCCCTTGGCGCGCCTCTCCCTGGCCGGCCGCCTCCTCCCCTTGTGTAACATCCCAAATTTTCAATTTGGAATGTTATACATTAGGTCATCATGCATATCATATTTTCTCGCATTTTTCCGATCCTAGAAAATTTCACGCAACTCAAGGACCCTCGGAGAGAGTTGGAGATTTCATTATTTTCATATTTGGGTTTACTCAAATTTTGAAAATAGGATCATTTGGATTTATTTAATTATCTTCAAATATTTTTCCAATAAAAAATTTAACAGAGGGAATAATATGACTTTCCCAACATTTAGGAAAAAAATGAAGATTTAATAAATAAATCTATTTTGGTTTTTGAAAGTTTATTTGCTTTAGGGAAAAATGAGTATTTTTAAAAATATGCATTTTGCCCCGTTTTAAAAAGTTCATTTTGTTCGACTCATTTTTAGGAGTCGGGGAAAATTAAATTTATTTAATTTGGAGTTCGTTTGGTTTTATTTTTAATTCGTTTAGTTTTGTTTCAAAAAACACGCCCGCTTTGGGCCAAGGGCCCAGCCCATTAACCGCTGTGCCCAGCTCCCCCTCCCCTCGCGCATGGAGGAGACCCGCCGCCGCCCGCCACCGAGTCCGGCTCGGCTCTGGCGCCGCCGCCGCTGCCCCCTCCCAAGGCAACCGGAGCCCCCTCCTTTATAACCCGCCGCACCCCCTCTCCCCTCATCCGCGCCGCCGCCCTCAACCCGAGCCGCCGCCGCCGCCTGCGTCGCCGACGCCGCCTCGCCACCCCACCGACCCCGCCGCCACCCACCGCCCGTCGCCCGACCCGCCGGAGGCCGGAGCCCCGCCGGCGACTCGCCGGAGGTAGCCGCACCACCACCCACCCCGGTCCGGTTTTATTCCAAAAACCGATCCGGTTTTTCGTTCGTTGTTCGGTTTTTTAAAAAAAAACCCTAGATTGGTTTATTTTTTTCGGTTTTATTAATTAATGAACGTTCACCGATCCGTTCGTTTCAATGAACGTGTTCGTCGGTTAGTTTCTGTTAACGAACGTCCGTCGTTTGAACTGTTCATCATTTTTCTTTTAATCGGATTAAATCCGTTATTTTCCGATTTCGATTTCCGATTCGATTTTCAAATCTGTTTATTTTCTCGCTCGTTTATCGGAATCAGGTGATTCAAGCGCTACCGGAGTTTCGTTCTGAAACAGCCGTTCCGACTAACCTACTTAAACAAAGTTTTGCTACTGTAAAATTTTGACCTAGTTTCAAATTGCTAAAACTGAGTCGTTCTCTTTCGACTTTCGACTTTCGTTGCTTATTTTGATTTGATTCTTTTGCAACCAGGGTTCTTAAGTTGAACTCTCTGGTTAGATCTTTTATTCGAGATTTCCCTGTGCATTAGATGAGTACTTATTGTATGCTTGCTATTTGTCTGCGTTAGATCACCCGGAGTGCGCCGCTTGTTACTTCGAATCTCTAGGTCTCGCGGATCATTAGCAAGGCAAGTAACACTTGATCATACCTTTTCTACTACCCAGTTTTATGCATTAGATCAACCCTCAAACACTTGCATGTTTAGGATCAACTTAAATTGTGGGATGGGAAGTAGATTGAGGTAGTACCTATTACCTGTTTTACTTATGAAACCTTGGGAGTTACTTCTACATTTGCTTATGATGCCATGCTATGCTAGTAGACGTGGATTGGGTGAGTGAATATCCATGACAGATGTGAGATTGTTAATTAATGGTTTATCTAAGGTGGCAACATAAACACACATCTGGGTGGATTGAGGCACTGGTTTCTATCAGGACTTGCTGTATTTCTTGGACCGCCACCCAGGCTCCAAGGGATCATAAGATTATTCAAACTGGAAACTTCCGTGTGCAGCCACAAGCCAATTATGGGCTCTGGCATAGTGGAGTAAGTTGTGCGAACTCTTACGGGTAGGCTAGCTGATGTAGGGAATGTAGGTTGGTACGGTCTACCCACATGTAAGGTGCTAGTGCTTCTGAAAGACTGTGTCTCGGTCATCCGTTTCTCAAACACCATGTAGTGCGAGGACCAAGCGGAGGCGATCGAGTCTTGTGGGGAAAAGTGCGCAAACCTCTGCAGAGTGTATAAACTAATCATGATTAGCCGTGTCCCCGGTTATGGACGTTTTGAGTATCTAGTACTTGAATATCATGTGAATCTCAACATGTTACTTCTAATAATGTTATTGGGTTTTAATGAGTACTTTTTAATTGGGATTGAGGATGCTGTCAACCATTCTCAATGTTTAACAACCACCATGATAGTTAAACGAATTTATTCCTTTGTAGTAGGGAAAAACTAGCTTTATGCAAAACCGTAACCGTAGAGCTTTTCCACCAGCCAAATATGCATGTAGTATAGGCTTATTCCTTCATTACTCTCTATGTGTTACATTGCCAGCATATTCCATGTGCTGACCCGTTTTCGGGCTGCAACTTTCATGTTGCAGACTTTTCAGACGCATTTAGTAAGGTGTTAGGTCGTGGTTCTATACTCAGTGATGCCGATGGAGTTGATGGACTCACTTATCTTCCAAGCCTTCCGCTGTTATTGTTAGATGGCCTTAAGCCATATTATTGTAATAAGTTCCCTTGTGGACAACGCTGTAATAAGTGTGTGATTGCTACTCTGCTATTACTGATCCAGGGATGACACTAAGCACAGAGACTTGATCCATTCGGGTCTGGTCGCTACAGAGATGGTATCAGAGCCCACGCTGACTGTAGGACACAACCACTAAGTCAAAGCCATAGATCACTACTCTCTTCCCATTTTCTAACTCCTCATCTTTTCTACTCTTTAGGATGAAGGACGCGAAGATCAAGTACACCCAACCAGATGAAGGCACACCTTTTGGATTTCACTTGAAGGAAGTCACCAAGTACCTGAAAATTGGATTACCAAGTTTCACCGGGATTTTCAACGCCACTGCCTCAAGAGGAGCGCCGAAGATTCAAGCTCACATTCCAGAAGGACATTCGCCCCAATCACCAAGCCTATAGATAGTGTTTTCAAGCACCAACTTGAGTCCGGGAAAGAGCATGGCAGCTCATATCACCATGGGACGCATTGGAGAAGTTTATCAAGAAGACCTCAAGGACACTATCTACCAGATTTGTGGACGCCGAGATGAACAATGGGACATAGTCAACACCAAGAAGGATAGATCCATTGCAGCCTACATCCAGGAGTTAAACCAGCACATTCGACGCCAGGAGAACCAGATGTGCAATGATATGTTAGAGTTGCAGAAGACAAAGCGAAGGATCATCGAACTTGAAGAAGAACTAAAGACTACACGCAAGGACTACATGGACGAGATCGTAGCTCTAGCAAGGCACAATAACGATCTTAAGTACGAGATCGAAGAACTCAAGAAGTTGGCGCTCAGGAATGAAGACCAGTATGTCAGTTGCCCAAGCGACTACATCAACATCGACGACACTGATTCGGATCCAAGTGAACCCGACTTTGAAGACGAAGCTGGAGCGGACATCATGGAGTCTTCCACCGGTTCAAATTAGTAGAAGTCCCCCATATATTAGTAGTATTCCCTCCATGTAAACATTATAGTACACGCACTTTTGCGATAGTTAGATCGTTGAAAGCCTTTTGTTTGATTGAATGAAGTGATTTTGTGTGTTTTTGCTCATGTGCATTGGGTAGTGATTCTCCTTAGACCCCATTCTACTCTTAATTTCTCGTCTTTTCTAAACCCATCAGATGCCTCCGAGACGCGACCCCGGGTTTGTTTTTCCGCCAGAGATCACCCAATTGATTCAGCAGCAGAACACCCTGATTCAAACATTGGTGCGTAACTGTGGCAACAACAACAACAACAACCCACCACCACCACCACTGCGGATCACTTGACTCGCTTCCTTAGACTGAATCCGCGGTGTATTCCGTAGCACCGAGCCGATTGTAGCAGATGATTGGCTCCGCAAGATAGGAAGGAGTTGACCATCGCAGGATGCACAGATGGAGAAAGAGTGAAGTTTGCTGCTCACCAGCTTGAAGGACCCGCAGCAGACATGGTGGGAGAATTTTACAGCCACTTACCCGTGAGACACCGCCACATGGGATCGGCCAAAGAAGCTTTCCGTACTGCCCATGTTTCAGCAAGAGCTATGGCCATGAAGAAGCGTGAGTTTCGCAACTTACGCCAAGGAGGAAGGACTGTTGGCCAGTACGTAGATGATTTCAGTAAGTTAGCACGTTATGCCCCAGATGACGTTGCTACAGACGCTGCTAAACAAGAGAAGTTTCTAGAAGGACTGAATGATGAGTTCAGCATGCCGTTGATGGTAGCAAGTTTCAATAACTACCAGGAGTTGGTAGACCAAGCCCTCATGATTGAAGGAAAGCAGCAACAAATTGAGAACCGTAAAAGGAAGTATGGACAGGGAAAGTATAACTCTGGAGCCCAGCAGAAGCCTCGTTATACCCCTAAATCAGGAATTCAGTTTCAGCATACCCATGGAGGAGGTAATTCGCACAACCATAATGGCACTAAGAATGGGAACGGGAATGGAGGAAGCAATGGATGTAACCGCACCAACCCGGCCAACACCATCCAAGGTAGACCTGAGTCACATCACTTGTTTTAAGTGCCGCAAGACTGGGCATTATGCAAATGATCGCCCGTAAGGCCGTAACGGAAATGGCAATGGAAGCTCGAAAGAAGCCCAACCCTTTCAACAGGGGACAGGTGAACCACATTGATGTGGAGGAGGTTGAAGATCAGCCCGATGCAAAGAATCGGTAAGTTTTGGTTAAGTCATTTATCGCAGTTGTTCTTTTCGATACTTTGGTGCATCGCATTCATACATATCAAAGGGATTTGTGGATAAGTACAAATTACCGACCCAAGCCCTTAGGTCACCCATGCTAGTAACCTCACCCGGAGCAGAATACATGGCTAGTAAATGGTGTGATCGACTGCCATTAAGGATTGGACATTATGTTTTCCCCTCAGACCTAATAGTTCTGGAATCCCAAGGATTGGATGTGATATTAGGTATGGATTGGTTATCGAAGTATGGAGGGAACATTGATTGCTCCACTAGATCAGTTTTGCTCACCACCCCAGAAGGAAGAAGGATCAAGTATGTATCACGGCATGAGCCTAGGAGAGCGCAAGTAAATTGTTTATCAGGAGTGGTGCAGGAAGAAGTACCAGTGGTAAAGGATTTTCCTGATGTATTTCCGGAAGAGTTACCAGGAATGCCACCGGATAGAGACATTGAGTTTTTGATCGAGTTGTTGCCAGGAACAGGCCCGATATCGAAGCGACCATACAGGATGCCCGCACAGGATTTGGCAGAAATCAAGAAGCAGATTAAGGAACTATTGGATAAAGGTTTTATACGCCCAAGTTCTTCACCTTGGGGATCACCCGTACTGTTAGTGGAGAAGAAGGATGGATCGTTAAGAATGGTTGTCGATTATCGTGGATTGAATGAAGTAACAATCAAGAACAAGTACCCACTACCTATGATAAATGATCTGTTTGATCGCTTGCAAGGAGCTAAAGTGTTTTCCAAGATCGATTTACGATCAGGGTACCATCATTTGAAGATTCGGGAGCAGGACATACCCAAGACAGCATTTACCACGAGATATGGATTGTATGAGTATACCGTTATGTCATTTGGACTGACTAACGCACCAGCCTATTTCATGAACCTGATGAACAAAGTGTTTATGGAGTT
The DNA here is from genome assembly GCA_021605145.1 of Aegilops bicornis. Taxonomy (NCBI): domain Eukaryota; kingdom Viridiplantae; phylum Streptophyta; class Magnoliopsida; order Poales; family Poaceae; genus Aegilops; species Aegilops bicornis. The sequence goes on from CM038675.1 coordinate 776,778,078, forward strand.
TTTGGATAAGTTCGTCGTGGTGTTCATATATGATATTTTTATTTTTTTCGAAGAATGAAGAGGAACACAAGGAACATTTGCGATTGGTTTTGGAGAAACTGAGGGAACACCAGTTATATGCCAAGTTCAGCAAATGTGAGTTTTGGCTAAAGGAACTTGGATTTCTTGGACATGTTATATCCGGAGAAGGGATAGCGATTGACCCCACAAAGGTTGAAACCATAACCAAATGGGAAGCACCAACGACAGTTGGAGAGATTCGGAGTTTCCTTGGACTCGCAGGATACTACCGAAGATTCATTGAGAATTTCTCAAGAATTGCAAAGCCTATGACAGAATTGTTGAAGAAGGATAACAAATTCTTATGGACTGAGGACTGTGAGGCAAGTTTTCAGGAGTTGAAGAAAAGATTGATTACCTCACCAGTTTTAATATTGCCAGATCAGACCAAGGATTATGAGGTGTATTGCACGCTTCACGCCGAGGACTTGGAGCAGTGCTTATGCAGGAAGGAAGAGTTGTTTCGTATGCTTCACGACAGCTTAAGCCTCATGAGTTGAATTATGCCACACATGATTTGGAGTTATCAGTCACAGCATGCCTTGAAGACATGGAGACATTTTCTCATTGGAAATCATTGTGAGGTATACACAGATCACAAGAGTTTGAAGTACATTTTCACACAGAAGGAATTAAATCTCAGACAGAGGAGATGGTTAGAACTTATCAAGGATTATGATATGAGATTGCATTATCACCCCGGAAAGGCTAATGTCGTAGCAGACGCATTGAGCCGTAAGAGCCACGTCAATACCCTAATGATGGGAGGGATACCAAATGAGTTAGCCGAGGACCTTCGAGAGCTAGTTTGGAAATAGTTCCGAGAGGCTATGTAGCAGCATTGGAGATTCAGTCAACACTGATGGACAAAATCAGAGAAGCCCAAAAGGCAGATAAGGAAGTTGCCTCTATAAAGGAGAAAATGAGCAAGGGAAAAGCTAAAGGATTTCGTGAGGATGAGCACGATACCCTATGGTTTGAGGACCGTGTTTATGTGCCGAATAACATGGAGATCAGGAAGTTGATTTTGCAAGAAGCTCATGATTCACCCTATTCGATTCACCCAGGAAATACCAAGATGTATTTGGATTTGAAGAATACTTTCTGGTGGACCGGAATGAAGAAGGATATTGTGGAGTATGTAGCAGTCTGCGATGTATGTCAGAAAGTAAAGGCAGAACATCAAAAGCCAGCTGGATTGTTGCAACCATTGCCAATACCCGAATGGAAGTGGGATAAACTAGGCATGGATTTCATCACGGGTTTGCCAAAGACCTGCTCAGGCTATGACTCGATTTGGGTTGTAGTCGACCGCTTGAGCGAAGGTAGCTCATTTTATTCCGTCAAGACTACCTATAGCAGTGCTAAGTTGGCAAAGATATACATGACCAGAATTGTGTGTTTACACGGAGATCCGAGGAGCATCGTATCGACGAGAGGAACCCAATTTACCTCAAAATTTTGGAACCGGTTGCACGAAACATTGGGAACCAGATGGAATTCAAAGACAGATTTCCACCCACAGACCGATGGATGACCGAGAGAGTCAATCAGATTTTGGAGGACATCTTTGAGAGCTTGTGCACTAGATTATGGATCCATTGGGATGATAACTTGCCATATGCAGAATTTTCTTATAACAACAGTTACCAAACCAGCTTGAAGATGGCACCTTTCGAGGCTCTGTATGGAAGGAGATGCAGGACACCGTTGTCATGGGACAAAACTGGAGATCGTAGTTGTTTGGACCAGATTTGATTAAGGAGTCTGAGCAGAAGGTTAAACTGATTCGAGATAGGCTCAAGGTAGCCTAGTCCAGACAGAAGAGCTATGCAGATTCAAAGCGCAAAGCGATTGAGTATGAAGTTGGAGACAGAGTATATCTTAGAGTATACCCGCTTCGAGGAGTTAAGCGTTTTGGAGTTAAAGGAAAGTTAGCACCACGTTTTGTTGGACCGTATAAGATTTTGCAACGCATGGGAGAAGTTGCTTATAAGCTGGAATTGCCAGAAGGACTGTCAGGAGTTCATGATGTATTCCATGTTTCTCACCTGAAGAAATGTCACCCGAGATAGCAGAGATACCGTTAAGAGACACAGTGCCACTGGAAGCAATTCAGTTGAAGGATGATTTAACATATGAGGAAAAACCGGTTAAGATTCTTGATTATGCCAGCAGAGTTACTCGCAGCAAGGTTATCAAGTTTTGCAAAGTTCAGTGGAGCCACCACACTGAAGATGAAGCCACCTGGGAAAGAGAGGAAGTTTTGCTCAAGGACCACCCTCACCTATTTTCTAGCCAACCCGAATCTCGAGGGCGAGATTCATCTTAAGGGGTAGGTTTGTAACATCCCAAATTTTCAATTTGGAATGTTATACATTAGGTCATCATGCATATCATATTTTCTCGCATTTTTCCGATCCTAGAAAATTTCACGCAACTCAAGGACCCTCGGAGAGAGTTGGAGATTTCATTATTTTCATATTTGGGTTTACTCATATTTTGAAAATAGGATCATTTGGATTTATTTAATTATCTTCAAATATTTTTCCAATAAAAAATTTAAGAGAGGGAATAATATGACTTTCCCAACATTTAGGAAAAAAATGAAGATTTAATAAAGAAATCTATTTTGGTTTTTGAAAGTTTATTTGCTTTAGGGAAAAATGAGTGTTTTTAAAACTATGCATTTTGCCCCGTTTTAAAAAGTTCATTTGTTCGACTCATTTTTAGGAGTCAGGGAAAATTAATTTTATTTAATTTGGAGTTCGTTTGGTTTTATTTTTAATTGCTTAGTTTTGTTTAAAAAACACGCGCCCCCTTTGGGCCAAGGGCCAAGCCGCCCAACCGCTTGTGCCCAGCTCCCCTCCCCTCATGGCGCATGGAGGAGACCACGCCGCCCGCCCGCCGTGTCCGGCTCGGCTCGCCGCCGCCCGCCGCCGAGTCCGGCTCGGCTCTGCCCGCCGCCGCCGTGCCTCCCAAGGCAGGAGCCCCTCCTTTATAACCCCGCCGCACCCCTCTCCCCTCATCCGCCGCGCCGCCCTCAACCCGAGCCGCCGCCGCCCGAAGGCCGCCGCCGCCGCGCCGTCGCCAGCTGCCCCTCGCCACCCTTGACCCGCCGCCACAACCGCCCGCCGCCAGACCCGCTGAGGCCCGCCCGGCGACTCGCCGGAGGTAGCCGCACCACCACCCACCCCGGTCCGGTTTTATTCCAAAAACCGATCCGGTTTTTGATTCGTTGTTCGGTTTTTTTTTAAAAACCCTAGATTGGTTTATTTTTTTCGGTTTTATTAATTAATGAACGTTCACCGATCCGTTCGTTTCAATGAACGTGTTCGTCGGTTAGTTTCTGTTAACGAACGTCCGTCGTTTTAACTGTTCATCGTTTTTCTTTTAATCGGATTAAATCCATTATTTTCTGATTTCGATTTCCGATTCGATTTTCAAATCTGTTTATTTTCTCGCCGCTTTATCGGAATCAGGTGATTCAAGCGCCTGAGTTTCGTTCTGAAACCGCCGTTCGACTAACCTACTTAAACAAAGTTTTGCTACTGTAAAATTTTGACCTAGTTTCAAATTGCTAAAACTGAGTCGTTATCTGTCGACTTTTGACTTTCGTTGCTTATTTTGATTTGATTCTTTTGCAACCAGGGTTCTTAAGTTGAACTCTCTGGTTAGATCTTTTATTCGAGATTTCCCTGTGCATTAGATGAGTACTTATTGTATGCTTGCTATTTGTCTGCGTTAGATCACCCGGAGTGCGCCGCTTGTTACTTCGAATCTCTAGGTCTCGCGGATCATCAGCAAGGCAAGTAACACTTGATCATACCTTTTCTACTACCCAGTTTTATGCATTAGATCAACCCTCAAACACTTGCATGTTTAGGGTCAACTTAAATTGTGGGATGGGAAGTAGATTGAGGTAGTACCTATTACCTGTTTTACTTATGAAACATTGGGAGTTACTTCTACGTTTGCTTATGATGCCATGCTATGCTAGTAGACGTGGATTGGGTGAGTGAATATCCATGACAGATGTGAGATTGTTAATTAATGGTTTATCTAAGGTGGCAACATAAACACACATCTGGGTGGATTGAGGCACCTGGTTTCTATCAGGACTTGCCTGTATTTCTTCGGACCGCCACCCAGGCTCCAAGGGATCATAAGATTATTCAAACTGGAAACTTCCGTGTGCAGCCACAAGCCAATTATGGGCTCTGGCATAGTGGAGTAAGTTGTGCGAACTCTAACGGGTAGGCTAGCTGATGTAGGGGATGTAGTGATGTGATATGGTCAAGGCATGATGCTATATTTTATTGTATGAGATGATCATGTTTTGTAACCAAGATATCGGCAACTGGCAGGAGCCATATGGTTGTCGCTTTATTGTATGCAATGCAATCGCTTCGCAATGCTTTACTTTATCACTAAGCGGTAGCGATAGTCGAGAAGCATAACTTGGCGAGACGACAACGATGCTACGATGGAGATCAAGGTGTCGCTACCGGTGACGATGGTGATCATGACGGTGCTTCGAAGATGGAGATCACAAGCACAAGATGATGATGGCCATATCATATCACTTATATTGGTTGCATGTGATGTTTATCTTTTATGCATCTTATCTTGCTTTGATTGTAGCATTATAAGATGATTGGGAAGCTGTCAAGCGTATATTGCGTTATGTCAAAGGGACTTTGAGTACGGGATTGAGGATTCGTAAATCTCCTTCCACTGGTGTCAATATTTTCACGGATGCTGATTGGGCTGTATGCATTGATGACTGCCGTTCCACTAGTGGTTTTGCTGTATTCGTTGGCTCAAATCTTGTCTCATGGAGTTCCAATAAACAGCCAACTGTCTCTAGATCGAGTATGGTGGCAGAGTATAAAGCTTTAGCTAATGGAGCAGCTGAAGCAATCTGGGTGGAGACCTTACTCAAGGAGCTTGGGGTCTTCAAGCAGCGTACCGCCATTCTATGGTGTGATAATCTTGGGGCTACATACCTGACGGCAAATCCAGTCTTTCACGCAAGAACCAAGCACATAGAGATAAATTTCCATTTTGTGCGTGCGCGCATTGCTTCTGGTGTTTTAGATGTTAGGTTTATCTCGACTAATGACCAACTGGCTGATGTATTTACTAAACCGGCCACACGACAGATGTTAGAACGTTTCCGGTCCAATCTGAACCTTGTATGTAGTGGTGGTTCCGATTGAGGGGGTGTGTTGGAAACGGTTCTGTACCTGTCGTATTGTAACATAACTCTGTATTGTTGGTCTTATATATATACGAGATATGCGGAGGCTAGACCTAACGCAACCCTAAACCCAAACTGTATGCACGTATGTGTGAGCGTTTGTGTCTGTACTGTGTTAAGAAAGTGTGTTTCAGCCCATGGGTACAGCCCATCTTTCAATCGGCAGTAACCAAGCCCAATAGGAGGCACGCCTCACTACCTGAAAATTACGGCTAGTTTTTTAAATAGTATGTTTATTAAATTTCAAAAATATTATGCTGAAAATATATTTAAAAAAAATATTACATAGTCTGCCATCTAGTATCCTACTGGATCTAGTCGGCCAGGAGGAAGCCGATAGATGCCCTGTCGGCTACCTAGTGGCCGAGTGGAACTAATTGTCTTTCCGGAGGACGATAAGATCTAATTATCTTCTCGTAGGACGATAAGGTCTAATTTGCTTCCTGTAATCTAAGAATCCTCGGTGTTTGAAGCGGAAGCAAAAGCTCTCCTCCTGGCCACAAAACTTACACAGATTATGCACATTGACAGGCCAACAGAGCCAGGCCCACAAAATCAGAGGCCCTTTGCTAAACTCTAAAATGTGGTCTCCTACGGTAGAAAAATTAAATGATAAATAACGTATAGGTCATACTGTGTGACGTAGCAATGGGATGGATGGAGATTCTTATACATTCAAAGCGTTTTCTTGATTGTGGTAAGCAATTCAAACAACTAAAAAAACACGTGTTGCACAGTCCATTTGGAGATTGATTTGAAGATTGAGTTAGATCCTCTATTCTTTGGTTTTTCCTCGCGCTTTAACTATTTTTTTTATTTTACTTGACCTAGATCTTGGAACACTAAATATCGAATATACAAGCGATAAAAAGAATAAATTTAACAACATTTTTCTGACACAAAAAGAGGGGAACGACAAATGATGTATTTTCGAGAAATTCTATCACATTGTGACCTTCATGACCTCGGCTTCTCCGGAACGCCGTGGACTTACGATAACAAACAATCTGGTAGACGTAACGTCAAGGTGCGACTTGACCGTGTGGTGGCTTGCCCAGCGTGGTCGAACATATTTCCGAACTGTCAGGTAAGACATCTTGTATCCTCGCGTTCAGATCATACACCCTTGTTAATTAGTCTTACACAGAAATCGTCGGGGAGAAGCTTAGGTCGCCAGTGCCGTCGGTATGAAATTTTTTGGGAAAAAGAAAAAACATTAGCAGATGAGGTAGAGGTTGATTGGACCATGCATAGGCAGGCAACGAACCTAGCACCAAGCCCTGTGTTAGTCTGCCAGTAAACTAGGTTGTACCCTGTCCAATTGCAAGTTGGATGGATACCGTTTGCAGTTAATTGCAAAGACATATGGTTCAGTTTGTATGTATGTATGTATGTGCACGCTTAAGGTGACCAGTCCCTAGCAGCGCGCTTTTTTGCTCCTTCCTGCTAATTTCAGTTCGTATGATTTTAATCTCTGTTTTCTGTTCTCCCCAGCGACCAAGACTCTTAACAAGGGAACCTCTGAGTTTGTGATGATGGCAGTTGACACGGAGCCGATCGAAATCTTCCTCCATCGACGACAACAAGGTATAATAAATTCTCTCCATACGCTGCATCATAGTACCGCTAACTAGTTTGTTTGCCGTAGCTTGTGTGATATGGTTATACCGATGACCGTCATGCTCGTAATGAAATGAAATCACATTTTGTTTGGCAAGGGCTGACTTTGCTCAGGAATAAGTAAACAAATTGGATGTTCATCAGTTTCTATCTATGAACAAATATGCAGCAGCATTTTTTTTCTTTTTGGTTTGAGCAAAGTCAAGTCCCCTTTCTAAAACTGCAGCCAAGCACTACTTCCCAGCCAGATCTTAATTGTGTAGCACCTGGAATCCCCCAAATGGCGGTGTGAGATGGTGCGGCAGTGCTCTGCTCTGCTCTCATGCTTGAGATGCCAAAATCGCTCTGTAACGTGTGCCTGCTGCTTGCTTCATTCCTCTTCTCCCCTCCTCCTGAATGTGTAAGACTGTTTTTACTACTGTACTTGCGAAATGAAAGCAGATTTTGTTTGGCAGGGGCCGACTTTGCTCAAAAATAAATAACTTGTCTGTATATATACTGCATGCTGAAACTTTGACTGAATCTAGTGGGATGTTCAGTTTCTATCTATCTATGAACAAATATATATGCAGCGTCTCTTTTTTTTGGTTCGAGCAAACATAAGCTCCCTTTCTAAAACAGCCAAGCAGTACGTACCTGCTGCTACTGGAACAACCCTTCCGATGAATGCATTACTTGTTGTGCTCAACTCTTTCCTATCTACTACTGTAGGATTCATGCACCAAGCCCACAACCTGAATCTTGTGTTAGGCTGCCTGCTAGTACAATTGCAAGTTGGATGGACACCACCTGCGACTAATTACACACTCATATATGTATCTTGGTGCAATTCGTGCGTATGTATGTGCACGCTTACGGCTTTGACTAAAAGTAGTTAATTCGTCCTTGTACCTTGAAAGTGACCACTCCCTTTGGTCGCTCCTGCTAATTTCAGTTCCTATGGTCTTAATCTCTGTTTTCTATTCTCCACAGCGACCGAGGCTCTCATATAACAGGGGAAAGTAGACTGAGTTTATGGTGGTGGTAGTTGACACGGAGACGATCGTAATCTTCCTCCACCCCCTGTTGCTCACGGACGACAACAAGGTGGAAATTCTCTCCATACGTTGCATCATAGTACTGCTCACTTGTTTGTATGCCATAGCTCACGTGATATGGTTACACTGATAACTGTCAAGCTCGTAATGAAATGAAAGCACATTTGATTTTGCAGGGGCCGACTTTGCTCAGAAATAAGTACATAAATTGTATGTGCATGCTGAAACTTTGACTGAATCTAGTCGGATGTTCAGTTTCTATCTATGAACAAATATGCAACACTTTGTCTTTTTGGTTCGAGCAAACTCAAGCCCCCTTTCTAAAACTGCAGCCAAGCAGTACATACCTGCTACTGGAATAATCCGATGAATGAATTCTTTGTTGTGGTCAACTCTTTCTTGTCTGTCTACTAGGATTCATGCGAGAACCTGGATGTTGTGTAGGCTGCTGTACTGTACTGTACTACCAGTAAACTAGTTTGTACTCTCTCCAACTTATGCAAGTCGGATAGCCTTGCAATTAATTGTACCGACATGCATAGTATTTTTGTTTCAATTTGTATGTACGTATATGCTTAAGACTTTGACTAAAACTACTAGGATGTTCAGTTCCCCATGAAGGTGACAAATCCCTAGCACTGCCCTTTGGTCGGTCCTGTTAATTTCAGTTCCTGTGATTTTAATCTCAGTTTTTTGCTTTCCCCAGCGACCAAGATCTCTTAACAGCAGGATACCCGATTTTGTCGTGGTGATGGCAGCTGACATAGAGCCACTCTAAATCTTCCTCCACCTCTCGTCCCGTTGCTCGTCGACGGCAAGGTAGAATTTCTGTCCATATACATGTTGCATCATACTACTGCTAATTAATTTATATGTTTTAGCTTGCGCGATATGGTCACAGCAGTAATTGAAGCTCGTAATTCTGTATGTTGTCTTCAAGATTATCCGAATATCGGACTTCACTTGTGTGGTGACGACTAGTCAGCTAGGGTTGGTAGTCTGGCAACATGCTTACTCATCTAAGCAGTTTATGAACAAAGATGTTCTTAGACAGCTTGTATTTGCACCCAGCTACTGGATGAACTTTACGGATTGTAGTGATCTTTTTGTGTCTTTTAACATGTAAATACTCCAAAGTTTGTTTCTTTAGTGACTTGTTGCATCCTGGTACATTGGTTAGTCATTGAGGTAGTGTTCATCAGTGTGTTGAGCCTTGAATAACGAACCTTCTTCTATGCTGGTTTCAGCTCACTCATAACAACTTAAAAGAGCACTCCTTTACTTTACTGTGTTGCTTCTGTTCTGCAATTGGATCAAGTGGAGATTTTTTTTCTTTCTGCAAAAATGTTGAACTGGAGAATTTATTCAGAGAGTTAGCCTTTGAGCTATGTCTATTCTGTATGGCGGCCATCTAGCCGTGGTTTATTCTGTAATGGTGGTGAACTCTAGCTTTTGGTTTATAGCTTTCCAGCTATTTTGGTTTACAACCTTCCATCGAGCCGTGCTTGATTCTGTGTTATTGTCTGGCTGCAGTTTCGACAACTCCCCCCGTTACGCACCCTTAGGAAGCTTCTTCTCCGACATCCTGATACAGCGCACTTGATGAGCTGAGTCGCCGGTGCGCCCTTAGGAAGCACAAAGTACCAAGTGATGACACCAACATACGACACAACCGTTGTTCTCTGCTCCATCGCTGGCCTAGGTGTGTGCTTGCTCTCATATCTTTGTGGATTCTGTTTTATCTCTGCCTACTATGTGTTTGACAAAAATCAAAACACGAGAAAGCTTTTGTGCTATATTTATTACTCCATTGTTTTGTAGTTTCCTAAAATTTAGCTCCAATGAACTGAAATGGTTTGGTTCCATCATCTCATCTCACCACACTCATGCCACATAACCTGGTGAGCTCAGTTCTATGCACCAGTTCTATAGCTTTATTCATGTAATTGAGAGGTGATGTTTGCACTCATTTTAGATGATGTTTGCTCGATTTTGACCATACTGTCTGCAACATTCGATCAATCCGTTTGATATGAAACCTATAAGCTATTCTTTTGTTGATGCTTGGTCACACATCCTGGAGTTATTCTTGATGTATTCAGAGAGACAATTTTAGAGAATCATTACGCATTATCATCTTATTTGGTTTTAGTAGTTCATATTACCAACCCGGAAAATGCCGTGTTTGCAGCTATCCTTATCTGCAGGCCCTGCAAATAAAGTTATCAACTTTACTGGTTTTTGTCACTGATGTGATTTGGCCACCCTAAATTAACCATTTTCTGTATGCCCAGTTTGTGTACGTGAGGAGACCTGCGATGCCATGGAGCTTCCTCTGCTCGTCAAGGTCCGCTGCCTCGACGCCATGGGGCTGTTCGTGGGAGCACCTCGCCACCAAGCACGTGGGTGGGCAGAGGAGGTGGAGTTCTTTGCCCCTGCCTGCTCCCTATCCAACAATTGGTGGCTGCTTCCTCCCCTCCCAGCGGCCGCATGCAGTGATGCCAGTTGACATAGTGCCGATCGAAATCTTACTCCACCCCCTGTTTCTCACGGACAACAACAAGGTAGAAATTCTCTCCATATGTTGCATCATAGTACTGCTAATAAGTTTGTATGCCGTAGCTCGCGTGATATGGTTATATATGATATGACTTGTATCTCTGTATGATGTGTTAAGATTAACAAAATACATGATATGACTTGTGTGGTGACCTCTAATATCTTGTTCATCTGTAATGTGTGTGTTGTATGCTTGCCTTTCTTTAGCCTGCTATTTTTACTTTTCAAATTAAAGGACATTTTGTTTGGCAGGGACAACTTCTCTCAAAAATAAATAAATAAATTGTATGTGCATGCTGAAACTTTTTCTAAATCTAGTTGGATGTTCAGTTTCTATATCTATGAACAAGTATGCATCACTTTTTCTTTTTGGTTCAAGGAAACTCGAGTTTCCTTTCTTAAACTACAGCCAAGCTGTAAGTACCCACTACTGGAATAATCTGATGAATGAATGCTTTGTTGTGCCAACTCTCTTTGTCGGTCTACTAGGATTTACGCACCAAGCCGAGAGCCTGAATGCTCTCTCTGTTAGGCTGTTGTACTACTAGTAAACTAGGCTTTACTCCGCCCAATTGCAAGTTGGATGGATACCACTTGCAATTAATTTGACAGACATATGAATTTTGGTTCAATTTGTATTTATGTATGTCCATGCTTAGGACTTTTACTAAAACTAGTTAGTTCCTTGCTATACCTTGAAGATGACCAATTCCTAGCAGTGGCCTTTGGTCCTTCCTGTTAATTTCACTTCATGTGATTTTAATCTCTGTTTCTTGCTTTCCCAGCGACCAAGTTCTCTTAACAGCGGAATATCTGAGTTCATCGTGGTGATGGCAGCTGACACGGAGCTGCTCGAAATCTCCTCGACCTCCTGTCCTGTTTCTCGTGGACGGCAAGGTAGAATTTCTGTCCATATACATGCTGCATCATACTAATGCTAATTAATTTATGTTGTAGCTTGCGCGATATGGTCATAGCAGTAACTGTTAAGCTTGTAATTATGTATGTTGTCTTCAAGATTATCCGAAATATATTACTTGACTCGCGTGGTGACCACTAGTCAACTAGGGTTCGTAGTCTGGCAACATGCTTACTCATCCAAGCAGTTTAAGAACAGAGATGTTCTTAGACCACTCGTATTCGCATCCAGCTACTGGATGAACTTTAGGGATCGTAAGTGATCTTTTCGTGTATTCTTTAACATGTAAATACTCCAAAGTTTGTTTCTTTAGTGACTTGTTGCATCCTGTTACATTGGTTATTCATTGAGATGGTGGTCATCAGTGTGTTGTGCCTTGAATAATGAACCTTCTGGTTTCAGTTCACTCATAACTTAGAAGAGCACACCTCCTTTACTTTACTGTGCTGCTTCTCTTGTGCAAATTGGATCAAGTGGAGATCTTTCTGCACAAATGATGAACTGGAGAATGTATTCAGAGACTTAGCCTTCGAGCTATGTATGTATCTAACAACAAATATGCAGCACCTCTTCTTTTTGGTTCGAGCAAACTCAAGATTCCTTCCTAAAACTGCAGTCAAGCAGTACTTGCTACTGGAATAATCCCATGAATGGATTCTTTATTGTGGTCAATTCCTTCCTGTCTGACTAATAGGATTCATGCACCCAGCCCAGAACCTGAATCTTGTGTTTGGCCGCTAGTAAACCAAGTTGTGCTCTGTGCAATTGCAAGTTGGATAGCACCTGCAATTAATTGCACAGACGTATATGGATTTTGGTTTAATTCGTACGTATGCGCACGCTTACGACTTTGACTAAAACTAGTTAATTCATCGTTGTACCTTGAAGGTGACCACTCACAGGAGCGCGCTTTGGTTGTTCCTGCTAATTTCAGTACCTATGTTTTCTGCTTTCCACAGCGACCAAGACTCTTTGACTTTTTGGTTCAAGCAAGCAAACTCATGTTCCTTTTCTAAAACTGAAGCCAAGCTGTACCTACTACTGGAATAATCTGATGAATCCATTCTTTGTTTGTGGTCAACTCTTGACTCTCTACTAGGATTCGTGCGAGAACCTGAATGTTGTGTAGGCTGTTGTGTTGTACTACTAGTAAACTAGTCTGTACTCTCTCCAACTGCAAGTTGGATAGCCTTGCAATTAACTGTACAGACACGCATATGATTTTTGCTTCAATTTGTATGTATATACATGCTTAAGACTTTGACTACAACTAGTTGGATGTTCAGTTCCTTGTGAAGGTGACCATTTCCTAGCAGTGCTCTTTGGTCGTTCCTGTTAATTTCAGTTCCTGTGGTTTTAATCTCTCTTTTCTGTGTTCCCCAGCGACCAAGAGTCTTCCTTCACAGGGGAATCTCCGGGTTCGTTGTGATGACACGGAGCCGCTCAAAACCTTAACATGTGGCCATGGAAAAAGTGTCCGCCAAAGTATGAGAATGGTACTATCTATTTGATGCAACTTACTCTATTCCAGTCCTAGGCCAAAGTATGAGATTATTTCTTTGGTTGCTTATCTACTGTTGGTAGCTAGTCTCAGTTATGCTGCTTCTTTGTTTTGTAGATCAACCACACAAGGACAAAGCGAAACAAGTAGTTGCAGTTCACCAATATTCCTCCAAGCCATACGCCGTGTGGCACTGGAAGAAGAAGCGAATCGACAAATTGGCTAGCAGAATGGCAACCTGCTTCCATGAATTGGGCCTTCCTTTGGCTCCATGGATTGGATTCAATTCGCATGGCTCCGAGCTCCAGCATCATGGTCAGGGCTGCTCCTTTCTTTCCACATGGATACCTCCCCTCCCCTCTCATGTCTTTTCTTTTTCCTCGAATTTCAGTTACAGGTTATTAATATTGCTGCTATTTCTCTCGTCCTGTTTTGTGAAGCAGCAGCATGGATTTGCTACAGCAGAGGACAAGGGCTTCCTTTTGTCGTGCCAATGCCACGCAAGGTGCGTGGCTGCCATACCATGGAGGTTCATCGTCGGCTACACAATCGCCATGGTGAGCTACTACTCCTTCCTCTACTCTGCTCCTATGGCCATTGACCCATGGATGATCTAGGGTCACTTAGGGTTTTGCTACTATTTGGGCTTAATTAGCTGCCAAGTTAAGTTAGATAAGTTATATGGATTGGCGATACAGAACTATGCCTGGAATAAGACACAGTAAATTAAACACAACAGAAGCTTAAGAAATACCCTTTAATTCTGGATTTCAAAGCTGTGATGCTCTCCATTGAAGTTTGAACATCAATAGCAAAGTCGATGTTGCCATGCATGTCAGGGCTTCGGTAGAAGTTGATGATTGGCATTGTAGATGACATAGAGTTTGGATAATATGCCTTCTCATTCTCATTCTTGAGGAAAACAGTGGTTAATATATTCATTTTTTCGACAACCATCTATTATCAATATAGATACATGTCAACATCATAATTTAATGGTTGATTGTTGTTTAAGGATGATTTCTTCTTTAGTGGTATCAAGTAGTACTAAATTATTGGTACATGGTCCGATGATGCAGCCGATAGATGATCCACACGCCCCCAATGGGAAGCTTAAAGATGACACAACCTCATCATGCGAAGGAAAACATGTATGAAAGTGGATCCCATAGACATATGTTACATCCGTAGGCTCTAGCTGAAATTAAATTTCCAAATCATTGTGGATAAGACGTGTAGTTACTTTAGAAGCTCTGCTTGTTTTTGTGGTTGATGTGTCGTCTATTAAAAATGCTTCTAGAAGGGTGATTTCTGAATTTCCAAATCATTGTGGATAAGACCTGCAGTTACTTTAAAAGCTCTGCTTGTTTTTGTGGTTGATGTGTCGTCTATTAAAAATGCTTCTAGAAGGGTGATTTCTGATAGTTCTGCAAGAGTATATCTATTTTTGTCACGTCTACTCTAGATTTGTATCAGTTGTCCTGAAGCCTTTCTGTGTTTTGTGGTGACTCTGTTTTTACATATATGACAGTGAGCAAGCAGGAAACAATTATGATACAGTTTCAACTTAGTTTCCATCTATGTTATCTTTTCGGCATAGATTGTTACATACTGCACTTGTTGGGCTTAATTAAGTAATCCTACAATTCTTGATGTTTTTTGCAGATAGTGTTGTGTGTGCTTTGTCGTGTTCACCTTTCAAAGACTATCGTGTCTGGTGGTCCCTTGAAGATTCTTTTTCCACTCCGATGCCTTCAGCGCTGTGTCGGGTGGCCCCGATTTGTCTCCCACTCCTGCACGATGACATCTACCAGCAGTCGGGCCAATCTTCATTTGACTTAGAAGCTGCGAGCAGTAATCACTGTCACCATCCCAGCAAGTAGCTACTAATCATGACATGGCAAGTAATCACGTCTGATGATGAAAGGCATGTGACCTGCTAGCTGGGATCACATGGCATGGGCATGGTGATGTTTGTGCTCGGTTAGACAATGTTTGCTCGATTTTGACCATGTTATCTGCAATAATCAATCCTTTGTTGATGTTTGGTTACAATTCCTTCGTAGAGAGATCCAGTGCTTATGAAACTTGAGTTATATGCTTAGACAATAAGAGTTACACGCTGATCATATATTGAATGGATACATGAATCCATAGTGATTGTTATTCCTGAAGATAAAGGCATATACCGGTTATTTGTTTTCTCAAGTAGCCACTGTGCTGTGACAACAAGTCTGTTCCAGCTTGCTCCTATACTTCCATTGTAGCCAGTATACTATTGACAAATTGTATTCCTTCCACTGGTAGATACGTGATGAAGGTACTAGTAGGAGAGGATCATTTTGTATCTCTGCTGCCTATTTACTGCTCTATGGTTGTTGTCCTACAAACTGAGCTTCGTTTTTCTTGTTGCATTGATATCCGGACCAATGCTTGTTGGAAACTGAACTCTCTGTTTGGTGCAGCAAAGAGCAACCCTACCAACTTCGCAAAGCACCAAGAAGATCAGCCCGATGATGGCTGTGGTCATCAGGAAATTACCAGTGAGCAATCTGCTCTCGTGTGATGGGCATGACACTTGTTGGACAGCAGCACCTCATCGAACTCGTCAATGTTGTAAGTAATCCCCTACAATGTTGGTTATAGATGTGTGCTCACACCCATGGAGTCGTGGTAAATTTTATGCCATTGCAATTTCGAGGGTTATGGTTGTGCTGCTCATGACTAATTTTATTATGTATTACTGACTAGCGATATGGTTTGGTTCCTAGGGCTCTTGCACATGGGACTCACATGTAGGGAGTGTGATAATCTTTGTGTGTGCCCAAGAGACAGATGCTAGTTGAGATGGTAAGCCATCTCAATTTGCTGCCGTGATGTGTATAAACTGTATTCAAATTCCAGACCATTAATGTCCAACTTTAGTTTAAGCCATGAGATGATGGAGAACCATCTCAGTCTTTTCCCTTGCTGTTACTTAGGTCCATTAGTTAGTATCATGTTTTGCTTTTTGCCATATTACTTATATCGTCTATAGTAAAAGATTTGTCCTGCTTCCTCCCTAGGATGGACGAGTAGAGTTTGGTTCTGATGCTACTGTCGAATTTGTGGTGCATGCTAAATCATAGTTCTTCATGTATGTTCTTCTTGGCCTTCAGAGTACAGATTTTTTTTATCCAGATCTGAAATTTGGATTCTTTCTAGGCAAAACCTCAAGGATAGTTTGGTCCTTGTTTAGAAATTTGTCCTGCCAGCTACATCATGGGTTTCTCTCCTCTACGTGTTTATGATGGATGTTTTGATTCAATTGCTTGCACATATCAAAAGCTTTTTAGGTGTTTTTTGGAAATTGAACTCTCTTTGTTGGAAACTGAACTCTCTGTTTGGTGCAGCAAAGAGCAACCCTGCCAGCTTGGCCAAGCACCAAGCAGATCAGCCCGATGATGGTGGGGGTCATCAGGACATTCCCTGTGAGCAAGCTGCTCTCGTGTGATGAGCAGGGCACTTGTTGGACAACAGCACCTCATCAAACCTGCCAATGTTGTAAGTAATCCCGTGCAGTGTTGGTTATAGATGCACGCCCATGACAATCTAGCCGTGGTAAATTTTATGGCATGGCAAAATTTGAGGGTTATGGTTATGCCATGGTTGATCCTGTAATGGCGGACTCTAGCTTTTGGTTTATAGCTTTTCAGCTATTTTACTTTATAGCCTTCCATCGAGCCATGGTTGATTCTGTGTTATTGCCTGCTTGCCGTTTCGATAACTCCCACCTCCCGCCCCCCCCCCCCCCCCCCCCATTGCGGCGCCTGTGCTTCTATCCGTCCTCCTGATACAGCGCACTTGATGAGCTGAGTCGCCTGTGTTCCCCGAGGAAGGATAAAGTGCCAAGTTGACGAAACCAACATATGACACAACCGTTGTTCTCTGCTCCATCGCTGGCCTAGGTGTGTGCTTGCTCTCATATCTTTGTGGATTCTGTTTTATCTCTGCCTACTATGTGTTTGACAAAAATCCAACGAACTGAAATGGTTTGGCATCCATTTCTTTCCTGCAGGTCATTCCATCATCTCTTCTCACCACACGCATGCCACATAACCTGGTGAGCTCAGTTCTATGTACCAATTCTATAGCTTTATTCATGGAAGTGACAGGTGATGGTTTTGCTCACTTAGATGATGCTTGCTAAATTTTGACCATGCTGTCTGCAACAGTCGACCAGTCTGTTTGATATGAGACCTATAAGCTATCCTTTGTTGATGTTTGGTCACACATCCTAGAGCTATTCTTGATGTATTAAGAGACATATAATAGAGAATCATTATCCATTTATCATCTTATTTGGTTTTAGTAGTTCATATTTTCCATTCGTCGAGTTAGTAAACTGAACCAAGCCATGAGATGATGGCAAATCATCTCAGTTTGCTGGAGTTGGATGTAGAAATCTCACTCACCCTTCCAGATTATTACTTGAGGTTATAATGAACTGGATAGGGATATAGCGATGATGGAGGCATAGAGTAGGGAGCTTAGATTGCTTCTGGTTGTTGAGAATGAGAAATCTTTTATTGTGGCCATTTTCTGGTCCATGATAAAGCAAAAAGCATTTCTAGCTTCTGTATGTTGTGTCATATTTCTCAGCTACTAAATATTCTGGAAAAAATAAAGAGGGTTATGTTTCCTATTTTTCTTATTATGTCATAGCGCTTGTTGGTCATACACTAGAGTTGAATCTTGAGTTTCTGTCGGAGGTAATCGATGTCAAGGAAAAAAAACGGAAAACATGTCCATCCCTGCTGTCTCTAGTGTATTTTATGCTTCAGAAACTGTAATGCATATCCTGAAACTCCATCTTTATGAGTTGACATGCACACCTGATACTTTAGTACTCAAATTGATTATTTGCCGTTGATGAAGTTGCACTGAAAATCTTGCAGCAATTTTACTGGAAGCTATCATGTCCTCTGTGATTTATCGTTGCAAATCGAAGTATTTATCATGCTGCTGCTTCCTTCCATGCTTGATGTGATGAGTTACTCTTCATGGCCTAAAGTTGTTGCGTGAATGTCTGATGATTGATTTCTACTATTTGCTTTATTTACCTTGGAGATTAATTTCTCGTTCACTGTGAGCGTACTAATGTCTCCAATATTTTGAACAGGTTGCTCAAACTTTCGCCGTGGAGATCGACGCCCTCTTCGCCACCCAGTCCGGCCTGCCCATGGTCGACGGTGAGGGGCAGGTGCATCGGGGACGTCTCCAAGAAGGACAAGGCCAGGGCATCCGATGGGGTCAGTCCTCCAGTGCTCCTCCTCCCCCTCTTCCTAACAATTTCTTGCCCGCCCGCCATTACTTGCAATTGCTACTTGCTGCCTGCGTAGGATGGATGCATTGTTCTTGCTTTTCATAATTTTCTGGTGGTAACCAATGTGGTGCATATGTAGGATCTTTTTTAGGCTGCTGTTTCGTGATATAAAATGTATCCAGTGCATATTGTTCTTTTTGCTGCTATAAATTTTTGTTGCTTTGGCACGATATTATATTGTTTGCCCTTTCTCCGTGTGGTGATATATTCCTGTCTTCCCAGGCCACTGGAAAGTTGGTTGTTGTGAAGGGCGAGAAGACCGATGGATGGTCGTAATTGGGTTGCTGGCGAGTGGATGGATTTCGGCTTTGTCAAGTTTATGAAGACTGGAATTGAAGAATGAATGACGAGAAGGAAGAAGGCCCAGCAGTGAGCAGTTGGAAGTTGTTTGTTGGGTTCATCCATGAGCTAGCTAGCCTATTTTGTTTGTTGTGGAAAGAAATTCATGATCTGGTAGGTAGGATGATGATGATGTATCGACCGACTTAGGAGTGCATGGATGGATATTGGAATGAACAACATAACGGCATCATTCATGCTGTTGAAAATTATTCTTCCCCACAAACGTGTTATGCTGCCGAAATTTCTAGTGAAAATTCTCATGACTTATCGTATTTTTGGCCTTGTTTGTAAGGAAACCATAACTTCCAGGCTCTTGGCTGTAAAATGCTGGCCTTGTTTGCAAGAAGACCATAACTTTTAGGCTCTTGGCTGCAAAATGTCATAAACATCAACTCTGACCGGTGGGTCCCACTTATCATACTAAGTTGATAAGTAGAACGTCATGGCATATGCTAATCATTTGTGTATCCAAATTTAGCCAGGTTGATGGCAAAAAGGAATAACAAGCTACATTGCTACATATTCTAATAAAATTCTATTATGCGGGTGATTATCTGTCTCAAGCATTTATTATTATGATTTCAGTGTGCCCTTAGCATTCTAGATAATACTCATCAGCTAGAGTTTAGTAAAACACAAAAGTGTGTAAGCTACAGATTTTCCATTGTTCCTTGATTGTTAAGGAAACAAGTTTTGTGTTCATACTTACCCGTTTTATTTGTAATCTTTGCTTTAGTTTGTACTAATCTACACTAAAATTATTTATAATACTTGTGCTTTTCTCAGTGAGCTACTGGAGTTTTTTTGTGGATCCTCCATTTGTGGTGGCAGGGGAGGTTGTGTTGGGTCTAAAAAGCTGAAACTGAAAAATTATTATATCTCAAATGTATTTTGGACACGCTAATTGTGTGAAAGCCTGCATCAATGTACTGCTAATCATTTTTTATGTGTGTGTTTGGTTTGTTCTTAGTGAAAGGTGCCCATGTGTGCACTGCAATATGTGTGTGCACTGTATAATACCGGGTGCTTAGGCAGATGATTGTGAAAATTAACCTGTTTTTCTTAAGCATCGGTGCTTCTTTGTTTTCTACATGCACCTTTATAAGCTCCTTGTACTGTACATGATCTAACAAGGCATCTTTGTGTCACTGCCTAATGTCTATGTACGCATCAGATACTACTGTAGTCCCTCCATTCCAATGAATAAGACGTGCACGCTTCTCAAAATTCTACTTTCACAGTAAATTTGTTTAATTCAAATTGTAAAGAGTTTTCAATGTTATAATTTTCAAATCACAAAAAATATTTTCTTTGAACTAATTTACAGTCAAAGTTGAATTTTGGGACTAGTTACTCCTTTACACCATCATTTTCTTGGGACCAGTTTGTTTACAGTCAAAGTTATTTCTGTGATGTTGATCCGTTCTTATGAGTTGCATGCCGAGCATATCGAATAGCTGCATGATCATGGCATCATATGACTTGGAGTAAGTTTATTTATTTCAAGTTAAACCTGATAATAATCCAACTTGAATATAACGTTGATCAAGTCATGGTGCCACTGAATCGGGTTCTTCTCAGTGCGACCACATTTACCTTTATGGGGGGTCTTGATTCGGTCCTTTGTCGTGCCTCTTACCGGTGCCTCCAACGAGGGAAGGTTATGGGTGTGCGGTACCCTGGCCTGGTAAGAAGACATAACCTTGTGTGCCCGTTGTTTTTATGGTACCTTGTCCCTGTTTGGGACCATTTTGCCACGACGGTGGCCGAAGATGCCTTTGGTAGGCATGGGGCCACCCATGACTTGGCCCTGACAGGGAGTGGGTCGAAGTGGCCGAAAGAGTGTCATGGCAAGGGAAGGGTTTCATCGGAACTCCGTTGCTCCACCCAAATGGGAGTGCAAGGCCATGAGTTCTGTGGTGTGGGTAAAGTGCGCTACCTCTGCAGAGTGTATTTTAATCTATCGATAGCCGTGTCCTCGATTATGGACACAACTCGGTAGTAAGTCACACCATGGATCAACAACTATAAGTAATCTTGCACACTAAGTATTTATTGTTGGCACTGGTTTTATGATGATTGGGGATCATGTGATGATCTTAAGTGGTTGGCTTCAGTGGTGATCTGGGTATGACCACCGTTCGGTTACGAGGTAACCCGTTTGGTAAGCGAGTCCGAGGGACTCGGTCCCATGACTATCACCTCACTCTTGGCGAAATTAATTGTGAGGCCCCACATTTCCTGGAAGCACAGTAGGAGGAACTTGAGGTTCTGAATATCCTCATCAGAACCTTCGACCATCATAATGGTGTCGTCAGCATATTGGAGGTGGGTCAGACCTCCATTAGCCACCAGATGGGGGCAAATCCCTGTGGCCGGCGCGCTTGGCTAAATCGAGGATCGAGGCAAGGGCATCGACCACAAGATTGAAAAGAAAGGGGGAGATCGGGTCTCCCTGTCAAACCCCTTGGCCCGTCAAGAAGTATGTACCGACCTCCCCATTTATGTTCACCGCCGTCCGATCACACGTGACCAACTGCATCACGCGCGTGACCCAATGGTGATCAAATCCACGTTTGAGCAGTACTTCCCGAAGGAAAGATGAGTGGACTGTGTCATAGGCTTTGTGGAAGTCAATTTTGAGGAACACCGCACAGAGGTGTCTAGTCTTGACCTCATGAATCACCTCGTGAAGGACGAGGATCCCGTCGAGAATATATCAGCCTTTCGTGAAGGCCGATTGGTTTGGGTGATGAACCCGAGAAGCGATTAAGGCCGCCCTAGTGGCGTACCTTTCGCAGAATCCTAAATATCACACTGAGGACAGTGATAGGGCGGAATTACCTGATATCCGCCGCACCCGGTACTTTGGTAATCAAGGAGATAATTCCGTAGTTAAGTCGGGACATGTCCAGTGTTCCCCTAGAGAACTGGCGGAACATCTCAAGGATGATGTTCTTGGCCATTAGCCAGAAAGCTTGAAAAAAGCGGACCGACAAACCATCTGGGCCTGGTGCCAAGGCCGGATTCATGGCTTTGACGAAGGCCTCAACTTTCGCTGCATCAAAAGGAGCAAGCGGGGCTGCATTTTCTTCCGGGAGACCTATTGTTCAAGCGACCAAATATGGTCAGCAAGGGCGATACCACTCCGAGGTCGCCCCTGAAATAATGACTTATAGAAGTCATCGACCAACATGCGGATTGCCTGAGGGTCCTGGAACAGCTGTCCTCCCTCCCATAAGAGGGGAATGGAGCAGCGACGTCTACGACCATTAGCAATGGCCTGGAAGTAAGCAGTGTTAGCGTCCCCAAATAGCACCCAGTTCATAGAACCGCGCTGTCGCCAGTATTCCTCCTCGGAGTAAATCTCCATGAGAGAGTCCTCCAAATTATACCTATGAGCCCATTCCTCCGCGGAAATCCCCGCAGTACCTGCACGAAGGTCCAAGCCTCGGATCTCCTCAAGGAGGGAGGCCTTCAGGACCCCAAGGTCCCTCCCACTACTAGGGAAAAGGCTAGCAGCAGCGCGGGTTTTAGATGTATTAGTAGTGCGGGTATAGGCGCTACAGCTATTGCTTAGCAGCAGCGCGTGCCAGCCCGCGCTACTGCTAGGACAAATAGCTGCAACGTTTGTTCGTTACCACGCTGCTGCTAAGGTAACTACTTGCAGCGTGTTTTCTGTCCATTGCTACTAGTACTTCTTTTTATTTCTTTATTTTTAGTGTATTTATGCGCCATCATACAAATATTGTTACAATACTAGTTATGAGGTTTACATCATTATGTCCATAACAGTGTGTCAAATGAAGGTGGATTAGGTTCAAGTGGAGGCAATATGTGGTGCATGTCAAAAGTATACTACTAATCCAAACTTGATCTAGTTTGGACTAGTAGTACTTTCGATGTGCACCACATGTTGCCTCCACTTGAATCTAATCCGCCAGCACAAGCTATTTAATCATCATCATGGTCATTACCACCAAAAGTATTTATTTAATCACCACTAACACTAACTAATAATAATCATCATAGTCCTTACCACCAACACTAGCTATTTTATCATCATAGTAATAGTGTAGCACATCATCATCCTGAAACTCATTTCTAGCTAGCTAATCACTCCCGCTGCTCTCTCTTAGGTAAAACAACATAAAACATGTGTAGCTATCCTCCTTGATCAACTTGGAGCATGCAGATGAACCTGTCTCCTAATCGTGGAAAGCGCCTCTGTTTTTTGCCCCCTAGTACTTCTCTGCGCTCCCCCAACACATATTTGGTCCAGTCTTGCACTATTAAGCATCCGTCGCTAATCTTGAATGCACTAAAGTAATCTGTAGGATATCTTGGCCGTAAGCTGATAATACTCATGGTACATTTAGTCTCGATCCCATAAGGCACAACATTCATCGGGAGTCCCTGTTGAAGAACATCGTATGGTAACATACTTAGCAATGAAGTTTAGCTTCAAAAATAATGTATGGAAAAGATGCAATGAGGACAAATAGTAAAAATCTTACCATCCTTCCTAAATGGATGTGACCGTAGTTCATTACGAACACTATTGGTCGCACGTTTTCAGTACTAACATTTCTAAATCCAGGAAGAAAATTTTTCTTGACAGTATTAAGATCCTCAAGCCATGAAACATAATGACTTAGCTCCTCATAGTTTAGTTCAGCCTCGGGACAGTAGTAGGTCCTGTCTACCAAGCGCTGGACATGTTTGCTTGCACCGAAATAAGCTGACAATACAAATTAGTTGTCAACTATTTTTGACTAAACAATATCAAAGACATAAATATGGTTGAGAAACTTACATAATGGTATAACTGGAGGCGTCTGCACATCGACCCAGATGTCGGTATTACCTTCAATATCATCTTCCGGACGAATATCAAAGTTGATAACCATATCAGGCTCAAATGCATAAGTCTTGCATAGTGCTCGCCATGTTTTGCATCCAAAATAGGTGTAGTCGTCTGAATTGTATAATTTTGCATGGAAAATGTAACCATGCTCGGTCTTCAAATAAACTTTTTTTACCTCCGCAGTATGACTGAAACCTATCTTATCCAATACAAAAACTCTTGCATGGAAGGGGATACGCTAGTAGAATAGTAAAAAAAATATAAGTTCAAGCAAATGAAGCAGATGCCATGCTTAGCTACGAAAAAAGACTTGTCGTTATGACTTAATGTATCCACTTCGAAGTTCTCGTCCAGCTTGATGCTGAAGCACCTATCATCATCTAGGAAGATTCCGTCACAGGTCAAGGCTTCGTCTTCGCAGTATTTGCAAATACCGAAATCCTTTTCGGTAAATCGGACATTTCCTATGTTCATAGTTGAAACATTAATTGAAAACCGATCAAGACAACTACCAGGATACTCAACACACAAATACGGGCACTCGATATTTCCTACATATTCTGGCACAAGTCATGCCAAAATTCACGGAAAAATCCGGCATGACCTTTGCTAAAATAGGACATATCGGCGCCTGAAATTTGCCGGAACGGAAATGAATCAACACTCCGGCAAAACATAGGCCACTCGGAGGTGTAACATGCAAACATGACCGCCACTTTGATATTGAGCAACACAAGATATACATTTCAAAATATCTTATAGGACTCAAATTAGCATGCATTCAATAAGCAAAAGTAAATCATCTCATGCGTCCCTACATCGTCGAATATTATCACTAATACATCACGAATAGTGTCATACATATAACATCACTAATATAACTAAAACCCTAGCACACGACGGGTATCGGCGCGGGAGGTGGACACCCACAGAGAAGGAACCATCACGGGATCATAGCTTCAGTGAGATCCCTGGAGAACCTGCCAGGTATTGGAGAACGACCTGTGCTCCACCGCAAACAAGTAGCGACGGACTTGCGCGTCCTCCTCACTGACATGGTGACACACCACCTCCGCGGAGTCCTCGAGCCTCTGGATCGTCACTGGCCCACGCGACCGCCACCAAAGAAGGTTCGGGTCCACGACAGGCTGGCTCCTCACCAACCTGCGCCCCCCGGTAGGTAGGGCCTCCCAGTACCACCCAGTGAGCCAGTCCCGGACATGGCCGATCTGGTCAAGCAGGTGTAAATCCTCCGCCGACTCGGCAGCGAGGATGCGGGATAGGCATCGTCCACGCCGAGGCGGGAAAAATTACTTTAACTAAAAAATAGAAACAAGTTCTTACTAACTAGTTCTATTAATTCAACTAGTTCTTACTAAAAATAAACTTACTATAAATAAAAATATTCTAGTACCTAATTAGTACCTAGTTCTTAATATGAAACTAAAATAAACTTACTATAAATAAAAATAAAGTTAATATGCAACTAAAATATAAAGAAACCCTAGGCAGAGGTAGGGGAGAGGGAGGAGCGGGCATGCTCACCTCGGGTGCTACTGACGAGAGGGGCAGGCGGCGAGGTCGAGGTCGGGGTCAGGCTCGGGCGGGCTGGCGGATGGCGGCCGGCGTCGAGGTCGAGGTTGGGGCGGCGTCCGGGCGGCGTTGAGGTCGGGGGCGGGGGCGGCGTTGAATCTGGGGTCGGGGCGGCGTCAGGGACGGCGTTGAGGTCGGGGGCGGGGGCGGCGTTGAGGTCGGGGATCGGGGCGGCGTAGAGGGTGCAGAGAGCGCGCGGCGGCCAACGGGCGACGGCGGCGGCGAGAGTGGAGAGAGTTGGATTTGGGGGAAAGTGGCGTGGGGAAGGACGAACCCCGTGGTTAAGTCAAGTAGCGATGGCTGCCCGAGAAAAGCGCTGCTGCTACCTTTTAGCTACAACGCTGTCACGATACAC
This sequence comes from Aegilops bicornis, assembly GCA_021605145.1. Lineage (NCBI taxonomy): Eukaryota > Viridiplantae > Streptophyta > Magnoliopsida > Poales > Poaceae > Aegilops > Aegilops bicornis. The sequence goes on from CM038675.1 coordinate 776,803,559, forward strand.
GCCATCTGCTACTCCTTTCTCTTTTTCCCTTTTTCATTTAGTTTTCTTCACATTTTATTTGTTTCCTTTCACCTTATTCTATTTCTTGCATTTTCAATTACCTTTCCATTTTCTTTCCATTTAATTTTGTAACCTTTAGCAGCAACGAGTTTATATTAAAACGCGCTGCTACAAACAGCGTAGCGGTAGCGCGGTTCGTCATAAATCGCTACTACTATGTGTAGCTTATGGGATAAGCCGTGGGAATTTTAGTAGTAACGTGCGTACAGCAAGGCAGACGCTCTTGCTAGATCTTTATCTGCAGCGCGGTTACCTCAGGCGCGCTACTGCTAATTAGCACCAGCGTGCTTAGACCCACGCTACTGCTAAAGTTCTGTGTATAGGGTTTTCCCTAGTAGTGCCCTACATTAGCACCCCAACCTTTCATGAACTGCCTGGAGCGCTTGGACAGGTGATGCCACTCATCTAGGATCGACATCTGCCTATGGGGCTCGGCCAGCACCGAGACCCAGTGAGCCTGGACGGCGGCCACAAAACCTGGCTGCCGGAGCCAGAAAGCCTCTAAACGGAATCGCAGGGGGGGCGGGGTCGCTCATCCGTAGATGATAAGAGAATAGGAACATGATCGGACCCGATACGTGTGATCGCCTGGAGAGAGTCCAAAGGGAATCGGAGCCCCCAGTCAGGAGAGACAAACACATGATCTAGCACACTAAGAGTCGGGGAAACCTGTCTATTGGTCCAGGTAAATCATGCCCCAACCCTGTCTAGCTCAAGGAGACCAAGGTCCGCGACCCAGTCGTTGAAGCGAAGCATCTCCGCAAGGTCCACGTGCGAGTTGCTCTTCTCCTCGGGAGCGTGTAGAAGATTGAAATCTCCTCCAACAACCACGGGAAGGGTCGCGGAGGAGATCTTGGTGTGGAGCTCGGCCAAGAAAGCGGATGAGCGACTATGGTTAGCAGGGCCATAAACCACAATGATCTCCCACTTGAAGTTCATATCACACTCCCACAACTCCATGCTAGCAAAGTGGGATCCACGGTCCATGGATCCCACCTCAAAGGTCGCATCTTTCACCCCGAGAAGTATGCCACCCGAGTGACCTGTCACTCCACTAGATGGCAACCAATGCCATGCGGAAAGGTGTCTGCTGAGTCGCTCAAGTTCGACAAGAGAGAACTCAGTGCGCATCGTTTCTTGGATCGCTACCACCTCAATGGACTCGTCACACATGTAGTCAATAAGCTGCCTGCGATGGCCATCATGGCCGAAGCCTCGCAGATTCCAATAAAACGCGCGCATGATCACTCGCCTACTGGGTCCTCCCGGGACCCTACAGTAGTCATCGCACTAAGGGAACGAGGCAGTTGGGCAGTACGAGACCGAGTCCGACCACGGATCTCAACCGGGTCACTCACAAGCTGGTCCTGACCCCTAGGTTGGCGAGGCTGTCACGCCCAAGATACGACCCTATCCTAAAGGAACTCGAAGGTCCCACCAAGGATAGAAGTGCATCTTGAAGACGCTTTTGCAAGGTGGATATCATTACATCAACATTACATAATAGTGGGGATACATCCAAGACATACAATGTCACATGAATACAACAATACATCATATACAAGATCAACATCCGACTACGGATGAAACATAAACAGAAACTCAAACAATATCCACCCTGCTAGCCCAGGCTGCCGACCAGGAACCTAACCCAAGATCGACGAAGAAGAAGAACAAGTCCAACACAAGTACATCGCTCTCGCGTCATGATCATCGCATAACCTGTACCTGCAACTGGTGTTGTAGTAATCTGTGAGCCATGAGGACTCAGCAATCCCATTACCATGGGTATCAAGACTAGCAAAGCTTAATGGGAAAGGAAGGGGAAAAGTGGTGAGGTTGCAGCAGCGACTAAGCATGTATGGTGGCTAACTTACGCAAATAAGAACGAGAAGAGAAGCAAAGCAAGCGGTCGTCAACTAGTAATGGTCAAGAAGTGATCCTGAACTCCTACTTACGTCAAACATAACCCATAAACCGTGTTCTCCTCTTGAACAACCCCGGAAAGAGACAATCACGGTTACGCACACGGTTGGTGTATTTTAGAAGAGTTTACTTCAAGTTACTACAACCGGATATTAACAAATTCCCAACTGCCACCTAACCGCGGGCACGGCTCTCGAAAGTTTATACCCTGCAGGGGTGTCCCAACTTAGCCCATTATAAGCTCTCACGATCAACGAAGGATATTCCTTCTCCCGGGAATACCCGATCAGTCTCAGAATCCCAGTTTACAAGACATTTTGACAATGGTAAAACAAGACCAGCAAGACCGCCCGATGCGCCGACAATCCCGATAGGAGCTGCACATATCTCGTTCTCAGGGCAACACCGGATGAGACAGGTTACGAGTAAAACCAGGCCTTGAGTTTCCCCGGGGTGGCCCCGCAGGCGGCTCGGTTCGGACCAATACTTAGAGAAGCACTGGCCCGGGGGGGCTAAATAAAGATGACCCTCGAGAGAGCGACTCCCAAGGGAAAAGTAGGTGGTGGTGAGGCAAATGGTAAAACCAAGGTTGGGCCTTGCTGGAGGAGTTTTATTCAAAGCGAACTGTCGAGGGGGTCCCATAAATCACCCAACCGTGTTAGGGACGCAAAATCCGGGAACATAATACATATATGATGGAAACTAGGGCGGCAAGAGTGGAACAAAACACCAGGCATAAGGCTGAGCCTTCCACCCTTTACCAAGTATATAGATGCATTAATAATATAAGAGATATTGTGATATCCCAACAAAAACATAATCCAACATGGAGCATTCTTCATCTTCACCTGCAACTAGCAACGCTATAAGAGGGGCTGAGCAAAGCGGTAACATAGTGAAACAACGGTTTGCTAGGAAGGGGAACAAAGGTTAGAGGTTCATGGCAATTTGGGAGGCTTGATAAGCAAGTGGTAGGTAATGCAGCATAGCGTTAGAACGAAGCAACTAGCATAGCAATGATAGTAATGAGATCCAAGGTGACGGTCATCTTGCCTGAAACCCCGCTAGGAAGAAGAACGAGTCCATGAAGAAGACGAACGGAAGTAGTCAAACGAATCCTCACAATCGCAACATTACCGGAACTAAGAAGCAACACCGGAAAGAAACAAACAACATGGTAAATGCACAAGCATAAACATGGCATGATGCACAAACAAGTATGATGCATGTCCGGTTTAAAGAGCATGGCATGGCAAAGTGCAACAAACAATACTACAAGTTAAATGGAGCTCAATATGCAACGAGTTGCATATTGAAGAAACACCACATTCATTTATTTAGTTCTCTCCCGTTTAGGTACTCAACAATATTAAATTTTGTTAAACATGGCAAGAGGTGAAACCAAAGTAAACTAACTATTTAGGCAAGTTTAAATGAGGCTGGAACAACAAACAACAAATTCCGGAAAATCCTCATATGCATATTTTGATTTGGTACTGTTCTGCTCTAAATCATATTTTAATGTTGTTAAACAGGAAAATAAAGTCCACTATGTTAAAGTAGGCATTTTTCCACCCCATTTACATATAAAGTTTATTTAAAACCGAGCTACAGTTATTTGGTTATGAAATAAATCATTTTAGCATGGCATTTGAGCAAATTGAATCAAACAGCATTTTAAACATTTCAAACATGGATGAAAGTGGCATAATGTGAAACTAGATTAAATTCTAAGCATTTTACAAGTTTAAATCATTTTAATCCGATGCACGGTTCATGAGTTATTATATGCATGATGCCTAGGGGTTTTTCTGCAAATCTGTAAAACCTGGGATAATGCTAAATTCGCAGAATCTGGAAAAAAACATGACACGGGCCGAAACTACTAGGCGCAGGACATCAGCAGCAGTAGCAGAATCGGGCCAAGCCCAAGTAGGAACAGAGGAGTGGCGTTGGGGATCTGCTCACCATGGGTCAAGGCCCGGTCGATGGAGAGAGAGGCCGGCAGGGGGCGACGCTGGGTCTTGGCGCTGATCTGGCCCAAGTGCGCGAGGCACACGGTCAACGGGGACGAGCGGGCGAGCTGCTGCTCGATGAAGAGGAAGCAGAGGCCGCGGCGTGGAATTGGGGCAGGGACGTCGCGGGGACGGTGGCGGCTTGGCGTTCGATCCGGGCGAGGGAGACAAGGGGCGGCGCGACTGGAACGGGCGAGGCGCGGGGTCAACGCGGGGTTGTCCCGCTCGATGCAGGGCACTGTGATGCAGGGGACTTGGCGCGGCGACGTAGAAGCTTGACGGCGGAGGCGAGCGGCGCTGGCGAGGCGGCGGTGGCTCCGGGAACTTGACGGGGCGGTGGAGCCGCAGGTGGGGTCCGAGACGAGGCAGTCGCCAGATCCGGGGCGTAGGGACTCGTTCCCAGCAGCGACGGAGCTGCGGGCAACCATGGCGGCTCCTTGAACACAGAGGGAGAGGCATGAGAACCGAGGGAGTGAACCAGAGAGAGGAGGGAAGGAGGATAAGAAGAGGGGAAGGGGCGACGGGGCTCATCTGCGGTGTTCAGAGCTGCTGGAGGACGAAGTTGGAGCGCGAGGCAGACGCGGCAAGGCAGGGGATCGAGGGGATCCATAGGAGGACGAGCTCGGGAGGCGACGAAGGGCACGGGACTCGGGCGCGGCAGGATCGAGGGAGGCCTGGGGAGCACTCGCTCTAATGCGGTGGATCAATGGAGGAAGTGGGTGGCTAGATGAATTTGGACCGGGGAGGATGAAGCTGGTTGGTGGGTGGATGAAAACGAGGAGAAGGGGGATCCCGAGGGGATTTGGTGGAGTGGCGGCGGCGATGAGATGGAGGGGACAGCCTGCCTAAAATCTGGGGTTTGCCAAAAATGACTAGAGGTGGACTACATATATGGAAAGGAGGGAAGTTTAGATCTTCCGATCGAAATCCGATGGACGAGAATAAATATGCTAGGGAGTCCAAATAAGAAAACGGAGATGTTTTATAGACGTTTGGGGATGATCCGGATCCATCGGTGATGACTGAGCGGATCGGGTTCAGGAAGTTTCGGACGCGGGTGAGGGGTCGATGCACTTGCAAGAGAGGTTAGGTGGTCAGGTTCAAGAGGGGAGCGAAAACCCGATTGGTCTCGGAACTATCAACGAAGGCAAGGGGGAACGCGGCAACTACGAACGGGTACGAGTTTTATGAAAACATGCAGATGCAATGCGCATGATGCTATGAGATGAGATGCATGACATGAACAAAATGCAAAACAAAAGACAAAACCCAACCACGAAGGAAATAACATATCACATCTCCGGAAAAGGCAAGAGTTGGAGTTACGAATATGGAAAGTTGCATCCAGGGCGTTACAACACTCCACCACTACGAGAGGATCTCGTCCCGAGATCTAGGATGGCACCGGAGGGAAAAGAAAGAGGAAGATAAGAGGTAAAACTAAGATGCTTCTTCGACAAACGAGTGAAACCATGAACCTTGAGATGTTGAGCAAAATGAAAGAAAGAAAACAACAGAGATGAACGAGATTGCAAACAATCCTTAGAAAAGAGGAACAATGAACATTACGAGAACTTGAAGGTTGCAAAAACATGAATCAAGAGTTTAACGGACAAGATAGAATTCGAAACCACTCCGGTTAAAACAAGATGAGAGAGGAAGAAACATATAATTTGGGCAGCACTCCGACTGTAAATGGAAGGAATTGAACATGAACTTGACAAGATGAGAGGATACTTGATGAAATCAACAACACACTGCCTCCGGAATTGAAAGAATGGCACAAGGGGTAAGAAACATTTCAGACCGCACTCCGGTTGAGAAGGGAGGCAAAACTTGATAAGATGAGAGAACTCGAATGAAAACACGACACTCCGGCTAAACGAATAAGCAAGGAAAATTACATGATCTTGACAAAACAAGATAATTGGTAGAAGAGAGCAACATCACAAAGCCTCCGGAAACAATGCATGATAGTTAGATAGTTGGAATGAATAGAACGAAGAATGAAACCAACATCTCCTACCATAATTGAATTTGAAAGAGCATCCTTCCGAAGTAGGATTGAACGGAGTTGTTTAAAAAAAACAACAACGGTGAGAATAAGCTTGTTGTGGGCTTATGGAATCGACTCAGAACTTAGAGGTGAACACATGCCACTATGGAAAACAATTGGTTGTTTAAGAGCAACACGGAGATGAAAACTCTTTCACCAAGAAGAGAAGGAGAAACTTGGATCACAGATACGCACCACAAATAGCAACATTCCTTAGGGAAGGCTTTAGGTGAAATATGACCCAAGATAACTCCAACAAAGGGATTGATGGATTTAAAATACCTCATTCTTGACAACAAGTGAATCGCGAAACCTGAATGGAAATTGCCAAGAATGATATAACACCACCTCAAAAGCTAAAGTAGAAATATTGCACTTTGAAATGCAAGAAGAAGAATACTTGAACTCCCCAAAACAAAACATGTGTTGACCACCATGTTTATTTTAGAGTATAGCTTGGCGGCTCATAACTCCAAGAGAAAAACTTGAAGAACAATTGAAGACTGAAAAGAATCCTTGACGAACCAGCATGTAGAGCCTCCATGAAGAACTCCGGTAATGAAAGGATGATAAAAAGAAAGAGAAGTTGAAAACACAAGGTGAAGCCTTGCGATGATTTAGATGGAGCTTCGCGATTATATAACCGAGAGAACTTGGAACTCCGGAAAGAAAAGATGAACATCTTAGAACCGATAATTTATTCCTCATGAACAAACTCTGAAGGAAAGGATTAATCACTTGGATGAAACAATAATAAGAATTATGTTATGCATATCCTTCACCAATTTAAATTGATGACAAGCAACGGATTTGGCATACTACTTATTCCCGTAGAAAGGATTAAGAGAGATATAGCGTAAACTTGGAGAAGGTATTGATGGAACCACCGATTGGATTTTGAAACAACGAATGAATTGATATGATAACCAAGAAAAGAGAACTCTCGAACGAACCACCGTAAGAATTGAAAATGAACAAAGAAAATATAAAGAAACACCAGGAAGAATTAGAAAAATGGACGAAGATACTTGAGAGAATTTAGATACAAGTGAACACAGAGATCCCGAGCTGATTAGATAATACGTGAATGATGCACCGGTATGATTTGGAGAACGAGAGCTGAAAGCTTGAATGAATAATTCTGAGATGATGGGCTCCGGAGACTCAAACTAAAAAGACTCCTGAAATGCTCCGGATGGGTGAAAAGAATTCTCACAATCGAAAACAATTATGAGAGGATGGCATCAAGCTTGAACTACGCCTCTTTGGAAGAACGAGTAAGGATTTAAGAGGAACTCTTCTTCGGTCTTCAAAATCCGAGAATGACGACGAGAAACACCACCATGAATTGTTGAGATACTCCGGGAGAATGAAAAAAAGGAAGGGATGAACCAAAGATGAAAATGATTTGAAAGAGATCTTGGAGAACATCTGACTGATGAAATTCATTCTTACGTCAAACTTTGAAAAGAATTAGGGAATAGCTTCGGGAAAATTAGAAGAGTCAGGTAAGATCCTGGGAAAAGACCTATGGGTTAGGGGCCACTCAAAAGAAAACACCATTGAACAATTGCTTGAAGTAAATATTGCACCGGTAGAATTAAATGGCTTGAATGAGATAACACCCTCAAAATAACTTGAACGGATCTGGAATGAAAAGACGAGCCTTCTGAGATATCTTCAACACTCCAGAACAAATGAATAGCGAGAAGTGAATGATTAAGAGATGCATCGGCAAGAGAAAGCATTTGCAACAAGGAAAGGAATATGATCAACACTGAAAGCTTGAGTTAAATCCACCGGAAAATAATACGAGAATGAAGAATGATGAACTTGGAGCTATTGAGCATCTTCATGAGGGATCACTGGATCAGAACATTGATTGAAAAGAGTGAAGAGACTTCACATGAATAAATGGATACTTGATTAAAATATATAAGTCCTTGCAGAAAAGGGTGGGAGGGCGGGAAAACAAAGACAACTTGGGACGGATGAAACAAACACCGTTGTGAAAACTTAGAATTGATCTCACAAATGTTGAAATGATCGGATCCACTCGAAGAGAAGCACGCCGGCTGGGAAAAGAATTAACATGACGACCTCGATGATCAAGAAGGATTAGTATTCACATAGCAATATGAGAACACCGTTTAGGGAAGGTATGGATCAACATTTGACATCGAAGCAACTCGAATACCACAAATAAAACAAAACAAAGGATTTGGCTTGCAGAATAAGCCGGAACAAATACATATGATAGAGATTTACCCAATCTCATATCATGCATCTGTCGGAAAGATATTCTAGGAGCTACTTGAATTCCCACCTATGAACTGCCGTAACTTTCTGGTTATGCAATCTGGTGTTGGGGATACAGGGGACACAAAATATATCACCCAAACTAACAATACCTAGATCCAAATTTGTATCCATCCTTCAACACATAACCAAGAAAACTCCGGAAATCGTGTACCTCAACCTTTGAAAAGCATCAGTTATACAAGCTATGGCAATACTCCCGAACTCCCCAGTACTGGGTGGTGTCGAGGTCATCTCACCAACAACTGCATAAAAGAGATTTTCGATGTCGGCAAAACTCAGGTATTCCAGAACTGCAACGATAAAATTGTTACGACAACACCTCGGAGCTAAACTCCCCGGGACACTGCCACAACCCCTAAATGTCAGGAGGCACCAAGAACAATGTTCTCGTCACAATAATATCGGAACGGTCCCAAGATACCCGCGTGATCCTAAAAAAAAATTCGTGAAATTTGAGGACAGGAAAGACAAAACATCTACGTCAGGAGGCCTCACCAGAGCGATGAAGGGACTGAGGAGTAAAAAGAATCATACTCTCCGATATATATAATCCTATGACTCAAAATAGTTTTCTTCTAGACTCAACAACGGCCAACAATCAAGGGGGCTCCTATGGTCGGTCGAGGCTCTGATACCAACTTGTAACGCCCCGGACACACCCGCCGATGGTCATTACTCCTGGCGGGATCTGGACTGGCCCCACAGATCAATACTAGTCTTTTCTGCGCACTTTGTCCTCACTCGTGCGCACCCGGGAGCAACTTCCCGGTCAGTCACCCATAATGAAACTACTCCAAGCTGAGCATGCTTAACTTTGGAGTTCTGTCCGAATGGGCTCCCGGAAAAGAAGGAATTCCTTATTGATATGAGTAGTATATCATCCCTAATAAGCCAGGCTATCACATACACACCCACTCAGAGGAACCGACGTCCTCGTAGGGCCACTGGAACGTTCCCTCTTGGCACATACGACTGTGCATCCAGTCCGGTACATGTGTCATGCCGTGTGCCACGACGGGTCACAAACGTCATGAACAACATGACTGTGCACCTGTCCGCAAACATCCGTGTAATCGCGAGGGTCCGCTCTGTTACCAACTTGTCACGCCCAAGATGCGACCCTATCCTAAAGGAACTCGAAGGTCCCACCAAGGATAGAAGCGCATCTTGAAGACGCTTTTGCAAGGTGGATATCATTACATCAACATTACATAATAGTGGGGATACATCCAAGACATACAATGTCACATGAATACAACAATACATCATATACAAGATCAACATCCGACTACGGATGAAACATAAACAGAAACTCAAACAATATCCACCCTGCTAGCCCAGGCTGCCGACCCGGAACCTAACCCAAAGATCGACGACGAAGAAGAAGAAGTCCAACACAAGTAACATCGCTCTCGCGTCATCATCATCGCATAACCTGTACCTGCAACTGGTGTTGTAGTAATCTGTGAGCCATGAGGACTCAGCAATCCCATTACCATGGGTATCAAGACTAGCAAAGCTTAATGGGAAAGGAAGGGGAAAAGTGGCGAGGTTGCAGCAGCGACTAAGCATGTATGGTGGCTAACTTACGCAAATAAGAGCGAGAAGAGAAGCAAAGCAAGCGGTCGTCAACTAGTAATGATCAAGAAGTGACCCTGAACTCCTACTTACGTCAAACATAACCCATAAACTGTGTTCTCCTCTCGAACAACCCCGAAAAGAGACAATCACGGTTATGCACACGGTTGGTGTATTTTAGAAGAGTTTACTTCAAGTTACTACAACCGGATATTAACAAATTCCCATCTGCCACATAACCGCGGGCAAGGCTCTCGAAAGTTTATACCCTGCAGGGGTGTCCCAACTTAGCCCATTATAAGCTCTCACGATCAACGAAGGATATTCCTTCTCCCGGGAAGACCCGATCAGTCTCGGAATCCCGGTTTACAAGACATTTCGACAATGGTAAAACAAGACCAGCAAGACCGCCTGATGCGCCGACAATCCCGATAGGAGCTGCACATATCTCGTTCTCAGGGCAACACCGGATGAGACAGGCTACGAGTAAAACCAGGCCTAGAGTTTCCCCGGGGTGGCCCCGCAGGTGGCTCGGTTCGGACCAATAGAGAAGCACTGGCCCGGGGGGGGGGGGCTAAATAAAGATGACCCTCGAGAGAGCGACTCCCAAGGGAAAAGTAGGTGGTGGTGAGGCAAATGGTAAAACCAAGGTTGGGCCTTGCTGGAGGAGTTTTATTCAAAGCGAACTGTCAAGGGGGTCCCATAAATCACCCAACCATGTTAGGGACGCAAAATCCGGGAACATAATACCGATATGACAGAAACAAGGGCGACAAGAGTGGAACAAAACACCAGGCATAAGGCCGAGCCTTCCACCCTTTACCAAGTATATGGATGCATTAATAATCTAAGAGATATTGTGATATCCCAACATAAACATAATCCAACATGGAGCATTCTTCATCTTCACCTGCAACTAGCAACGCTATAAGAGGGACTGAGCAAAGCGGTAACATAGCCAAACAACAGTTTGCTAGTAAGGGGAACAAAGGTTAGAGGTTCATGGCAATTTGGGAGGCTTGATAAACAAGTGGTAGGTAATGCAGCAAAGCGATAGAACGAAGCAACTAGCATAGCAATGATAGTAATGAGATCCAAGGTGACGGTCATCTTGCCTGAAATCCCGCTAGGAAGAAGAACGAGTCCATGAAGAAGACGAACGGAAGTAGTCGAACGAATCCTCACAATTAAGTTTTGCTAAACTCTTCTAGAATACACCAACCGTGTGCGTAACCGTGATTGTCTCTTTTCGGGGTTGTTCGAGAGGAGAACACGGTTTATGGGTTATGTTTGACGTAAGTAGGAGTTCAGGATCACTTCTTGATCATTACTAGTTGACGACCGCTTGCTTTGCTTCTCTTCTCGATCTTATTTGCGTAAGTTAGCCACCATACATGCTTAGTCGCTGCTGCAACCTCACCACTTTTCCCCTTCCTTTCCCATTAAGCTTTGCTAGTCTTGATACCCATGGTAATGGGATTGCTGAGTCCTCGTGGCTCACAGATTACTACAACACCAGTTGCAGGTACAGGTTATGCGATGATCATGACGCGAGAGCGATGTTACTTGTGTAGGACTTCTTCTTCTTCTTCGTCGATCTTGGGTTATGTTCCGGGTCGGCAGCCTGGGCTAGCAGGGTGGATATTGTTTGAGTTTCTGTTTATGTTTCATCCGTAGTCGGATGTTGATTTTGTATATGATGTATTGTTGTATTCATGTGACATTGTATGTCTTGGATGTATCCCCACTATTATGTAATGTTGATGTAATGATATCCACCTTGCAAAAGCGTCTTCAAGATGCGCTTCTATCCTTGGTGGGACCTTCAAGTTCCTTTAGGATAGGGTCGCATCTTGGTCGTGACAGAGGCGTAGGGGGCGGAACCTCCGCAGCTGCAGCCACCTTGTGAGCCCTAGTGGCCGCATGGTGGCCCTCCAGGACCTCCTTAGACTTGAGGGACGCAAGCTTCTCCAAAGCCGGGCCCTTCTCACCACGTAAAATTATAGCCGAATCGGCAGCAACCTTGGCCAGATGGCCAAGGGGAACACCAGCAAGAGCGGAAAAGGAGTTGTCGCAAATATCATCAGAATCAGAACACGGAGCCTGAGAGTCGGGCGGACCTGTGTCAAGGTTGCGGATGGCCGCACGACGAGAAGCCTTCTCCACCGCGGTTGACGAAGCCCCAATCAGCCGCGGTGCCGCCTCGAGCCGGGCACTCTTCCGGGCAGATGATGCTTGGGTAGAGGCCGAGCGGTGGCGGCCCCGGGACTTGGGAGACGACGTGGGACGGGAGGTGGCTGCGGGGTCGGACTCCAGAAGCGCCGGGGCCGGGGGGGTCTTCCCGGGCAAGCATCGGAGACACAAGCCGAGGAGAGGACGGGGGCCGGACCTCCATGCTACCCCTGTTTGCTGAAAATTAAAGGTAATTCTTACTATTTTCTTAATAAATCAAAATTGCAAGTCTTTTGCCTTGTTAAAAAGAACTTTACAGTCAAAGGTAGAGAGAGGGAAGCTGTTAACAATATTAATGTATCTCTTTTGCCTATGAGCATGCCATTATCTTTCACAACTGTTTCCAGTTCGATGACTGTTGCACATTTTGTAAGTATATGTTTATCTTTTTCGCTGGTTTGGATTCCTGTACAAACATTTCACTATCGGTAGTATTCATTACATGTTTATTGCATCTTTTCTGTGGCAGGATCCAAGAAGTGGCCTCAACACACAAGATAGCAGGAGCCAAGAAGTGGCTTCAACACATAAGTTATGCTCGAGTGACTCGGGTTGACTAAACTATATGCATATCCATTATATCTTGTGTCAATATTGTCGAAACAAACAAACATGCAATATATTCTGCTCTCTCTGATCCCTCAAAATGAACCCGAGCATTTGGAGAAAGTTTGTTCATATCATCCATAGGCTTAGATTCCTTAGAAGTCCATCTTATGTGCCAGCTAGAATGGACATGAAGCTCCATTGAATACTTTCTCACTACTATTTGCTAGAGATGTTTGTTAATGCACTCAAAACAGTACTATCAACTGGATTGGCGTTTACCTTGGTTGGATCATGGTTCATTGGTGGCTGAAAACGAAGCCAGATATGACAAATAAATAATTTTGAGTAGAACTCAACATAGGGATGAATAGAGAGTAAAACCTAAGGTGATAGAAAAAAAAATACTCAAGACACTTAATTTCCAACTGACAAGTATGTGAATCCTGTGTAAGTACGGAAAGCATTTAATGATGTCAATGACATGATTTTGCTTCAGAACCTCACTGCTTCCTCCATCATGAGCTACACGATCTTTGCATTATTAAACAAAGATATCACATTGTTATCAACCATTGCATGTATCAAACATGAAAGACAATAGAAGGTTGCAAGCAGATACAATAGAAGATCTCATTTTTATGTTGGTTTGTTAGCGAGTTAGGTGCAGATTCGAACTGATCATTGGATGGCATGATGCGGTGATCACGGAGGACGTGCACACCTCACACGTGTCAAGCTTTGTGGGATGGCATGACCGGTAAGCTAGAGTGCTCGAATGTAGCAGTTTTTTTTCCTTTCAGTAGAGTATAAATCCGAACAGAGACTGAAGGAAACAATAAGTTTTACAGTGGCAGAACACTTGTATCCCTTGCATATTCCTCTATGTACAAGTCGTCTTCTTCCTCTTGCAAAAACACGTGACATCATCCTGATCACGCTTTGGCAACATGTCTTCTAACGGGGAGAACTCAGGTGCGGGGCGCTGGCTCTCACACTCCGCCACGTACGCGGCTGGTGAGGCACGGGCAGAGCAGGACAAGGTGAGGCAGGATGCTGAAAGTGGTGCAGCACACCATGGAGGAGCACAGGCCCCTAGCTTCTTCTCCACTATCACTTGGTGCTTGCATCAACTTTCTATTCGCCTATATTTGTAGGTGAATATAACTGTACGTCCCCTAGCTTCTTCTTCTCCATCTCCTCATTTCTTTTGCGTACGTGTGCCTTTTTTAATATATACGTACTTTACGGTCGACTGACTAAAGCTTCTCACACATATTCTCATGCTGATGGATCTAGCTAGCCCTGGCTCTTAAAAAAAACTGATTGGCTTTTTCAACTGATTGTTTTCTACTTGCTTGAACTAAAACCACCGCCACACTTATTTTGAAACGGATGGAGTAGCAAATTTCTCCCGCCCATTTTTTCCGCAAATCCCACCCCTTTTTCTCGCAATTTTTTTAGAAAGAAGATAAGAACAAGAGGTCACCACGGTGGTGCCGGCGATGAGAATGGCGCGTGCGATCGACGGTGGTGAGGACGGGGACGGGACATGACGGACCGCCAAACCTAGACAAATCTTGAGGAAAATGGATCTTGGACAAGGAGCTTCAAGAGGAGAAAGCTTAAGTGTGGCTCGGGCTTTTCATCAAACACCTCACGTGCATAGGAGGTGAGCTAGAGCACCACAAAGCTCTCCCACGGCCGGCCAAAAAAGCAGAGCGATGGCTCTGCTCGCGGGCATGGGCGGGGCTATATATAGGCCTCTCTTTAGTCCCGGTTCGTGGCTAAAACCGGGACTAAAGGACTCATTTGGTCCCGGTTCCGGCCACCAACCGGGACTAAAGGTTGTGGGCCAGGAGCGAGGCTCATTGGTCCCAGTTCGTGTCTGGAACCGGGGCCAAAGCGGTCAGACGAACCGGGACCAATGGCCCACGAGGCCCTGCCGGCGCCCTGGCCTCGCGAACCGGGACTGATGCCCCCTCTGGTCCTGGTTCGTGGGTGAACCGGGATTGATGCCCTTGCCCACGCCTCAACCAAAGCCATGTTTTCTACTAGTGCTTGAACTATTAGACCTTCCATAAAAAATATGTAGATAGTATGAGCGCACATTAACCTTCTAGAATGTTCTCATCTATGCAATCCTAATTCTCAGTAATGTATGTACACTTAGTAATGGGTTTCTTTCCATGGTCTGAAAAATGCAAGGCAGGTCTGAGTCATGCACATGGTCCAACAGTTGTGCTTGCCACTGCTTTTGTCCATTTTTTTTTCTGTTGTTGTGTAACATAATGTATTACCTACTCTATGACTTTCCCACGCTTACCACTTTCCACTATTGCTATTTAGCACATAACCAAATTGTAAGAGTGGTAATAGTGGTAAACTAACTTCTTATGTTATGTATTATAAGTGGTGCGACTATTCTGATTCTCAAAAATTTAATCGACACCTGAAAATCATGGTACTTCACATGGAGTCATGACATGATCCCTAGAGTCATCGGTAAAAAATTCAGAATGTTTCGCGAAAGTTTTCACGTAGACTGCTTACAAACCGGAAAATCTCTGAGGAAGAAACTAGGTTTCTAGTGGGAACATGTCAAGTTTACATGTGAATCGAGTGCTACATTGTTGGTTGACCATGAAATTTTACTAGTGGCGGGAAGAAAAAGTTACTAGTGGAGGGTAGAAAACAGGGCCTACCACTAGTACTTCACTTACTGGTGGCAGGCATGTATTGTGGCTCACCACTGGTATTTTTGGACATATTTGCCACGAGACCAAAAATAGCAGTGGCGGGGTACGTATTGTCACCCGCCATTGGCAACTCAAGTATCAGTGGCGGGTACATATTATTGCCTGCCACTGGTATTTTCTGAAAAATTTGTCGCGAGACCAAAAATAACAGTGGCGTGTATGTATTGTCAACTGCCACTGGTAACTCAAGTATCAGTGGTGGGCATATTTTTCTGCCCGTCACTGGTAAATTTTGTCCCACGACAAATCTGGGTAGTTGTTACCAGTGGCAGGCACAAACTGACGCCCACCACTAGTAAGACACTAGCGGTGGTGGGCGTTGTTTTTCACCCGCCAGTGGTAATTTCTCAAATTATCAGTGACGAGCGCTAGACTGTGCCCGTCACTAATGTGAGTTCACCTATAAGCGCTTTTCCAATAGTGCTACTATCGCATCCTGTGTTTGGTTTGTTCTTAGTGAAAGGTGCTCATGTGTGCACTGCAATATGTGTGTGCACTGTATAATACCGGGTGCTTAGGCAGATGATTGTGAAAATTAACCAGTTTTTTTCTTAAGCATAGGTGCTTCTTTGTTTTCTACATGCACCTTTATAAGCTCCTTGTTCTGTACATGATCTAAGAAGGCATGTTTGTGTCACTGCCTAATGTCTATGTACGCATAAGATACTACTGTAGTCCCTCCATTCCAATGAATAAGACGTGCACGCTTCTCAAAATTCTACTTTCACAGTAAATTCGTTGAATTCATATTGTAAAGAGTTTTCAATGTTATAATTTTCAAATCACAAAAAATATTTTCTTTGAACTAATTTACAGTCAAAGTTGAATTTTGGGACTAGTTAGTCCTTTACACCATCATTTTCTTGGGACCAGTTTGTTTCCTTGCTCATTATTATTTCAATATCTGTGGCCCTCTTGAGCATATCTATAAACCTCATAACATGGGCATTGTCCATGCTACCTCGCTGGGAGCATGCGTACACATCCAATCAGCTCAGCTCAATTGTTAATGACGTATATATTGCACATAGAAACCGCACATGATGCTCCAAGGCAAGTAAAAACTAACTAAATACCCATGCTTAGTTAAAGAGGTTGGTTTTTTCTTGGCAACGGCTGCACGGCAGTTTCCATTCAGTCATTGAAGATGTGGTACGGAATTGATTATGGAGCATGCATAGATGATACTTGTATCAAGGAGGCAACAAGACTGCCATCCATTGGCTGCAAATTGAATTTTTCACTCTTTCAAGCCTCAAAATATGAAGAGGCATATTTTGTTTGGTTAAAGAAATAATTTAACCAACAATTAACATAAGAAATACAAATTGTTGTTTTAAATATTTTATATCCAGAATTTCTGGCATGACCAATTTCTTGGTTCCCCTTCTCTTGCTCATCTATCTTGTCGATATTAGGGCATCGCCAATGCTGACCCCCAAGCAGACACACTGTTTGTCCGCTCACTGGTCCGGACTAGTCCGTGGAAAGTGATGGTGAGTCGGCCATCTTAAACTGTCCCCTAAAACTTTTGCCTCATTTTTTAAGTCTGCGGGCTCAAAATAATTGCATATCAACAAATTTTTGATGATTGAAAATATCCAAATGCGATAGTAGTTCTAATTTAAATATTACAATCCAACTAAATTTTCAATAAAAAAGTTCAAACTTGAATTCAACTCGTACATATGTTCTAGTTGTCCCCTTTAACAGCCCACAGATGCTCAATCAAATCTTCCTTGAGGTGCTCATGAGTTGCCCTATTCCGAATTTGCTGATGCATTTGAAAAAACACATCAAACGTGGCCAGATTCTGATGGGGAAGTTGGATAAGATCACCCATGCTCTCAAATTCCAGACCCCCGGCAACATGTTTACCCTCATCCTCCACGATCATGTTGTGCTTGATCACACAACATGTCATCACCTCCAATAAGGTCACCGGATCCCATTGTTTAGCAGGTCTCCACGAACACCTGCAAAATGTGCTTGGATCACTCCAAATGCCCTATCCACGTCCTTTCTAGCTCCTTGTCTTTGGGCAAAGTGAGATATTTTTCTGACCAACTAACTCAGAATGGTCTTGAAAAAGGTAGACCACGGAGGACAGATACCGTCAACTAGATCGTAGCCCATATAGTTGCAAGTAGGAGCTTTCCCTTCAGTAAAGCTAGCCAACAATGAAGACCGCGGTAGCACAGTGATGTCATTATGACACATGGGCATGCCAAAGAGAGTGTGCCAAATCTGGACGTCATGTGATGCAACTACTTCAAGAATGATGGTGGCTTCTTGACATGGCCTTAATATTGTCCTTGTAGAGATTTTGGGCAGTTCTTCCATCTCCAATGCATGCAATCAACATACCTCTCGGTGTCGTGACAATTAATTCTCTCAAATACCGAGGTCCAAACACCTCGACCATTGTTGTAGCAAATCTAACCATGGCATCTCCATATGTACTCTTAGACATCCGGAGGTACTCGTCCCTTGAATATTCGGCCGTGTCATAGGCAAGCATCCGCAATGCAGCTATGCACTTTTGGTAACCAAAGAATTCAATCCTTCCTATGGCATCCTTCTTCAAGATGAAGTAGTCATCGTAGGACCGGACACCATTGTACATGCGATCGAAGACATTTTTTTTTTGCATCCGATAGCGCTGGCAAAAATTGCCCGGGAATAGGGCATCGGAGGCAAAGTAGTCGCCCATCAACGTCAAATGCCCCCATGCCTTGTTCCCATTTAGCACTTGATGACCCTCAATTGATCCTTGAAATTGAGAACATTCTCTTTCGCACGCTCTGCATTTGCAAGGACCGCATGCATCTTCGTATTTTGCTCCTCATAATCGTCCTCATTGGATGACTCAATGTAGTGCTTGTATATGTACTCCATGCCTGAATCCATTGCTTCAAAGAAGGGACAAAAAATAGCGTGGGCATTTCACCAAACACTTGTCGAGCGTGGTAACCCCCGTAGGGGTGGACGGTACATATGTGGTGGATGGATGACAGGTGTGGACCGGCAGCATAAGACAAGCGGCGTGGCAACCGGGTGTGGCGCAGGAGGTCGAGGAGATCTGGGAAGGGCCTGGCGAGCGTTTGGGGTGTTAGAGCAGCAACTTTCGCGAGGAAGGGGATTCAGAGAAAGTGAGAAGGGATGGAGACGCGGAGTCCGGGAGGGGCTTTGGATGGGCCAGGGGTGTCGTAACGTGGCAGCGGTCCGGACTCTCAAAGCCCCCTAGTTTTCTTCGGTTTACGAGAAAACGGACAAGCGGACAGGTCAGAAGACCTATGCGTGACGGCGTTGGAAAGGAAACTGCATCCGAACAAAGTGAGCATCAAATAGTTCCAAACATCTACCCCCTATGTTCCTAAATGTATATTGACAAATATTAGAGTGTTGATTCACTCGTTTTTCTTCTTACATAATCTGCATTGGAATCTCTAAAAAACGTTATTCGTTCGTTAGTCCGTATTGAAATCTCTAGAAAGTCTTGCATTTAGAAATGGAGAGAGTAATATCCAATATTGCTTTAAAACAATGTCACATAAAAACAAACCAACTCAAATAGGAGAAAACACGCCCTTTGCGGGCACGGCACCGGTTGTATTCATTCAATAAAATGATAGTGATGCATGTAAAAAGAATCAATACAATCAGAATAATAAATAAAGATGTGATAAAAAGACATGCACATGAAACGGCCTTGACCCTTTACAATCCAAAATAAGCCATCCAGTAGACATAAAGCTGACAATACATATTACCCATCAGTTTATAAACTCAAGTGTAACTAAGCAAAAACATGGCTGTATCGATCGGACCAAATTTCAACATGATATGTCACCAAGATCTCAATAATTCACGAGCAACCGCCTCGGGACCCTTCTCTCTCGAATTTGTAAAAGGAGACTATCTGCTTCTCATCCTTCCGCTAGTCCAGCCAATGGTTTCCATTGCCTCCGAATCCTGGATCTAGCTTTGGCAGGTCCATAGGTCGGGATGCCTCGTCACGTCAGCTTTGGGCTTTGCCGGTGTTGACACCACGACCTTTAAGGAGTTTGTGCTCAAAATAACTGTCTCCCGACCCTCGCTCTCTCTCTCGCCGAAGGCTTAACAGACACTACAAGTGGCATGTAGAGTTTGACTTTTTAGCAACAGTTGACCGATGATTTGGCATGTTGCGGTTGCGACAGCAAGCCACTTGAGAAGGACATTGGCAATCATTGTTGCAGGCTAGAGGATGAGGCAGAAAAATATTGCCGCCTCTTTGGGGTGGTTTGGCTTCATCCACAAACCAGCGGTGTAGAGGCTTGGGAAGCAAGCCCAGAGGTATTTTTCCTTTGGCCTATATTTCCAATCGATCTAGATCCACTTCATCTAGGCAAGGTGTTTCTTTACATCCAAGGGCGGTGCTCTCCTTCTTCAGCGACGGCGGAGGACTTGGGTGCTTGGTGGCCATGACGAAGATGGAGCCCTCCAAGGACCCTTTTGTGTTTTCTGTTTTCTATGGGTCTTGGCTACTGTGTTGTTACTATTCGATAGTGTCATAGCTTGTATCATCCTCAGGTTTCTGTAGTTGTATGTGTATTTGCAATATATGCCTTACTCGTACAAATACAAGTAACGTATGCCTATGGCCGTACGTGTTCAAAAGAAGACCTCAAAGCTTCATCCTCTTTTACCGCAAAAAAAAAAGCTTCATCCTCTTTCCACATGCCCTCAACTCACTTGCATCTATTTCTCTAGGCAAAATAAAATAGACATGTCTATCATATACTCCCTCCGCTCCGGTATATAAGGTGTATCGTTTACCATGCAAGTCAACCATTTGAATGTTTGACCAATATTATAGAATATATTAACAACATCTGCAATTCCTAATAGATAAAATATGAAACTAGTTTTCATTGATGGATCCAATGATATAAATTCTATATTGTTGATATTGATATATTTTTCTAAAAACTCGGTCAAACATGCACTCATTGGACTTTTGAAAAAACAAATGTACCTTATAGAAAAGAACGGAGAGAGTATAATACTTTTATTGTGACCATAGGTCAGCCTAAAATTACCGCAAAATAATTTCAAAAAGGAGAAAGAATGAGCAGAGTAGATCTGCAGCAACCTGTCTGATTTGTGGTTTAAACTGCCAATATTTGCCATTTCCTATTCATATAAATGTGTTATCGATATATAAATTAATTGGGCACCGCCAACACAATGTCCAAGGCCAAGTTGCTCTGAATTAATAAAATTGTTAAAACAGCAATGTATCAAGGGTATGCAAATGAAATGAACGTAAATAAAATGACAGTAAGTAGTAGTATGCAATTGAAACTATGCTTAGTGGTACATTTTTTACTTTTGACATCTTTCATTCAGACACTTGTTAGTGTTCTGATCTAGTTTGAAGTTATGCTTCATCTGCTATGATCATCTTTGAATGGACTTGGGTCATAGAAATTCCGAGTTCAGAAGCGAACTATGCAGCTCTAAGTCTAACCACCGAATGCCCACATCATCAAATCTGCTTAAAGTGGAGATGCCAAGGCGCGAAGCTAATGATAACCCTGTATGTCCATCAATCATGTTTAGTAATATTGAACATAAATAAAATGACAGTAGGTAGTATGCAAATGGGACTATGCTGAATAATGTGACAGCAGTACGTACCGGGTGATCATGTAAACACTAGCTTTTGGTACGCACTGAACTCACTTCCCAAGATATGGGAATTAATAGTACACTTTTTAATCTGTGGATAGAACTCGACCTTGTTGCTCTCCATGTCGACACGAACCAAATACTGGCGTAGTTTGGACCTGCCCGGGCGCTGTAGTGTAGCATCGGCCACCCTGATCAGTTCGGTGAAGACTAGGTAGATGACGCCGTCTTCATGGGTGCTCAGGACAGGGAACGACGGAGCAATCTTTGCCATGCCGGTAGAATGGTAGGACTCGTTTGCCCATATGTTTTCAACATTGTACTTGCTGCTTATTTTCTAGTCCGACAGGTCAGGCGAGAGAGTGTAGACGGTGAGATCGAAGCCTTTGCCGGGCGTGTGTTGTTCAACACTGCCATCCATGCAGACGAGCTTGATGGTGTCGCCAACGCATGCCATGGAACGGATCTTCTCGGGGCAGAGGTGGTACCGATTCCAGAGGCTGCTGGTATCATAGGATGGACAATCTGCGGGCAACCCGACGAAACGGAGCTCCGGGCCGTCGGAGTTGCTGCACTCTTTGCCCAGATCACACACCACCATGCCTCCGAGCAGATCCACCTAGCAGAGGGCAGATCCCCGATAAGAGAAACACAAGTGAGGGCAGAAGCTGGGCGGAAGGCTCACGCGCGCGGGCTGCAATGCCCGTCCTGATCCTGGGTTGGACGAATTCCACAGCCAGATCGCTGCTTGGGAGAGTTCCTGCCTGACCCAGACAAGTTCGGCAAGAAAATAGCCGTCGTCGTCCCCGTTGCACATGACGGCGGCCGACTGGCACCCGATGGCGGCATGGAAGTGGTCCTCCAGAAGCTTGGGGACCACGGAGAGGGAGTCCTTACTGGCGTCGTAGACCAGGTAGCCTCCTATCTCCACCATACGGGTGCCAGGGCGGCAATCGCCGGCGCAGAGGGCGACCAGGTTCTTGTCCGCGCTGGAGATGCGGGCCGAGTGCATGTCCTGGAGTGGCGGCGGGAGCCCGGCGTATTCCGTCGGGACCAGTATGTGGAGGGAGGAGAGTTCCGGCGGGTCGGCGATGACTGCGCGGGCCTTGAAGGTCCCCATGTACTCAGTGACTGCGTCACGAAGCTCTTGTGGGCTCTGTAGCCCGTGTATTCCTTTTCCTTCCCACGCGGAGCGGATTGACTCTCCGCCGGCTGCCGCCTCGTGGAAGGAGAAATCAGCGTCGCGGTGGAGCAGGACGAACGAATGGGCCATGGCGGCTTGCTAGCTAGCTAGGGTTAGGATTGGGTGGAGTCAGAAGTGATTTGGGGATCGGGGATGGCAGCTCGGCTATGGTTTGTTGGAGTTAAACACGACCACGTACGTCCGTGTCCTTGTCGTGCACGTATATATACGTGTGTGTCCGTGTAGGATTCCTAAACAAGCACCGAGTAGGATTCTAGCTGCTAGAGGTTAGCTAGCTAGTATATATACTCAAGATATCCCCTGTAAACTTGTATCGAGTTGTCAAGTAGTAATACAATTCAAAACAGGCTCGATACGAGCCTGTGGCAACCAGCGATTTACGCGTGCGTATGTTTCGTTTATCGCCGGAATTGATCAATCAGCATAGATCGATCAGGGTGCTAGCTAGCTTCGGCTAGTAGCAACAAGTACACGTTCAACTAGAATCAATTGGTGTGGTGCTAGCTTGGACGTGCACACCTAGCCGACTTGGGGCAGGAACCAAGTTCAACCGGCTTCGCTTCGTGGTCGTCGTTGCAGCGGTTGATTGTCGCCATCATCGAAAAGTACTCGGTGTCGGGTTTGGGCCAACATGATTAGGGTTGGGTTCGGTGAAGGAAGCAGGAATCGAGGAAGAAGAAGGGGGTTTTGCCTGGTAGATCAAAAATAGCAGGGGAACGACGTGAAGGAGAAGAGCGGACTTCCTCGCACCGTTAGATCAATCAGTGGATGGTGCATACGATTAGGTCAACTCAATAGGAACGTATTTTGTCCGCCCGCGTCTGTTCTTGTCTGCACACATAAAAATCACAACCTAATTAACACGTAGACCCAAATAAACCGATGTTAGTTTAGTTGTTGCGTCCGCATGGACTTGCCGCAGACACATTGATTGTCCTCAAGTGCCTCGTCCACCAGCGGCACACCATCTCCACTCCACCTTTTTCTCTCCCAAATCCCGCGCCGGCCCTAGAAAAATTTCATTGCTGACAGCATTCCATCCCCATCCCCGTCCTGCCTGCCGGCATCGTGGCCCCTGTGAAGCCAACAAAAAATCTCATCCCCAAATAGAGAGCTGCCGAGACGATGAAACGAGCCAACCGGAGGAGGGAGGTCAAGACAAAAGAAGAAACCGCCGCCGCTCAGGCACGGGCCACCGTTGTGGACGCCGAGGCCATCGCCACCAACGTTGCGCAAGCCACCCTTCTCATTCTAGGGATCGTCCGCGAGCCGGCCCTTGTCGTAGCCACCACCATGACGGCCAGCTCGGCCTCGGCAATAGCCCGCCTGCTCAGGCTTTTGGAGTTACCCTCCATATCAACATGGCCATTGACATATGAGTACCAACCCATACATGACCCAACAACGTCCCACTTCTCCACCTCACCTTGGGACAGCTCACCAGAAATCGTTGATTCCTTGTCGATCGTCCCCGTGGTGCCTCCCATTTTTAGCTATACACTGCTAGTACAAAAATCCTATAAGGGATGCATGTACTCTTGTCCCCTCTACGCCAACTAGGCGAAGATCAACTTTCCCCTAGCAGTCGTGTGGTCCTCCGAGTTTGTCGCAATTGACCCCGAGTGGTCTCGTGCCACGAGGTGTGGGACAATTGGGGGGCCTTCAAGCGGTTGAGGCCGCACGCGCCGATGAGGAGTACATGGCCGAGCTCCACCGGAATTATCCGGAGCTCATTGACGAGGAGCATCGGTAGCTCGAACTCTACAAGAAGGGGGCTGCCGACGAGGTCGGGCCGTCCGATGGGGCGGTCATCATCCTTTGCTCTAGCCACACTGACTCCGATGGCGACGTGGATTGGGAGACACTGTGAAGGAAGAAGATGAGGTTTTTTAGCTTCCATTTCATTTGAATCATTTAGTATAAATTCGTGTTATGCAATGTAGTTTGAATCAAATTGTGCTATCTATATTTAAATTTTTGTTGTGCAATGTAGTTTGAGTCACATTATGCTATCTAGGTTTAAATTTGCGTGAAAAAAGTTTAGGGAGTTAAATTTAAGAGTTCGGCTGGAATCACATTTTTTAACTCCTAAAATAAGGTTTGAGCTAGAGATGCTCTTAGGACAATAAATCCAAGCACTAAATATCTAGTTAATTTTATTACATAATGCAGTAGATGCCAAATATCTAGACGTTCATGAGTGCTCATGAACCTTCTAGAATGTTCTCAAGTGTGCCTTGTTCATTCTCAACAATGTATTCCCTCCATTTTTATTTACTTTGGGTATTAGCTTTGTCTAAAGACAAAATCTATAAAATTTCACCTAGTTTGTAGAAAAATACATACTAGTCTATATACCACTGAATCAGTACCATTAGATTCATCGTTGAATATATTTTCACATCATATAGATTTCTCAATTGTCCATGTTCATATTATTTTCTATAAATTTGGTCAACCTTTATAAATTTGACTTTAACCAAAGCTAATATGCGGAATAAATAAAAAGGGAGGAAGTATTAACAATTGGTAACGCTGATGTGTTTTTCTGATAATATGATTATTGCAATGCAGGTCTGAGTCATGCACCTCTTCCACTTTTGCGTCGTTTGTTTTGTTCATTCTTGGTACATCGCTGGTGCTTTCACATAGTATTGCATCCACTGTCTTTGCCTCACTGTGTAATCTGCGTTATTTTCAAGACGAGTATATCATTTGAGTGTTTATAGTGCCGACGCGAGATTGTCTTCCGCAACATCATTTTCTCTCCTTTTTTGGCAATGGACCAGTTTGTTTTCTTGTTCATTACTATTGTACTTCTATTAATTTCTATGGCTCCCTTGAGCATATCCGTAAACTTCATAATATGGACTTTGTCGGGGTTAGGATCATTGAGAACACGTTTCATACACATGGAATCATCTCAGCTCATTCAGGTGTATACACAGCACACACCTAATAAAAAGCAAAACAAGCTGCCCAATGGGTTAATAATCCAATTCGCATCGTTTCGCAGAGGTCAAGGAGGCAACAAGAGTGCACGAACAAATTGGACTTCTCACACAATTTCAGCCTCAAAAACCATATTTTGTTTGGTTACAAGAAGACAGGAGTTTAACCAACATTTACAGTATCGTATGTTTTACTTCACAAAAAATAAACACTCCATCCGGAATTCATGGTTACTATTTTGCTCTACTACATTTATCTTGTCAATATTATTCCTTCTATAGTTTGCATTTGTTTGACCGGTCAACATTATTCAGATGATCATGTAAAAAAAAAACAGTAGTCAAAGATGGGCAAGCAAAGCAAACATCAAGGTGGCCATCAAATAGTTCGAAACATCTGATATATAATGTTGCTATAAAAATGTGTCACTTGGAAATTATGTGTGCAGCCTGCTTAATCAACACAATCAGAAGAATATAAATACAACATAATAAAAGAGACAAATACACATGAAACTACCATGACCACTTATTACAATCCAAAAGAAGCCACTCAGTACACAATACATACTACCCAGCAATCACCATTCAGTTTAGCTACTAACATTAAATGTCTCGAGTGGACGTACTCCAAATGTCCCAAAGCTTCACGAGTTGCTTTCGGTGAAAGGCGAATCCGTGCTTCTCATCCTACGATGGTTTCCCCTGTCTCCGGTGACCCTTGCAGGGGTTGGAGGTTGGGGATACCCTGGATTCAAGCTTGTTGTGCCGATAGGTGGGGATGGCTCGTCGCATTAGCTTTGCAGGTGTTGACAACACACTCGTTCATTGTCTTTGGTATAGTTGGCACCACGATTTGCAAGGAGCGGAACATAAACATGGTTCCCGAAATAAGGGTCTCCTCACCCTTGCTCCCATGGTGTTCTGGCGGCGCTGAGCTACCCAGCATGCACATGGGCGATTTGAAGCGGTTTGGCTTTGCCCCCTAACCTCTCCCCCCGCTGCGTTTTGGAGGTGTTCTTGTCGGTGTTTGTGGGCTTTCTTGGCCGTCACAGCCGTCGGCGATGACCATCGGCCGTGACACCACCCGCCTCGTGTTGCAAGGTCGTTGTTGTGCCTCTTTGCTTCTACAGGCCAACTGCCTCTACGTGGGAGGCCGAGGTGCTCTTAACCAGCCGCGTCTCCACCACAACTGCAAGATGTTTGACACTTTGCTGATAAGGTACCATGGACAATGGGGATGCGTATTTTTTTCAATAACTTCATTTGTTTATCGAATGATTCATCGTCGGATGATGAAGAGGTTGTATTTGCTACATTGGTCATCAATGACCACACTGCTATACAGCGGCCTAGGTTCAGGGTATCAATCCTAAACCATGCTCCGGCGATGAACCGCAATAGGAAAAGTGGTCATGCCTTGCTCTATACCGATTACTTTGAGGATTCCCCGCTCTTCAAACCCCATCTTTTTCCGGCGCCACTTCCGGAATGGCAAGGCATGTGTTAAATCGTATTTGAGAGGGAGTGGTAGGATTTGATGATTACTTTGAGTGCAAGGAGGATTCCCTTGGCAATGTTGGCTTCTCCTCTTATCAGAAATGTAGTGTGTCTATTCGTATGTTTGCATATGGAATTCCCGGTGATCTTGTGGATGAGTACATCCGCAAGAGTGAGTCCACATGTTTGGCATCAATGTACATGTTCTGCAGGGCTGTGCTAGCAGTGTTTGGCCCTGAGTACCCGAGAGATCCAAATGCCACAGATACAGCCCGACTCTCCGTGATCAATGTAGATAAAGGCTTTTCAGGAAAGCTTGGCAGCATAGATTGCATGCACTGGAAGTGGAAGAAATGTCCATTTTCTTGGCAAGGGCAGTACAAGGGGCACGTGAAAGGTTGCATTATCATATTAGAAGTGGTGGCTTCACAAGATCTTCGGATATGACACTTTTTCTTCATCATGGCTGGTTCTCACAATGATATCAACGTGCTTCAGCGTTCTCCAATGTTCGCAAGACTTGCTGAAGGCTACTGTCAGAGGTCAACTTTGAGATGAATGGCCACCATTACAACAAGGGATACTACCTAGATGATGATATTTATCCATAGTGGTCGACTCTTGTAAAGACAATATCCAATCCAGAAGGAGAGAAGATACATCGAGCCCAATCACAAGAGAGTGCTAGAAAGAGTGTGGAGCGTGCTTTTGGTGTGCTTCAATCTCGATGGACTATCGTTCGACACCCAGCACTGACATGTTGCACCGAGAAGCTTTGGGAGGTGATGACTGCTTGTGTGATATGCGCACCATGATCATGGAGGATGAGAGTGATGACAGTCTATAAGACCAAGGGTTCGAATATCCGAATGAAAATGTTGTGCCTGGGCACCAAGAACCGGCAACGTTTGAATAGTTCACCCCATTCTATCATGAAATGCGTGATTGTCATACTCATATGCAATTACAAGATGACTTGTTTGAGCACATGTCGAATCACGTTGGAAACTAGTAGATGTATCGGTTCATTTTATTTCCATGTAATGGGTTGTAAACATTATGTTTTTATTAGGTTGTGAAACTATTTGCAGTGTTCCATTATTTGGTTGTAAAACTATCTGCAATGCTTAATACAAAGATTTTCTACATTTGACGCTCAGCCGACCATGGCGGATAAGATGTGTCAGCTGCATTGGGCGCACTGCCAGTGCATACAGAAAAACGACGACCCAAAAAGATAAAATTCGGACAAAACCGACGTCCATTTATCAATTTGTCCGGACAAAACAGACATCCACAACCTGCAAACTTGGTCCCTCAAACATCCGCGGACGCATCCGTGGACAATGACTGAGCAGGCCTCAAATTTTTTCATCTGCAACCACAAGCCCTATTTCTAAACATCAAATACATGCAAAGACATGCACGTCCATCATAATGTCCGTGTTGGGCAGACGGGACACCAAATAAAATTCTTATACTTAAGATTTTCATATCCGTATTGGCCCGGCGGGTTTCAGGTGTTTTTAGTTGCACCTCGCAGCCCGAGGAGCTAACCGGCCGGCTTAAATAGTCAGGTCGTCGGCTTCAGCCATCATTGTACCCTTTGTGGATTAGATCGACTATTACTATGAATCTTCTTTGCTTATCACAGATAATATTCATAAGCATGGTCTATCTCCTTCACATATGAAACATAATCACAAAATATGTTTGCATGACTTTGTGAATCATAAAATAAAAATCTCTTACATGAATAAGATGAACTTGACACTCGATGAATAATCATTAGTTGATGAAATGCAATCCAGTGTGAAGCTACCTCATTCACACAACAAGAATTGATCGACATATGCAATTAACAAAGAAGCTTGGCGCAATCCGCCGACACGGCTATTTAAGCCTGTCGGCTCGCGCGGCAAGGTGGGACTAAAATTT
Organism: Aegilops bicornis; assembly: GCA_021605145.1. Lineage (NCBI taxonomy): Eukaryota > Viridiplantae > Streptophyta > Magnoliopsida > Poales > Poaceae > Aegilops > Aegilops bicornis. The sequence continues at coordinate 776,832,322 of CM038675.1, forward strand.
GGGTCGATGAGCGCGCCGGAGCAGAAGCACGCAAGACCAACTCCTGTTTATATGGCTGCAGGTGGGACCGCTATGAAATGGAGCGGGGTGCCCCGTCGCGCCCAGGGGCCCACATATCGTCCCTTCATTTAGTCCCGATTTGAGGGTTGTCGGTCAGCTTGGGCGTATAGGGACTAAGTGAGAGGTTTAATTGGGTCGACTGTTTTTGACTGGCCATTGGCCGGGCGGACGTTTAGAGAGGAAATTGGGGTCCGGCTGTAGCTACCCTAACATATCCACGCTCCGATGACCGATCGCACGGTCCGAGCGAGTCCCCACCTCCCCTTGACGCTGTTTCCCTGCTATTTTAGATCTACTACCAGGCAAACCCACCTTCTCCTTCCTTGATCGATCCCCAAATCGCTGCCTGTTTCCTGCACCCAACCCTAACCCTCATCCCTACCTTAGCTAGCTAGCCGCCATGGCCCGTTCCATGGCTGTGCTCCACCGCGAGATTTACTTCTCCGACGACGCGGCGTTATCCGGCCGATTGTCGTCAATCCGCTGCCCGTGGGAAGGGCGAGATGATCCACCAAGCCGCCAAGAGATCAGTGACGCAGTCACCGATTACCTGCGGACCTTCAAGGCGCACGCAGTCGTCGCCGATCCGCCGGCGCTCTCCTTCCTCCACATACTGCGGCCGCCGGCATCCGTCGGGCTCCCGATGCAGCTCCACAGCCTCACCTTGGCCACTATCTCCAGCGCGGACAAGAACCTGGTCGCCATGTACGCCGGAGGGTACCGCCCTGGCAACCGTTTGCCCGGAGGCTACCTCATCTACGACGCCAGGAACGACTCCATCTCTGGGATCCCCGAGCTCCCCTCCGACCACTCACATAGAGCCATTGGGTGCGAGTCTGCCGTCGTCATGCGCGAAGCCGCCGGGAACCAATACTTTCTTGCCGAACTCGTCAGGGTCTGGCCAGAAGGCTCCGAAGCTGCGCTCTGGCTGTGGAAGTCGTCCGTCCAAAAATGGGACTTGCATCCCAGTCGCCTGCCCCTTCCATCCAGCACCAATGGCCACTTCTCCCCTGACTTGTGCTTCTCTTGTCGGGGCTCTATCCTCTGCTGGGTGGATCTGCTCAAAGGCATGCTGCTCTGTGATCTGAAACAAAACTGCAAGTTCAGCTTTATTCAGTTGCCCAAAGATTGTCCATCCTATGATGCCGACAGCAACGAGTTTACATACGCCTGTGCCGAGGAGTTCCGTTCCATGGCCTGTGTTGCTGGCGAAATCAAGTTGGTCGCCCTGGATGAATGTGATGAACACCAGCCCGAAAAAGGATTGGAACTGACCATCTGGACTCTCTCGCATGACCTCTCAGAGTGGAAGGAAAGCTGCAAGTACAATGTTGAAAACATCTTTGCAAACGAGGCCTACAAGCCTGCTGGTATAAGAAATCTTGCTCCGTCGTTCCCTGTTCTGAGCATCCATGAAGACGGCGTCGTCTACCTAGTCTTAGATGATCTCACGGAGTTGGACGATGGACTAGAGTACATGGGCCAGTGGATGCTTCGTGTTGACATAGGCAATGACAAGGTCCAGTTCTATCCAAAGGGTGAAAAGAGTTCTGTTAATTCCCAGCTCTTTGCCAGTGAGTTCAGTGCGCACCGACAACATTTACAAGATCGCCCGGTACTATTGCCACCACTATGCATCGTTTCATTTGCATACTACTGTCATTTTATTTGTGTTCACTATCACTAAACATGCTTTCATTTTCACACTGATGTAATTATGCTTAGGTTTTTAAACGATTAAAATTCAAATGCTTGTTCCCGTTTGCTACATGTACTTGCCAATAGAAATCAAGATATTTGGCCACCTCCTCCGTGATCATGATTCTGTAATCCATTGTTACTACCTAATTACTCTGCCCCCTTGTCATATTAGCCTCACCTCTACACTTTAAGATTTGAAGACATGGGCATTCGGTGAATATAGTAGGGCATGTGTTAAACTTTAATAATTGTTTCTGAACTTGGAATTTGTATGAGCCAAGGCCGTTCAAAAATGCACATAGCAAATGAAGCATAATTTCAAACTAGAGTTGAACACAGCTGACACGTGTTTGAATGAAAGATGTCAAAAGTACAAAAGAAATACCCTGGATGCTAGTTGTTTTAACAATTTTATAGTTCAGAGCGCATTTGAATGAAAGATGTCAAAAGTACAAAAAAACTACCCTGGACGCCTAGCTGTTTTAACAATTTTATAATTCAGAGCAACTTGGCCTCTCACATTGTGTTGGCGGTGCCCAATTAATTAATATCGGTAGCACATTTATGCATTGACAGTTTAAACCACAAATCAGACAAGTTTTGAACACGTAGGACCACGTTGTATTGATACAAGAAAGGAATATTGCAAATACGCATACAAGTACAGGGACCTGAGAAGGATAAAAGCTATGACACTATCGAATAGTAACAACACAGTAGCCAAGACCCATAGAAAACATAAAACACAAAAGGGCCCTTTGAGGGCGAATATTGCCAGATGTGCATGGGCACCATGGTGCCCGTTTTAAAAAATCATTCTGTACAACTCAAAAAATAAATTGAAACTTTTTGTGAGCACGCACACACACATATACTACATATATGAAAAAATTCATAACATTTTTCTTTCTCACGTGACGTAAAAAAGACAAATATGTATTTTTGAATGGGCCGGAATTTTTTGTTTTTGGGCCAGAATTTTGATTTTTTTTGTACAGCTTACAAATTACTCTATTTTCAAAAAAAATTCAATAAATCCGTAATGAGTACGTACAAGTCTCCATAGAGTTATTTTTTATTTTTTTGAAACTTTTAAATGTGGTTTTTGCTTTTTTAAGGCACCATGGTGCCCGAGCACACAAACTTCACACTCCCTTTGAGGGCTCCATCTTCGTCATGGCCACCAAGCGGCCAAGACCTTCGCCGTTGCTGAAGAAGGAGAGCATATCGCTGGTCCAACAAAACCCTTGGTTTTATCATACGAGGTGAGGATATTTGAGAAGGCTCTAGAAGCTTCAGGGATAGTCATGGAGACCATACTTTGGACTTAGGGAAAATTCTAGGATTTTTGGGTGTAGTGAGAAATATCCAAGGTTTGATAGTAATTCTGGAACCTAGATATTTGCAACATGATGGTTATGATTTTGCCACTTGGCAATGATACGACAAAGCAAGATCTATGAGAACATTTCTTCTACGTTTGCGCCATGGATTTCCAAACATCAACCATGAAGAAATATCACATTCCCAAAGATTTAAATTACCTCATGTAATTTATAAGGTAGCTGCCAGTCGTAATAATATTACTCCCTGAGACATGAATAGTAGATTTTAGAGGTCATTGTAGTATAAGAGCTAACCATTTGATTTGAAAACTTCTAAATATTAAGTAATTGTATTTTTCTATGCCAGGGTGAAACCAAATGTATTTTTTATCAGCCAACAAATGATTCATATTGTATCAATTACCCTCTAAATTACTCTCAAAAAAATTACCCTCTAAATTAATTAACTTCTAATATAGAGTGTGAAATTTAAAATAAAGATAATAAATTTTATGATAATAACTACGTTAATGATTTCTTCTCCCCTCAAACTATACTTTTTATGAAAATAAGAGGTTACCAAAATCAACCCCACTCGGAATTGTAATTAATATATCTAAAATATTTATGATCTCTTTCACTATATCTGCACAATAAACTCCGCCAAGCATCCCAATGGCAAACTTGAAGTTTACGTAATCATCTCCACCCAACATTTCGCACAAGCAATCAAGAATTTCACTCATGGTGATCCTCTGCGAGTGAGACAGCAGGCTGTAATGATTTGAAACATAGGCTATGACAAATTCACTTTGTGGGTCAACTATTGGAGGAGGAGATGCCAAAAATTTAATCAAATGACCAACATGCATTGGATAAGACTTGTCAGCTGCACGAAATGCTTTTTTATTTTTTTTAGAAATCAAATCATAGTCTTTGAGAGCTGATGTGATAGTATATTCCTCAACAGGAATACAATCATCAAATCTGAAGTTTCCATTATTAAACAACAATTGCTCAGAAGTAAAATTGCCTCCGAAACTTATGCAATGAAATGATTTTGGCACATCTCAATTAGGATCTACTTAGACAAATACTAGAATCTTTTTAAGAAATATTTCACGGAATTCACATTCTTTTTTATATTGACAGGGCCAATTAGGTCAGGATGCAGAGCTACTCCTCCCATAAATATTTCACGGAATTCACAAATATTTCACGGATGTACACACAAACTAGACCTCCCACAAAACCAGTAATCTTTTTGCAAAAAAAAAGATCGAAACAACTTTAGAACTGAAATCACCGACAACGTGCTCACAGTCAACCTGGCCAAGCGCCTCCCTCACCTTGCTACGTGCTGGGAAGCGGTGCGGCTCGCCGTGGCCGCCATGGTGGGTTGGGGATTAGGGGAAGTATTCATAGGTTATTCAAAAAAAAAGGATTCAACTCTGGTAGACAGTGACCACTAGCCTACAGGAAAACGGAAATAGTTTGGCTCTTCTGGACGCATCCGTCGGATGGGTCCCATACGTCAATGGCACAACAAGTTGGGCCAAAATGTCTCGCAGCCAAGAACGAAAATGGGCTCCATCTTAGGCCAAATCCTTTCCTGGGCCGGGATTTCTTGGGCTGGGCATTAAAAACCTGAAAAAGAATCCAACCACAAGCCTCACCCAAGCCTGACATAAAATATACGCAAATGAATAGGGAGAAACTAACTAATGGTTACCCCTTGCAGGGTCCCACAAGGGTCACTTTTTGGCCCGGGGACACGGCAAGTGATATGCCCAACCACAACCATGAGTAGAATCGCGTGCTGACCACACCCTCTAGATTTCGGTTTCTTCCTTATTTTTGTACATGTTTTTGGGTTTTGGGGTTTTTGCCTGGTTTTTTCTTGGTTTTGGTGAGAAAATTTACTTATTTATTTATGTTTTTAAGCATAGTTGTGCTTCTTAAGAAAACACATGAATGCTTCTAGTGTAAGCACATATATACTTTTGCGAGAAGCACAGCTTGTGTTTCCGCCAAATGCATAGTCTATGCTTCCACGAGTGTTCCTTGAAAAATGGAAAAACAAAAATGTGCTTCCCTGAAAAAGGGGAAAGCATGACCTGTGCTTCTACGGGAATCACAATTTGTGCTTCCTGAAAAAAATATTGGAAAGACATTACTTGTTCTTCTACGAGAAGCATAGTTGTGCTCTCATGAGAAGCACAGCCCGTGGTCCCCCTCAAGATGATAACGGTTAACCATTACCGGCGTCCTTGTGGGTAGTTACTCTACCAGGGGATTAGGATGGGATAACATTACCTGCGACTGTTACCCACCTTATCCATGAATGCCTTAGATGTGGGCTCTAAAATTAGTAGATCCATGTAATTCCCTCCCAATTTTCCACCCATCCCACCACTTTGGCCAAAAATCCGTAAGAAAACCCTAACCTAGCAACAACATATTATTTATTGTGTGGAAAAGCGCAGCCTATGCTTCCAAAATAATTCAAATTGTAATTGTGCTACGGGGCTCCAGTTCTTTTCGTTATTTTTTTCATCTTTTTTTTTTCTGGTTTCTGGTTTTTTTATTTTTGTGAATTTTCTGTTCTTGAAACCTATTAACATCGGATCTATTTTCAAAGATCTTGATGCGAGAAATTCAATGGTGAAAATGGTTCGACATTTGGACCCACATTCAATAGACAAGATAAGATGTTTTCATTAAATAAATCTATGAAAAAGGAAAAACTCCCAAATGGAGAGAAAGTGCACTACTAGGAAAATGCTTATACGTAGAACTTTACCAGTAGCGCCTATTTAGGCCCCCACGCTACCGGTAAGTACCAGTAGCGCTTGGTACAAAACGCGCTACTAGTATAACTTAGCAGCAGCGTTAGTTTTGCTCGGACGCGCTACTGGTAAGTGTTCCACGCCGGACCCCCAGGTAAAGATATATTAGCAGCGTGGGTTTGCTAGGCCATGCTAGCACTAGCAATGTAGTGGTAGCGCGGGTCACTACATTGGGCTATAACCAAGCCCAGCCCACCTCCTCTGTAGACAACGCCCAGAGAACAGCCTCTGCCACCGCTAAAAAAAGAAGCGAACAGCCTCTCTGCCTCCCACAAACCTCGCCGCACCACCAACGCCGGACGATTCCGGCTACTTCCGGCGGCCCTCGCCGGAGCGCAGCACACCCACGAGCTCTCCTCGTGACGGTGCTTCCTTCCCTCCGCGCGCGACCCCTCCCCGTGATTAGGGTTTCGGCTGCCTCCAACTCCGGCGCGGTGAGCTCTCCTCTTCCCTCGATTCATGCCCTCTCCTCTCACCTTCTTCCTTCTCTCCCCGCCCCCCTCACTTATTTCTTCAATTCGGTGCAGCAGCCACCCTCCTCCATGGACGAGGACGATCACCACGGCCCGCACATGGTCGAGCTCGCCGTCGTCTGCTCCGGTGCGGTGCTGGGCCAACAACCTCCGCCTCCATGGCTCCTAGCTTGGGTAAGAACCCCCAATCCAGTTTGATAAGTTTTTGTTCCAAGCAGATGGCTATGGAGTAAAAAAATAAGCACCCCCAATCCAGTTTGATAAGGTAGCAGTCACCAAGTTTGATCAAAAATTACACCAACTAACTTCTCATTAATAGTATCTGGTCTGGAATGAAGTGTGGTACAAAGGCCAAGTCAGACAAGATCTAGTGATCAAGTGCATCTAGGAATAGGTAGTGTACCTTCGGAATAATCACTAAATGGTTGACAGAAGGATGTAAGTTTAGCATAACTAAAAAGGATCCTAAGAATCAATAAGTAGGTATATACTTCCTAGCACAGAGAGAAGGACGTGATCAACAATGGCAAAAGCAAATCTGCACATAGTAAATAAATTGATACAGTAAGAATGTACACTAAGAAAATGATTCAAAAAATGTACAAACTTAATTCTACATCCTCCAGTGCAGGCTATAAAAAACTTAAAATCTGCATGTTCTCTTACTAAAGAGGTTCTACTTCAGTTGCATGACTGAATTTTTTCTCTGAACTTTTGCTCAACTTCCGTACTCAAAAGTTCCATTTGCATACTACTGATGCACTTCTCACAGATCTCTTTTATATTCAGCAGTAAATCATTGCCTCAGCCCATTTATTGGTTTCTCCTGGTCGTGATCAAGCCACCATGAAAAATCATGTTGAAGGAGCCCCAGCCCTGCCTGAGGAAAAGCCACGGTTTCTGGGCTGCCCCACTGCTGCCCGGAGTGGCCGTCGAAGAGGACGACGATTCCATGGTGCTGCTAGCGAGGCCACTTGCCTAGATGCTACATAGCTTGGGTAAGCACCCCAAATCCAGTCTTGTAGTACTAATGGATCACAGGCAGCACAATACTTCACCACCAGCAATCCTAAACACTCGGATCCTTTCTCTACCAAAGAGAAGTTTATTCATGCCAAGGTGCTTGCGAGTTGTTCTTTTGCAATTAAGTTTGTACAAAGTTGAGGACAAAGTTGTCTCCAGATATCCCGATGGGAAACTGATTGGCTAAATGATTCATGGTAGTTTATAACTCGAACATTTATTAGGCTAAATACAGTTGTTGCCCGTCATGATTAGTTGCCAGATGGTACTTGTGCGATCCACTGATCATTTTAAGCCCTTGCAAATATTTTTGTTCTTTATAGTTGCAACCTCAGAGTTCCAGAAAAATTGTCTGTAGGTTGTATCCACATTGACAAAGTTGCTTCAAGTGCTTTTATTTAGTTTCCATGGTATACAAACTACATCAGGATTGACTTGTTATGTAAACTCACTTCATGCAGTCAATTTATACTACATATGCTATATGTGAACTATCGAAGTTGACTTCCGCGATGCCCATGAAGCTAAGTGAGCATTATAATGCATGGACTATAATTTATATAGCCTGTCAGCCGGTTTAGAATGCATTTTGTGAAGTCAATATCTATCCTTTAGTTTCATGTATCATATTGTCATATATTGAGCTCTTCAGTAGTAAATGTATCATCTTAAGAGTGTACTGAAGCTAGATTTGGACGTTGACGTGTATTAACAACTTTTCACTTTCCCGACGTGGGCGCAGGGGTGATGGACGCGGACTACCGCGGCCGGTGGGCCTCGTGCTCTTCAACAACCCCGAGGCGGACTTCACCGTGAAGCCCGACGACCACATCGCACAGATGATCCTCCAGGTGATCGCAACGCCGAAGGTCGCCGAGGTAGAGGACCTCGACGCTACTGTCCGGTGGGAGGGAGGATTCGGGTCCACCGGCATGTGAACTCCAAGCCTTGGTAGATACATCTAGAGAAGTTGTTTGTTTAGGTTGGTGGTGAACACTAGGGAAGGTACCCATGTTTCGATGATGGTTGTGTGCGTCTGATATTAAATGGATTCTTGTGATCTCTTTCAGTTGAGATGGTTCTGTGACCTTAGTTTATTTTGCACTTGACGTGTCTCTAATGTCCATCCATTGAGTACTGCATCTAATTTTTTTTAATTCCTAATTAGCTAGTAGTAGCGTGGGGGAAAAGGTGCACGCTACTAGTACATAGGATAGTAGTAGCGTGGGTTACTAAAAAGCACTATTGCTATCTTCAGTTACCAGTAGCGCTCGGACAAACAAGTGCTACTGCTAAAAAATAGCTGTAGCGTCGTAGCAGTAGCGCGTTTGCCAGTGCTACTGGTAGCAAAAAAACCAACTCTACTACTAAGCATTTTCCTAGTAGTGGTGGGGAGTGACTTTAGCAAGGGATAAGGTTGCCCTCTCTTGGCCAAGTAGTTCCGCAACTAGTACCGTGGTTGTTGCCAACGGTCATCCCCCATTTCGAAAGGTAACGAGGCCAGCCCTTAGGTCCAAAGTTGTATGCCACTACTGTGGTGCCGATACCTTACCTAATGACTTTGTAATAAGTAACTATTTTCTTTTGAATTATTTTTTGTTAGAATATCACAAAAAAATAAACATGTTTTCAATAAAGACCTAGATTTTAACCATTTTGGATTTTTTCTAGCCTTTGGAAGAAAATCTAAAACGAGACTTCTAGGACAAAATCTAGAGCCGGGCCAAATTGTTTGTGTCTCGGGATAGGTGCACATGACTAGGCCACACGACACTGCAAGGACAAGCAGGAAGCGCGTCGTTGCTGCAAGTCAGTTCTTGGCCTTTTTTTGCTATTGCAAAGCCGATCGGCTGTGTTGCAAAGTCGGCGGTCTGACATTGTAAAGCCGCTTGCCAGTGTTGCAAGTTGGGTCATGCCAATGCTGCAAGCCAACCGTCGCAGCTTTTTGTTGTTGCAAAGTCAGTCATACAATGTTGGAAGGACGACCACGTGATATTGCAAGGCGGTCACATGATGGCACAAATACCAACCGATGCGATCGAAGGCCTGGCGCTGCGTGGACGATCGCATGTCATTGTAACCCGGAAGCACTATGGTGTTGCAAGCAGCCCTGCTTTTCTTGTGCTGCAAAGCCGGACGACTATGCTGCAATGCTGACCGTCGTTGTTGCAGTGCCGCACCACCATGCTACAAAGTGAAGTCACCAGGCGTTGCAAAGTCACAACTCTTATTTGATGGACTGCAGCCGCAACTCACTATGAAGCGACGCCACAAATTGGTTTAGTTGTGCTCTTCTATGAGATTTGTATTGCACTGATATTTTTTTACGCCCAAGCAAAATGAAAAATGCAATGTTCGGCCGGCGACCGGAACTCATGGGGAAGCGACCCCAAAGCAATTTGGTTTTATTGCTTTCTTTTATGATTTTTATTACATTGATTTTCATGTTTATTAATGATTTATCCACAAGTTGTGTAAAAGCAGAGTCCATCATCCACGTGAGGAAAAATCAAACCACTGATGACGAGTCTGATATATTTAATCGTGGGACTCACAAGGCGACTGATTTTTCCAGTTCTACAGCTGGATGACGCCTAGTAACCTCATTGTTCTTTTATAAAGAAAAAGTAGGGTGCCAGTGGCGCCAAATTTTCATTCAGCTCAACTGCACCAGGCACCCAATTACAAAGTCCTGAAGATCTACATGTTGTATAATCGACATTACAAGGCATTCATATAGAGAGTGAGCTGAACTTGAGCATCTATATATGCTTATTTAGGCTACGCCTAAGTACCTGTGCTGCACAATTTTGAGCCACTTGATTGAGCTCTCTTGGGATATGGAAAACCTGCTCCGAAGAGCATGAAGTGGCTTCAGTGTAATCAGCTAGATACGCTCTGGCATTCCAGTGGAGTAGAGGATGATCAAGCCTTCTTCCTGCTGCTGTGATGGCTAGAACCTGGTTGTCCGTCAAGAACGTTGGCTAGAACATGCGCATGGGAGTGCAACCGGTGCGCCCGCACAGGGCGTGCACTTCTTCCTAGGGACCCCTGATTTTGAAAGGGTACATGTTTCCAGACGGGACGCGCGCGGGCCCTGCGATCCCTATCGATCGTGCGCGTGGTGACAGGAGCACCCCTTAGGAAAATAATCTAGGCGACCAGAGCACTCCTCTCAAATCGTTCTTTTCCCTATCCTGTTCTTCCCCACGACGCAGCCCAGGGCACCCGCACCACCAGGCACCAGTCCCCGCCCGCACCACCAGCACGCACGTCTCCAGCCGCGACCATGGCACCCTCCGCCATGCGCGCGCCCCCGATGAGATCCATCGCCGCAAGCCTTTCCCCTCCTCCCTATTTCTCCTCCACACCTCCTTCTCCTCTTCAGGGAGGACGCCACCTCTGCTTATTGCTGGAAGCAGCTGGAGTGGAAGCTGGAAGCAGCGTCCTTTTTTGCTGCAACCGGGCACCGCCGGAGCTGGAACCAGCATTGATTTGATGGAACCGGCCGGAGCAAGCAGGAGCTGGAACTAGCATTTAATTTTGCTGCAAGCCTGCGGCCATGGTGCTGGTACAACTACAAAACCATATTGAATCTCGGGCCTCGGTGGGTTTGACGCCATGGTTGCGCGCACTCACACTCTCGGCTTCCTCTGCGTGCCATGGTGGTGTTGCGTGCAGCAGCACCGGTGCACCACCGGAGAGCCGCGACCGCGTCATGCCGCAAGCCACAAGCTGGAGTTGCGACGGGATGCTGGAACCAGCGGGAAGGTTTGCTGGAACCAGCAGCCAAAAATGCTACCACTCGACCGTCCTGCTAGACCACCGTCGTTTTGCTACAATCGTAGCCTGTTTTTGCTACCACCGATGACCATTTTTGCTACATGCATGCACGCGGTGTTGGTTGATGGCGGTGATGCCTTTTTTTGCTGCAACCGGTTTGGAGTTTGATGAGGACATCACTAACAAAGTTACACCCACAGCCCCTACTGATATATATACATGACCAATTACTAGAGCTCGCGTACGTCAGTTAAATTACCAGGTACTTCCGTTTCTTGGTAATGATTCTAATGTTCATGAGAATATGATGCTGCCTAAATTGGATACATTTGTCTTGCTTACGAATGAAGGGCCTAGCTTGGACAAGAAGGATGATCATTGGAGCAAGATCAAGCATGGAGATGATGGCATGCGCAAGGGGAACAACAACGGAGTTACAAGTGATGATTTCAGGACATTGAAGCCACCATAATGAGTGCGTGAAGCCTTGGACGAAATATACAAGATGCCACTTCATAAATTTCGTCCAGAGGCTATTATAGGTGTTGCGTTACCTTATTATTGGGCCAGGCCCATGTAATTTCGAAATACTTAAGTATAGGCTGTTTTTAGAGTCCGTAAGCGTGGGGAAACAAGAGTTAGGGTTGGTTTCGGACCCCTCCCTCAAGGGCCACGAAATTCCCCCTTCTTCCTCCATATATACAGCCCTTAGGGCGTCGTTTATACTTTGGGTTTTGTTTAGATTAAATGTTCGCCATAGCTGCAACTTCGCGTACTCCGTTTGTGTTCAACAACCAGACAAAGGCGTCACAGAACCCCACCTTGATTAACAAAGCTTTCATCTTATATTCGCAATATCCAGATTGCAATCTCAGTTTCTTGCTTGTTCTTCGTTTGCTCGCAGGAAACAGACCCTCGTGGTCAGGTTGATCGTGCTCCGGCGTGGTCAATAACCTCTCGGAGTTGGTTTAGCGATTTCTAAGGCGCGACGTCCTCGCACATTCGTAGTCGGATCATCAAACTCAACTTCCACCAAAGCGATATCCATCATCTCATCGAAAGTCGAGACACCTTTGCCTCTATCAAGTGGTATCAGATTTCCAGGTTGCTCGGTGAGATTTTACAGTTTTTCATAGTTTAGATCGAGTATGTTCTTCATACCTACAGTCCACACAAAAAAGCCACAAAAAAATTTAGGGTTAGTTCATCATATCCGAACCAATCTGAGCCTTTGCATAATCTTTTTAGGGTTTTGCTTTGTTGAATTTGCGGTTGCATCGTCGTGTCTAGTTGCTGGTCTTAGTGTTACTCCTTTAGAGTTTTGAGTTCTGTCATAGTTTGTCACGCCGCCGCCGCACCATCTTCATCGTTGTTGCCATATACCACCACCGCTGCCATATCCCACCAACGCTGCCATATACCACCACCACTGCCATATCCCACCAACGCTACCATATACCACCACCGCTACCATATCCCACCAACACTGCCATATACCACCGATACATATCCGTATACCACCACCGCTGCCATATCCTACCATCATATATCCGCCACCAATCCGAGTTCTTTACGTATTAGGTTTGTTTTCGAGATCCATTCGTGTTTCCTTGCCTGAGTAGGTTTCAGAAAAAAAAAATCGGCCAGTTTTTAGGCCAAAATTTCGGCGACCGAAAATATTTTTTCCCTATCCTATTTTTTGGTCCCAGGGAGTGTTTTGAGACACTCGCCATCATAGTAATTTTTTGTCGCACTTTTTCATCGTCGCTACCCTGATTTCCAAAGAAAATGGTCAAAAAAATTCGTGCCCATCCTGTCAGTTTGACCTGGGAAGAGTTTTGAGACACTCGCCATTATAGTGATTTTTCGTAAAATAAAAGAGCGCAAAAGAAATAGCACAAAAAAGAAAAAAAAGAGCGAATTTTTTCCAGAGTGTGCTTTTCCCTTGTTTACGTGCAGCGCCGTGATTTTGTTAGTGTTCTAGGCTCGCGTCTCTAGCACGGTCTAGCCTAGGACCAGCACAGTACCGTCGTTGAGCATTTATTCAACTTTGCATCTCTGAATTGATTATTGCTGACCCTTTTTGCTACCATATTATAAGCCTTCCCAGCTCCACATACATCTGCGTCGTGCGTTTGACTCTCCCTGGTACTCGCTCTATCCAAGCTTTTGAGAGTTTTGACTACAACGGTTGCTGATCACTACCTGCTGCTTGGTAAGAACGGGTAAAAATTTGAGATACCCTTGACGGATTTGTGACACCCCACCACCATCATTTTCCAGTAGTCTGTAGGATCATATTCTTGTCTGTTTCTATTGCTGCTAACTATGGCAGGACCACAAGCCGATGAGATTGACTGGGAGAACATGACGAACAAGGAGCTTCATGATAAGTTTCATCAAATGTTGGGTCAACAGGTGGAAGACGTGATGGCCAGCTTTGGAAAGGCAATGGAGAAGATGGATGACATTGGGAAGACAATTGACACCAAGTTGGACGCCAAGTTTGATGAATTACTCAATCGTCTCCCACAACCAACTCTACGCCGCGATACAGTAGGGCGAGCCAGGACAAAATTCTGGTGCCGCTGCTACTGTTGTTGGTGCTTCTGTAGCTCCTGCTGTTACTGCAGAGGTGGAGGACTATTACGAGGATGAGGTTGATCAAAATCAGAACTACGTGCAGCCACCAGCACCACCACCAGCAGGTCGACCTCAGGTATATATTCGCAACGGTAGGCCTGCACCACCACCTCAGGTACGAGATCATGACCATCTCCCTAAACTGAAATTGAATATTCCACCATTTGAGGGTAGATATGTTCCTGATATATATCTTACTTGGGAGTTAGAAACTGAACAACGATTTACATGTTTACAATATCCTGAGGAGAGACGTGTTCCTGCTGCTGTTTGTGCTTTCACTAGCTTTGCATGTGTTTGGTGGTCTGAACATTGTAGATTATATCATGTTCCAGCTACTTGGGATGCTTTGAAAACTGCTATGCGTACTCGTTGGGTTCCACCATATTATGAACGTGAATTACTTGAAAAATTGCAGCGCTTAAGATAAGGAAAATATTCTGTAGAAGAATATTATCAGGAATTACAAACTGGCTTGAATAGATGTGGTATTGTTGACGAGAATGAAGCTATGCTTGCACGTTTTATGGGTGGATTAGATAGAGAGATTCAGACCATTCTAGAGTATAAGGATTATAATAATATCACTCGTTTATTCCATCTTGCTTGTAAAGCTGAACGTGAAGTGCAGGATCGACAGGCATTGGCGCGAACTAACTTTTCTGCAGGTCGACCTTCATCATGGACACCGTGTGCATCCTGTACTTCCACACATTCTACTGCACCGACACCTCCATCAGCTGTTACCTCCAGCCGTGATACAAGGAAGCAGGCACAACCACCATTATCTGCCAAGAGCATGTTGGGAACGTAGTAATTTCAAAAAAATTCCTACGCACACGCAAGATGATGGTGATGCATAGCAACGAGCGGGGAGAGTGTGTCCACGTACCCTCGTAGACCGTAAGCGGAAGCGTTATGACAACGCGGTTGATGTAGTCATACGTCTTCACGATCCGACCGATCCCAGTACCAAACGCACGGCACCTCCGAGTTCAGTACAAATTTAGCTCGATGACGTCCCTCGAACTCCGATCCAGCCGACTGTTGAGGGAGAGATTCGTCAGCACGACGGCGTGGTGACGATGATGATGTTCTACCGACGCAGGGCTTCGCCTAAGCATCGCTACGATATTATCGAGGTGGATTATGGTGGAGGGGGGCACCGCACACGGCTAAGAGATCAATGGTCGATTGTTGTGTCTATGGGGTGCCCCCTGCCCCTGTATATAAAGGAGCAAGGGGAGGAGGCGGCCGGCCAGGGAGAGGCGCACCAAGGGGGGGCCCTACTCCCACTAGGAGTAGGACTCCTCCTATTCCTAGTAGGAGTAGGAGAGGGGGAAGGAAAGGGAGAGGAGGAGAAGGAAAGAGGGGGCCGGCCCCCCTTGCCCTAAACCAATTCGGTTTGGGCCTTGGGGGGCGCACCCCGCACTCCCCTTGCTGCCCTCTATTTCCACTAAGGCCCATGTAGGCCCATTGAGCCCCCGGGGGTTCCGTTAACCCTCCGGTACTCCGGTAAAATCCCGATTTCACCCGGAACACTTTCGATATCCAAATATAGGCTTCCAATATATCAATCTTTATGTCTCGACCATTTCGAGACTCCTCGTCATGTCTGTGATCACATCAGGGACTCCGAAATATCTTCAGTAAATCAAAACACATAAACTCATAATATAACCGTCATCGAACATTAAGCGTGCGGACCCTACGGGTTCGAGAACTATGTAGACATGACCGAGACACGTCTCTGGTCAATAACCAATAGTAGAACGTGGATGCTCATATTGGCTCCCACATATACTACGAAGATCTTTATCGGTCAAACCGCATAACAACATACGTTTTTCCTTTTGTCATTGGTATGTTACTTGACCGAGATTCGATCATCGGTATCTTAATACCTAGTTCAATCTCGTTACCGGCAAGTCTCTTTACTCGTTCCTTAATACATCATCCCGCAACTAACTCATTAGTTACAATGCTTGCAAGGCTTATAGTGATGTGCATTACCAAGTGGGCCCAGAGATACCTCTCTGACAATCGGAGTGACAAATCCTAATCTCGAAATACGCCAACCCAACAAGTACCTTCGGATACACCTGTAGAGCACCTTTATAATCACCCGATTCGTTGTGAAGTTTGGTAGGACACAAAGTGTTCCTCCGATGTGGGAGTTGCATAATCTCATAGTCATAGGAACATGTATAAGTCATGAAGAAAGCAATAGCAACATACTAAGCGATCAAGTGCTAAGGTAACGGAATGGGTCAAGTCAATCACATCATTCTCCTAATGATGTGATCCCGTTAATCAAATGACAACTCATGTCTATGGCTAGGAAACATAACCATCTTTAATCAACCAGCAAGTCAAGTAGAGGCATACTAGTGACACTCTGTTTGTCTATGTATTCACACATGTATCATGTTTCTGGTTAATACAATTCTAGCATGAATAATAAACATTTATCATGATATAAGGAAATAAATAATAACTTTATTATTGCCTCTAGGGCATATTTCCTTCAGTCTCCCAGTTGCACTAGAGTCAATAATCAGTTCACATCGCCATGTGATTTAACATCAATAGTTTACATCACCATGTAATTAACACCCATAGTTCACATCGTCATGTGACCAACACCCAAAGGGTTTAATAGAGTCAATAATCTAGTTCACATCGCTATGTGATTAACACCCAAAGAGTACTAAGGTGTGATCATGTTTTTCTTATGAGAGAAGTTTAGTCAACAGGTCTGCAACATTCAGATCCGTATGTATTTTGCAAATTTCTATGTCAATAATGCTCTGCACTGAGCTACTCTAGCTAATTGCTCCCACTTTCAATATGTATCCAGATTGAGGCTTAGAGTCATCTGGATCAGTGTCAAAACTTGCATCGAAGTAACCCTTTACGACGAACCTTTTTTCATCTCCATAATCGAGAAACATATCCTTATTCCTGTAAGGATAATTTTGACCAATGTCCGGTGATCTACTCCTAGATCACTATTGTACTCCCTTTGCCAAACTCAGGGCAGGGTATACAATAGGTCTAGTACCCATCATGGCATACTTTATAGAACCTATGGCTGAGGCATAGGGAATGACTTTTTCATTCTCGTTCTATTTTCTACCGTGGTCGGGTTTTGAGTCTTTACTCAACATTACACCTTGCAACACAGGCAAGAACTCCTTCTTTGACTGTTCCATTTTGAACAAATCTCGTCAAGGTATGTATTCGTTGAAAAAACTTATCAAGCGTCTTGATCTATCTCTATAGGTCTTGATGCTCAATATGTAAGCAGCTTCACTGAGGTCTTTCTTTGAAAAACTCCTTTCAAATACTCCTTTATGCTTTACATAAAATTCTACATTATTTCCGATCAACAATATGTCATTCACATATACTTATCAGAAATGTTGTAGTGCTCCCACTCACTC